>CM050448.1:102284492-102706992 GCA_027563935.2 Costus lasius
ATAAATGTTTATTATTAGTAAAAATATAAAAATAATATTAAATAGTTATTATATAAATATATTTATTATTATTTTTATTTTTAAAAATATATTTTATAAAATATAAATAATATATAATTTATATTTTATTTAATCAAGTACACGCGGGTACCCATTTAAATACCCTATCAGGGTTCAGGTTATACAATAGAGTACCCGAACAGGGTTCGAGTCGGGTTCAGATAGTGGGTTTCCCTAATCGGTTTGGGTTCAGGTTTTAGGAGGTAAGGTGAGTACCCGACCCGTTGCCACTCCTGCATGCACTGTACTATACTAGTGACCCATTAGCAATGCCATGACATCAAGCTAAGGACCTTAAATAAGAGCTTCTTATGAGGCAACCCAAAGCCCCTTTTACACTTTTCCATTTTTATTTTTTTGTGTTATTTTGCTTTTGTATAGTATAGCTTAGTTATATGTTATTAGGAGTTATGTTTTGGATAATCTTTGATATCCTCTACATGAATTTCTTTTGACTAAGGCCTATATTATGTGTAGGAGAGGTCTATAAGAGATTGGAAGCAAAAAGAGGCAACAACAGGACATCATATAACTTTCACAACAAGGCTGTGACATTCATCACGCCTATGATGGAAGTGCAATCCTAATGTAATTCTCCATAGTGTGAGTCATGGTCAGACTGTGATTATTTTCATGCCCATGATGGCTCCACAAGTTCTAATAAATTTTCATTGAAAGGTTCACGATCGCACTTGTAATGCCTCTATAACTATGGAGGAGGATGATAAAAATTGAGCATTATATCTCTCTCTACACTCCTCTATTATTTATTGCATTTTATTTGTGGGTGTATTACATAGAGGATAATGTAGGATTTAGTATGAGGAGGATAACAACAATTGAGCATTGTATCTTTCTCTACACTCTCTATTATTTGTTCCATTTTATTTATGGGTGTACTACAAAAATGACTATACATGATTTAGTGTGGGGAGGGATACATTTATTTTGCTGTATTTTTCATATGCTTATGTGCTCTCAATAATCATGGAACATAGTACTAATAACCTGTGCAGATCATAATTCAAGTTAAGATATTTCCATTTCATAGGTTATTGCTTGTATAAGGATATTGTATTGAAGGGGCTAACTCGGAATAAGAAGGGCTCGTATTGATGTCTTGAACGAGGTGTGTGATCAAGGTCATGCCAATAGGATAGGTAAATACCCCTTGGAGAGTTGCTTAATAGACGATGAGAACAATGAGATGGAATGTGAAGTCAAGATATATTTGCAACTTATCAATTCAAATCCACCCATTGACATCAATAAAGTAAAACAAGAAAAATTAGACTATGTTGATCCTAAGGTAACTGAAGAGAAAAGAATTGAGTATAAATCTCTCCCAAGTAACCTAAGGTATGAGTTCTTGTGTGAGAATTCCACTCCTATTATTGTTGACGCTAGTCTTGATGGTAGACAGACTACTTTGCTTTTGGATGAACTTCACCAACATAGAAAGGTGATTGGTTATACTCTTGATATTATCAAAGGTATTAAATCTTTTATCTACGTGTATAGGATATTTTTGGAAGACACGAGTAAGCCGACCATCGAGTACCAAAAGAGACTCAATTCTAATATGAAAGAGGTGGTGAAGAAGGAGATCCTGAAGCTCCTGGATGCAGGAGTTATCTAACCCACCTTAGATAGCGAATGAGAAAGTTTTATGCATGTGGTGTCAAAAAAGGGTGAGGTGATGTGTCTGTAAGTGCACGGATACGTCGAAGTAAAAAAGGATATCAAATCACAAAAACCTATTTGTTAAGTACCAATTAATTATGTTTTTACTAGCTAAGTAATTTGATAATTTAAAGAAGAACTCTAAAATAAACTAGTTCAAATGAATTCAGAAAGAGAACTTAGGACAAGGTTTCACCGCACTTATTTTTGATGATCAAATTACAATAAATTTCTAAGTCAATTATTTGAGTTTTGCTAAAGAGAAATTACTCTAAGATGGAGTTGCCTCCTCTCGGATGCCCAACTCTTACTAAACCAACATTCACTCTCGTGACTTGTTGTTCTAGTTTTTAGGTTTCATGGTAATTTATTTTTAGTCCCTAATAAATTAAGGTTCTCTCTCATGGCTTAATCCAAATGTTCTACTCTCAAGTGATATTAAAGTACTCTCATAGCTTAAATCACATGTTCAACTAAAGAGTTTCTAACAATATAAATCACTTTTCAATATCAATATTCTATGTGGAACAAAGCAATTATATAAATTAGAGTTATTACATGTAGGATTAACTTCAATAACTAGGTTGCTAAGATCTAGCTACTCTCGTAGATTAATTCTATAGGTCTAGTTAAAGGGTTTTAGGATTGTAAGTCACCCATCGGTCCTTGTTACAACCCTTAAAGACATACAATAATATAAATCTAGATAATTACAAGTGCAATAAATCACTTTAATTGAATTAGCATTACTCAAACTAATGACAAAATTAAAAATCAATTAAATCATCAAATAATCAGAGGGTTGCTCTCTTAATTCCAAAAAAAAGTATTACGCTACAAGAGACATGAATTCACAATAATAATTCATAAGAAAGAGTTATTATAGATCAGAGACATAAAATAAAAATTTTAGTTTAACTTCACTATTGTCACAGGGGTGTGACGGCTGTAGTTCAACTCATCATAGCCCGGTGATCATGAGGGCAGAATCTGCTTCAGCCTCTTGTGTCTTCTTTAGATATCTCCCACTTATGTTGCTGATTGATCTCTTCTCGCTTTGAAATTTTGCATGGGTCCTCTCCTCCCTTGGGCACAACTTTCCCCTAAGTTTCATTGCTGAAGATGTATACCTCTTTGGCATGAACTTGAACCCTAGCGGCATTAGAGGTGATTTCTCCCTTGATTCTCCTCATGAGTGCTTGATACTTTGAAATAATCCTCTTCTCCTCTTTAGAATACTTCCCTCACCTCTGATTTATCAATTGAATTGAGAAAATTATTATTTTATCCTTGAAAATTTGAATTGGGGAAGAAGGGCCAGAAGACTCGGCTGCTTTAATGGTTCTGCAATTTTTTTTTAATCAGGGCTGTGACTGCTATAGTGTAAATGATTAGAGCCCTGTGATCTCAGGCATGATTCTTGATTTTGACTTTTTTTAATCCATTTAAGCCTCGTATCCTCTTCAACTTTAGACCTTGGTCCAATTAGCTCGAATATCTATAAAAATATACATATTTTACATGAAAAAAAAAATATATGCTATAGATTCCAAACCAAAAGACCAATTTAACTTAAAAATAAAGCAAAAGTGCATAAAGATGACTCAAAAAGGTAATTTAGAGGTATAAAATTTGCTATTATTTTTTGAGTTATCAAAATACATAAGACTTAAATCTTTGTTTGTCCTCAAACAAGATAAAATATGAATTGAAATGTGTAAGGAGAATGTAAAGATTAATGACTTTTGCTTATTCTATCCTGAAATATATTTAATCCATAATCTATGTAACAATTTTTTTAAAATGTAAAATTTAAGAAACAATCTATCACAAATAAATCTTCAAGATGTTATAGTTCAAGACAAATAAAATTCCATAATTCATGTAATTGCATTCAAATTTCACTTGCTAAATATTTTTATACTTTCGTCTAATAAATCTAAATTTACTTTTTAGGTAAAATTCTCACTTACATATCCTTGGTGATATTCCTATATAGAGAGACTTTTAGAGCAAACTAGTCTTCAAATGGTTATATGCTTTTTTCTTATTAGCACTATAACATTATTTAAAGTATACTATATGACAGTATAATAGAACTTATGGCTATAATCATAAGATGTCAACGGAGTTGTCCACTTGACATTCTGTTGACACATATTTATATAGCATTTTACGTGTGATTTTACTGACGGAATCGCGGAATCATCTCCATTTCATGGTTTATGTCCCATTATTACCTTAATTATTTTACATCTATGGAATCTATACCTCTTTTGGCATTTTCACGTTTTAAGGTCAAAACGACCACAAAGAGGGTGGATTTTGGGACTTTTGAGATTAGAGAAACCCCTCCTAATTCAAGAAGAGTCTAATAGGAGATTTTAGGATTTATTGGAGCCTCCGTTGAAAATCACGACTGGGTCATGATAAAAATCATGCCCCTGACTCGTCTCTGCACCTGATGTTGCAACTGACCAATCTCAAGCGGGTCACGACCAGAATCACGCCCGAGATCGTGGACCCGCTTGTTTCGAAACTGCGATTCTTTACCAGGGTTTCTTTAACTAAACCTTAGGAAAGGAAGGAAGACAACTAGGTCCTTTCTCCCCCATCAACCAGAGGCCCTAGAGCAGCTTTTGGAAGGAGAATTCGGCTAAAAGAATGATGATTGCATGAAGAAACAGAGTGACAGCGTTTGTAGGATTTTAGGGAAGAAGCGGCGAAGACTTTTCTCTACTGGAAAACGGCAGCGACTGAGGCAGATTTCGTAGAGCCTAGGAAAGGGACCACAACCCACTAAGGAGAGGAATAAAAGCCTTAGAGAGAGGATAGAAAGGGGAGCGAAGGGGGACGCAGCTGGAACGAAGAGAGGAGAGCAAGAAGACACGATTGCTGAAGAGAGCTGCGCAACCTAGGAAGATTGAAGATCTGCATTTGTGTAAGTGCCTCAAGGAGAAAATTGTAAGGAAAGGTCCCCAACCATACTCGATTTTGCTATGATCCACGCTTAATCTATGCAAAGATACTTTATGATCTTGTCCTTCAAGTATAATTCCTGCATAAATCTGGAAATGTATGCATCATTGAAGATCATTACTTGTGTTTTTATGATGATGCTGTAGGCTAAAACCTTAAATCAAGATTTTGGGAAGCCTTTTGATGATCTTATGATTGTAATAGTCTTGCTTCAAATATTTTGAATCCTTGTTTAACCCTTATTGTGCGCTTTGCCTACGTAACCTGGTAGGGAGCACTTGAGCCTACATTCCCCCGGGCGAGGTTAGTAAACCAGGAAATCTGGGAGAAACCCATTGACGAACTGTACTCGCCCGACGCAATTGTTAGGATCCTAGGCGCATCGGGTAGGCCGAAAGGTCGTCCACATGTCAGAACCATTTGGGTTAAGGGTTTATCTAATCCATATTGTACTCCTTGCCTGCATTGCCCAAAAGGGAACGCTTGAGCCTATACTCCACTGGTGGAGGTTTGTAAATCAAGAAATCTAGGGGGAACCCATTGACGAACTGTACTCCCTTGTTGTGAGTATTAGGGCCTTAGATGTGGCGGGTAGGCCGAAAGGTCATTTGCGCACCGGAATCTCATCGTACCCCTTGCCTGCGTTGCCCGAAAGGGAGCACTTGAGCCTATACTTCCCTAGTGGAGGTTTGTAAATCAGAAAATCTGGGGGGAACCCATTGATGAACTATACTCCCCTGTTGCGAGTATTAGGGCCTTAGACGTGGCGGGTAGGCTGAAAGGTCATTCGCACGCTAGAACCTTCTGGATTAGATCGATAGCCAATCCATGCGTAGTGAGGGAGGTCTATCAGAGGGACCGAATTCCCTTGAACTAGATAGGAAGGTAGTCTTGGAGTTCGATTATTCATTAGTAAGACGTCAAAGAGGTGAACCCATATCCTAATTTATCTTTCATCCAATTTCTTTCGAACAGTTCCCGTCATCTACATTCTTGGTCATTTAATTAGTTCAGTACCCAATATCTCACAAATCTCAACTCCGTCTAGCTAGCAATTTGAGATCAGTCGGTACTTGCCCATTAGTCTCTGTGGGATCGATATTTTATTACTTCAATAGACCTGTGCACTTGCGGGATCCTATCAAGTTTTTGGCGCCATTGTCGGGGACTAATTTCGGCAATATTGACAAGATTGAGAAGTTACTAGACTAGACATTTATCTTAGTTTTGTTTCATTTCAATATACTTTCTTTTATTTATTTCAGATTACACCTTTCTTGAATTAATGAGTTACTTGCCTTGTTAGATTTTAGTTTATGCATAACACTCCACACTCGAAACCTCTAATACCATTTGATTCAGAAATTGAAAAAATAGTTCGGCGTCATAAGAGACTTCAAAAACTTCAACCCGAGAAAGATTCAAGGATGTCAATCATGGACGCTAACAAGTCACTTCGAGATTTTGTAGCACCAAATGTCCAAGGATTTTATTCCAGCATTGCACGCCCACGGATAAAGGCAAACAATTTTGAGATAAAATCGTCGCTTCTATCGATGTTGCAGCAAAACCAATTTGGTGGATCCCCAGCTGAGGACTAGAATATGCATTTATCTATTTTTCTTGGATATTGTGATACTCTTAAAATGAACTGTGTGACCACTGACGCTCTGAGACTTTGACTTTTTTCCTTTCTCACTTAGGGACAGGGCACGATCTTGGTTACATTCCTTACCGGCTAGATCGATTACCACATGGGAACAGCTCTCGCATGCCTTCTTTTCAAAATATTTTTCTCCAAGCAAAATCGTGCAATTGAGAAATTAGATTACCAATTTTTCTCAAAAAGATGGTGAATTGTTATACGAGGTGTGGGACCGCTTCAAAGAGTTGCAACAAATGTGCCCTCACCACGACCTCGAGAAATGGGTATTGGTGCACACTTTCTATAACGATTTGCTTTATAACACTCGTCTTACCGTTAATGCAGCCGCCGGTGGAGCCTTGATGAACAAAGGCTTCGATGATGCCTATAATTTGATCGGAGAGATGGTGCTCAACTGAAGGAGCCCCTAAATGAAGGGGGCAAAAACCCTAAGCATGGCGCAAATGAAATGTATGCAAGCGGAAGCAAGGGTTTGAAGAACCGTTGCATGCCATATATTCAACTATCATGGATTGATAAGAAGAAGGGGAGATCCATACCAATGCCATAGGCTTGGAAATCGGCTTGGATGAAGAGAACAAGTTAGGTCTCCTCCACAAGTCCACACACAAGATGAGGGATGGCTACCCTTTAGGATCTTCCTTGTGCTAGCAAGAGATCCCCTTTCGGTCCTTGTCGTGTGGGATGATGAGATGTCCCTTTTCGAGAGCTTCTCTTGGATGATCCCGCCTCTCTTCGTCAACCACACCAACGAAAGAGCTAGGCGTTGAAAAGAAAACCCTCAACGCATAAGCGTTTTAGCATTGAAGCAAAACCGGCCTTGATGACTTTCCATAAATGGAAGTCAATCAAGCCATGCGTTCAATCCAACCCAAAACGCATATGGCTTTGAACCAAGCGTTCACCCTTGTGAACCGGTTCAAGCCAAATCATCCAATCGGCTTTGGTTCATTAAACCAAACCAAAATAGCTCAAGCCATTTGGTCTAGACCAAATCGAACCCCAAGGCTCATGATCTAACCATTCATCTCCTGATGCCCCTGATCTCTCCGATCTAGCATCACCTCTCTCGATCGAAGCTTACCGATCTCAAGCCCTAATCAATCAAACATGATCAGACCAGATCTCACTTACAATCAGAGATTAAATCCCTTTAATCTGAACTCAAAGAATCCAGTCCACACGATCTGACTCAAGTAAGCCATATCATCAAATTGTGCGACCCTGAGGGTTTCCCTTAAATGTCGGTAACGATAACTTACGTTATCACGATCAGTGAGGGGTATCTAGCAACACATCACTGTCTCCCGATATAAAGGAAAGAGTCTTCCAAGACTACTCCCAAACCATTGCACAAGTGTGACTCCATTCACAAGGCATACATATGTCCTTTGCCACTGGATGTTCTTATTGGACAAGCGGGTCAAGCTTGTAACTCCAATACGATGAGCATGATTAGATCAGATGCCCATAGTCATCTGGGTATGGCCATACACTATCTCAATCATCTCATATAGGGGGCCCATTAGAACATCACACTCCTTAAACAAGGAGACGGCAATCCTGTGTCTATCACTAGTGCCCTAACCTGATTCAAGCCCACCATCCAAGATAGTCTATAATCATTATGTTTCAAATGATATTGAACTACCTCAAGACAATGACAATCATCATTTAGAAACACAAGCGATCTCAAGTCAGAGGACATGTGCCACTTGCTGCTTACAAGGATCATTCACATTGTGACAAGCAATGGAATATCCCAGTAGGGTCTGTCCAGTACATCCAATGTACCCATGAGTCTACATCTTATTTCATGCTCGAAGCATCCTATAAGATCAGCACTCATATTAGTCTCAATCATATCAAGGCTGTCTCATGTTCACCAAGATATCTCGACTAAGGACTTAGAGCCTGTCAGCCTAGCTGAACAGCTTTGAGACATTATCCAGAAGTACACTTATTACAGCAGACAAGGTAACAACCTGAATAATAACCATGCCTCTTATAAACTTACCAGTTTATTACATGATACACTTTATAATCCCAAGGCCTCAAACATTAGCCTTAAGGGCATACCCCAACAATCTCCCACTTGCACTTAATCTAATGGTTGAGAAATCTCAAACCCATATTATTACAGTGCTTTTCATGCTTCTGCTGCGCCAGAGGCTTGGTAAGCGGGTCTGCCAGATTGTCATCTGTATGAACCTTGCATATTTTGATCTCGCCTCGATCAATGATCTCCCGGATCAAGTGAAACCGTCTCTGTATGTGCTTGGACTTCTGGTGCGACCATGGTTCCTTTGCTTGTGCAATTGCTCCAGTGTTATCACAGAAGATAACCAAAGGATCGGCACTCGAAGGAACGACACCAAGTTCTCTCACGAACTTACGAATCCACACTGCCTCCTTGGATGCTTCCGAGGCTGCAACATACTCGGCTTCTGTTGTGGAATCAGCAACAGTTGACTGTTTGAAACTCTTCCACACCACTGCTCCACCATTCAAGCTGAAAACATAGCCTGATTGCGATCGGAAATCATCCTGGTCCGACTGGAACGAAGCATCAGTATATCCCTCTATACTGAGTTCTTCCTGACCACCATATATCAAGAACATATCTTTGGTCCTCCGCAGATATTTTAAGATGTTCTTGACCGCAATCCAGTGCGCCAACCCTGGATTACTTTGGAATCGACTGGTCACGCTTAACCCGTAAGCGACGTCTGGGCGAGTACACAACATCGCATACATAATGGACCCAATAGCCGAAGCATAAGGTGTATTGTCCATTTCATCTTTCTCAGTCTGTGTTTGTGGACACTGACTCTTCGAAAGATTCAGACCATGTCTGACTGGAAGATATCCACGTTTAGAATTCTCTAAATGGAATCTCTCCAGGACCTTATCGATGTAAGTACTCTGGCACAACCCGAGAAGCCTCTTAGATCTATCCCGGTAGATCTTCACACCTAATACATAGGCTGCTTCTCCTAGATCTTTCATCTGGAAACATTTTCCTAACCATGCCTTAACAGCATGCAGTTCAGGAATATCATTTCCAATGATCAAGATATCATCGACGTAGAGGATTAGGAATGTAATTACGCTCCCACTAAACCTCTTATATACACACGGGTCATCCTCGTTCTTGATGAAACCAAACTCAGAGATTGATTTATCAAAACGAATATTCCAGCTTCTTGATGCTTGTTTAAGTCCATAAATGGACTTCTTTAACTTGCATATTTTATGACGATCTGATGGATTAGTGAAACCTTCCGGTTGTGTCATATACACATCCTCATCCAGATTTCCATTAAGGAAAGCTGTCTTCACATCCATCTGCCAGATCTCATAGTCGTAATATGCTGCTATCGCGAAAAGAATCCGAATAGACTTAAACATGGCTACAGGTGAGAAAGTTTCATCATAATCTATCCCGTAGATTTGTTTGAAACCTTTCGCAACTAGCCTGCCTTTATAGGTAACCACGTTACCATCCATGTCAATCTTCTTCTTGAAGATCCATTTACAGCCTATAGGGATTACACCCGGAGGCGGATCAACCAAATCCCAGACTTGGTTATCTGACATGGAGTCCATCTCGGCTCGCATAGCGTCAAGCCATCTAGCTGACTCCGGTCCACTGACCGCATCCGCATAAGTTAGGGGTTCATCATTATTAATGATGTAGACTCCGTCATAGCGCTCAGGCTGTCGACGGATCCTACCCGATCTTCGCGGTTCCCGTGATATCTGAGCCTCAGGTTGTTCAGTAACCTGATCTACCAGCTCAGGCACATCCAACTCTGCTTGACTACTTTGTCCTTCCTCTGGATTCTCATCCAGCTTTATTTCTCTCCCACTGGCCTCTTGCAGAAGAAACTCCTTCTCAAGAAATATGGCCGTCCGAGCAACAAATACCTTGTTCTCTTTGGGATCGAAGAAATAATAACCCTTAGTTTCCTTAGGGTAACCGACAAAGATACATTTGTCAGATCTGCTCTCTAGTTTCCCAGAGGCGAGCTTTTTGACATAAGCCTCGCAACCCCAGATCCTGATAAATGTCAAGCTAGGCTGTTTCCCATACCATAACTCATATGGTGTCTTTGAAACTGCCTTGGATGGCACTCGGTTTAGTACCTTTGCAGCCGTTTCCAGTGCAAAACCCCAAAAGGAATATGGAAGAGTAGCCTGACTCATCATAGAACGAACCATGTCTAGTAACGTTCTATTTCTCCTCTCGGACACACCATTCCATTGCGGTGTTCCTGGCGGAGTGAGCTGTGAGATAATCCCACACTCCTTCAGATAGTCAGTAAACGCATGACTCAGGTATTCTCCACCTCGATCAGAACGAAGTGCTTTGATATTTCGGCCTAGCTGATTTTGTACTTCATTTTTGAACTCTTTGAACTTGTCAAAAGATTCACTTTTATGTCTCATCAAATAGACATACCCATACCTACTGAAATCATCAGTAAAGGTAATGAAGTACTGATAGCCACCTCTGGCATGTTTACTAAAAGGCCCACACACATCACTGTGTATAAGGTCCAGTAAACCTGAAGTCCTTTGACCTTTATTAGAAAAAGGAGACTTCGTCATTTTACCCATCAAACAAGCTTTTGCATGTATCAATCTCCTCACAGGAGAATGATCCCAGCAGTCCATGTTCATGCAACCGCTTAATGCGCTTCTCATTTATATGGCCTAAACGACTATGCCATAGCAAGGTGCTGTCATCAGCATACTTGGCTTTCTTATTATCAATGTTTTGTATAGAATTTTCCATGTCCAACATGTATAACCCATTGTTAATTGAACCAGTTGCATACACAATATTATCAAAAGAAAGTACACACTTTGAAATCTTGCATTCAAAGGCAAATCCTTTCCTGACAAGAGCAGGAATAGAGATAATATTCTTGGTAATACTGGGTACAAAATAACAATTGTTTAATTCTAATACAATGCCAGATGGTAAGGAAATGAAATAGTCTCCTACAGCAACAGCAGCAACCCGTGCCCCGTTTCCAACGCGTAGGTCTACCTCATGCTGTCCCACCTGCCTTCTTCTCTTGAGTTCCTGCACATTTGAACAAATGTGAACTCCACATGCAGTGTCCAACACCCATGAAATAGAAGAAGAAGATAACATGACCTCAGTCACATATATACCTGAGCCAGAAGCGATGCTTCCCCTCTTATCTCCTTGGAGCGCTTTACAGTCCTTTTTCCAGTGACCCAACTGGCCACAGTGGAAACACCTGTTGTCCTTCGACCGCTTAACCTTCTGTTTCAGGGCCTTGCTGTAATTCTTGACAGGGGCCTTGCCCTTCTTCCCCTTCTTCTTGTTCCTGGAAGGAACCATCAAGATAGAGGTTGAAGGCTTACCCTTCAGAGTTTCCTCAGTTGTCAAGAGCATATTCAGCAGCTCTGCCGGCGTACAATCGATCTTGTTCATATTAAAGTTAATAATGAACGCATCGAAAGAGGGCGGAAGAGACTGCAGAATAATGTCCACAGCAAGCTCCTGGTTGACGGTATGCCCCAGTTTCTCTAGAGCCTCCTTGTGCCCAATCATCTTGAGCACGTGAGCTCCCACCGGGCTCCCCTCAGCCAGTTTGCTCTGAAAGAAGAGCTTCGTCAGATTATAGCGTTCAGTCCTCGCCTGTGCAGCATACAGCATCTTGAGGTTCGCTATAATTTCTATAGCCGACATATCCTCATGCTGACGCTGCAGCGGTGGCGTCATAGACGCAAGCATCAGGCAAGCGACATCAATGCTATCATTGACGTGCTTTTCGTAGGCATCCCGAACCGCCCTTGCGGCGTTCGGAGCGGGCTGCGGCGGTATCGCCGTCTCGAGGACATACAGTTTCCTCTCTGCCTTAAGAACGATCTTAAGGTGTCCGAACCAGTCAGAGAAGTTCGGCCCAGCAAACTTCTCCCTTTCCAGTAGGGATCGCACATTGAAGCTCATGGTGTTCGTTGCTGCAGGAATCTACAACAAGCAAGAACAGCAAGGTCAGTATCAATGTTTCAGAATCAATCCAGGACTTAAGAAAGATTCTTTTTCTCACTATTTTGTCTGACTGAAAAATCCAGTAAACAGTCCGAAAGAGTAACACTCTTTTAGTGAGATGGGATCCAGATTTCATACTTGGTCTCCGCGTCCCGCTCAGGCGAGATAAGATGCACAGAGATGACAAGCACTAATTTCTGGTAGGCTGTCCCAGCCAATCGCCAACCCGTGCGATTCCCCTTCATCTTGGCAATCCAGCAGACTGTGCCAACTGAGTTGGTACAACACAGTCTCTGATCCCAGAGATGGCTGCCTCCATGTGCTACCATATGCGCCACATATGTAGCCTACATGGTCAAGCTGACCCGACCTACTCCCTGGACCACCACGTGCTATGCTGAGCAACGAGAGGGGATAAATCCCAACTCTGTAACACGCAGGTGTAATCCAGCACCGTCTGAAGATAGATGGACGTGCCCACTGAGTGGGTTCAACACGGCTCCAACGATAATCAGAAAGGTGAGGTTTCGCGTCAGAAGGCTTATCGAGCTTGATATGTTAGCGTTGGATTTTAACGGTCTTTTATCTTCTTACTATCAGGCATATCCTATGGCTATAGCAGAAGATAAACTTAAACATGCAATTCTAATTATTAGCAATAAGTAGAAAGCATGATCTTATGTGGTAAAAGCCCATGAACCCTAGTAAGACCTTAATTTACTTAAGTCTTCACTTGAGCTCCTTGGCATCTCATCTGGTCCAACCTAGGGCCCTAGCGCCAAGAGCACCTCAGGTGCGCCACCAGCTGAATGCCCCTGTGGGATGTGTGCATTTGTACTCTTGTCTAATCAAATACATTTGATCTATCTAGACAAGTTTGACTCACAGGTCAATTATACAATATCTAAATTAAAAATGTGATTCGCAGATCACAAATTAATTTACAAAATTGAATCCAGGCACGCAGGCCCCAGCACAGCACACATTTAACATGGGCAGCCCACATAAGACTAAATAGACAATCATCATGGCATCAATCAACATGTGATCCAATCATTTTGAAATTAAAAGTTTTGAAAACCCCATGGCATCAATTTTAATTTCCTTAGGTGTCCTACAACCTTACAATGGTCCATTGATAGGGATCCACTCATCCATCTAGTCAGATCCTTTGCCCTTGCATGCACCGAGTCCTAACTGACTCGAGTTGACCTAATGGTCAACCATGCATGCGCCAAGGGCTGAACCACCCTCATGAGTTTTTGGCAAGCGGGTGTGACCCCGGGCCTAACTCAAGTGTGTTCAGTAGTTGTCTCAACCAGACCTCGCTACACACCTTTGATGCAGTTAACCTATAGCCACCTTGTGCTTGCGCACAGGTGCTATCTGGTCAACCCATCTAGGCTGTCAGATGGTCTGATCAGACTAATGGATCTAACCTAGAGGTGACTTCAACCCCATCAACCCATCTAAGGGTTTATGGTAGGTGCCACTTAGGTCTAGTGAGGCGCGCAAGAGTTTTGTTTTGTCAAAAACAATATGTAAGAAGCGCCAATTAAACATGCGCCAACAATTACATTTGTAGAGTCCCCTTCAAGGGGGAGCGCAACTTTGTAGAGTCCCCTTCAATGGGGAGCGCAACTTTGACAACAACAAACAACAAGCACCTATACATGCGGCTAAGAACAACAAACATCATGAATCTTTTATGAACTTGCGCATGTAACCAACCCTAGATCTAAGCATAACATGGATCACAACAGCAAACATAATAGCATGCAATGAGCCAAGCTCTGATACCAATTGAAGGAGCCCCTAAATGAAGGGGGCAAAAACCCTAAGCATGGCGCAAATGAAATGTATGCAAGCGGAAGCAAGGGTTTGAAGAACCGTTGCATGCCATATATTCAACTATCATGGATTGATAAGAAGAAGGGGAGATCCATACCAATGCCATAGGCTTGGAAATCGGCTTGGATGAAGAGAACAAGTTAGGTCTCCTCCACAAGTCCACACACAAGATGAGGGATGGCTACCCTTTAGGATCTTCCTTGTGCTAGCAAGAGATCCCCTTTCGGTCCTTGTCGTGTGGGATGATGAGATGTCCCTTTTCGAGAGCTTCTCTTGGATGATCCCGCCTCTCTTCGTCAACCACACCAACGAAAGAGCTAGGCGTTGAAAAGAAAACCCTCAACGCATAAGCGTTTTAGCATTGAAGCAAAACCGGCCTTGATGACTTTCCATAAATGGAAGTCAATCAAGCCATGCGTTCAATCCAACCCAAAACGCATATGGCTTTGAACCAAGCGTTCACCCTTGTGAACCGGTTCAAGCCAAATCATCCAATCGGCTTTGGTTCATTAAACCAAACCAAAATAGCTCAAGCCATTTGGTCTAGACCAAATCGAACCCCAAGGCTCATGATCTAACCATTCATCTCCTGATGCCCCTGATCTCTCCGATCTAGCATCACCTCTCTCGATCGAAGCTTACCGATCTCAAGCCCTAATCAATCAAACATGATCAGACCAGATCTCACTTACAATCAGAGATTAAATCCCTTTAATCTGAACTCAAAGAATCCAGTCCACACGATCTGACTCAAGTAAGCCATATCATCAAATTGTGCGACCCTGAGGGTTTCCCTTAAATGTCGGTAACGATAACTTACGTTATCACGATCAGTGAGGGGTATCTAGCAACACATCACTGTCTCCCGATATAAAGGAAAGAGTCTTCCAAGACTACTCCCAAACCATTGCACAAGTGTGACTCCATTCACAAGGCATACATATGTCCTTTGCCACTGGATGTTCTTATTGGACAAGCGGGTCAAGCTTGTAACTCCAATACGATGAGCATGATTAGATCAGATGCCCATAGTCATTTGGGTATGGCCATACACTATCTCAATCATCTCATATAGGGGGCCCATTAGAACATCACACTCCTTAAACAAGGAGACGGCAATCCTGTGTCTATCACTAGTGCCCTAACCTGATTCAAGCCCACCATCCAAGATAGTCTATAATCATTATGTTTCAAATGATATTGAACTACCTCAAGACAATGACAATCATCATTTAGAAACACAAGCGATCTCAAGTCAGAGGACATGTGCCACTTGCTGCTTACAAGGATCATTCACATTGTGACAAGCAATGGAATATCCCAGTAGGGTCTGTCCAGTACATCCAATGTACCCATGAGTCTACATCTTATTTCATGCTCGAAGCATCCTATAAGATCAGCACTCATATTAGTCTCAATCATATCAAGGCTGTCTCATGTTCACCAAGATATCTCGACTAAGGACTTAGAGCCTGTCAGCCTAGCTGAACAGCTTTGAGACATTATCCAGAAGTACACTTATTACAGCAGACAAGGTAACAACCTGAATAATAACCATGCCTCTTATAAACTTACCAGTTTATTACATGATACACTTTATAATCCCAAGGCCTCAAACATTAGCCTTAAGGGCATACCCCAACATCAACCACTACCAATGGTCGAGCGAGAGAGGTACTTCATCACGACAGGCCGGTACGTATGAACTTGACACTCTTAGTTCTCTTGCTACAAAAGTAGATTGATATCATGCATATATATGATATATCGTGGCTTAATTTTATTATTATTTTGGAGTAAAATGCATGCTTTGTCTTATTTATTTGCCTAAATGCTTTGTATTATTCAGAATCTTCACTTTTCCTTGGTTTAATTGAAATGTAGGGATTTCGCCCTAAAATTTGTGGAATTTGGAAGATTTGAAGATTTGGGATGATTCCTCATGATGAGATAAAGCTACATGTCAAATTTCAGATAAATCAGAGTTTACTACTCTTCACGGGCATGGTCGTGCATCCATGCACAGCAGTGTATGAGCCTGCTTTCCCAGACTGCGCCGAGCCGTTCACAGGCATGCATGTGCATCCATGCACCGCCGTGAAGGACTCGGCTAACTTTTCCAGAACTTGACGAGACGTTCACGGCCATACCTGTGAACCCATACATGGTCGTGAAGAGTTATTTTTCCTAAAATTGAAGTTCGCTGAGCCGTTCATTGGCATTGCCGTGCATCACATGCACGGCCGTGAACGGTTTCGCCTGTTCGACGCCCGTTCAATTTTTCCCTTGTTTCTTACTATTTTTGAAGTGAATTTGCTAAAATTTTATGAAGACCTTCCTAACTTACCAGCGAACGTTTTGGGAGAAGAATCGGGCATTTTCGTAAAGCGGTTGGAGAGAATTTGGATGAACGGCGACAACTAGGGTTTTAGGCAATCTTCCTGATGGCAGGACAGTTTTGGCTAGATTTCTTCCTTGTTTCGACGTTGAGGATCGTGCTCCACCCTCTCCCATCAAGGATCTACCCTTCTCTCTGGTTTGATTCAATTTGTTTGAGAGATTTCATGTATTTAACGATGTATACGGTAGCGTAAGCCTATTTTCGGGTTTTGGGCGTAGCCTGCTGTAAGAATATTGAATGTTAATGCTTGATCTATACATTTCTTAGATTTATCTTTGTTCTTATTCATGTTTAAGAAGTTTTAATCCATATTTATATATTAGCCGTACATACATATGCTTTAGGCGTTGTGGGAAGGACTGAGAGGTGAACCACAATATCGGATCCCCTTAGACATTGGATCTGCTTAACCTAGTAAGCCACAAGAGTAGGAGACTTGGGTTAAGTTAGATACCGGACTGTGGCCTGAGAGGGAACGAGTCTGCACCCCAGGAATGATTACTTTAAGAACATAGGCTAAACATTAGCATTAACTTTCTTTCATACTTCAGTATGGTGAAACCCAAAACCCCGATTCTCTCTCAAGATCTTCATAACCCGCTTATTCTTGATTCTACATTATACTTGCTTAGTTTACTTTCTTGCATTAGGATTTTAGTGACACTCTTACATTTATTGATCGCCTAGCTATTGGTTAACTAATCAGTTAGTACTTGACCCCTAGTTCCTGTGGGATCGATACTTTCTTATTACGTGATAGACTGTGCACTTGCGATATGCCCCTATCAAGTTTTTGGCGCCGTTGCCGGGGACTAGGTTTGCCAATATTAACACAATCAGGAAATTGATATACTAGGTTTAGTTAGATTTTCTTTCTATTTTTATTTAGTTAGTTTGCTGTTTAGTTACTTTTTATTTTTATTTTATTAATTTCCTTTTTGTTTTAGTTGTAATTTTTATTTGGTGCTGGTGCTGCTAACCTTTTTTGTCAAGGTACTTATTTATGCCCAAGAACACTCTTCGAATAGGGAATTTTATACCTGTAGACCCGGAGATAGAGCGTACCTTTCGTTTGATTCGTAGAAATTTAAAGAGATTAAAGCTTTCAGGAGAGTTTTCTAGCAATCAGACTATGGAAGCTAACTGCTATCTTAAGGACTTTGCAGCACCCACCATCTCTGGTGTGCACTCGAGCATTTCACGACCGGCTATCGAAGCTAACAACTTTGAGATTAAGCCGTCCTTAGTACAGATGGTGCAACAGAATCAATTTAGTGGAGCAGCCATAGAAGACCCTAACCTTCATCTCTCTATTTTCTTAGAATGCTGCAACACTTTGAAGATTAATGGTGCTCCCCCTGATGCTATTAAACTGAGACTTTTCCCTTTTTCTCTGAGGGGCCGAATTAGAGTGTGGCTACAATCTTTAACCCAGGACTCCATCACGATGTGGGATCAATTATCATAGGCTTTTCTGTTAAAGTACTTCCCACCGAGAAAAATAGCCCAGCTAAGAAATCAAATTACAAATTTTGCTCAGCGAGATGGAGAGTCCCTCTATGAAGCATGGGACCGATTCAAGGAATTACTGCGCATGTGCCCGCACCATGGTCTACAGAAATGGGCAATCATTCGTACTTTTTATAGTGGTTTATTGTATCAGACTAGACTTTCTGTAGATGTTGCTGTTGGTGGGGCACTGATGGACAAAAACTATGATGATGCAATGGAATTAATTGAGGACATGATCCTCAATCATTATCAGTGGTCAAGAGAGAGGAGCCAGCCAGTTCGAAATTTAGGGAAGTTTGACATGAACATGATTAATTCCCTAGTAGCAAAAGTAGATTCACTTTCATCTAAGCTTGATTCTATGAATGTTTCTACTTCTAACTCTATGACTTCTGATGTTTATGGAGTGTTAGGACATTCTGCTAATGACTGCTACATCTTGAGCGCCCCATCTGAACAAGTCAACGCTATCGAGAACTATAGAAATCAGAACGATCCCTATTCGAGCACGTACAACCCAGGATGGAGAAATAACCCAAATTTCTTCTACAAACCTCCTCCCGGAATACAACACCCATTTGTCAATCAGAGAGAGCCAGAACCACCTCATAAGTCGAGTCTAGAGTTGATATTGGAAAAGTTCCTTGCTATGCAGATTAATCAACAAGATGAAGCCAATGAGTCTATTCGCCAGCTGAACCTGAAAGTGGACTCCATGTCCACACATTCTAAGACCCTTGAAGATCAAATTACTCAGTTTACTTAACGAGTCGATGCATCTTCAAGGGCTCAAGCAGAAGTCAACCCCAATGAGCACTGTAATGTGATCACAACACGGAGTGGAATCCAATTAGAAGATCCAAAAATGCCCAAGCCTAAGGAAAGAACAGTGCGAACTTACTCAGTTTACTTAACGAGTCGATGCATCTTCAAGGGCTCAAGAAAAAGTCAACCCCAATGAGCATTGTAATGCGATCACAACACGGAGCAGAATCCAATTAGAAGATCCAAAAATGCCCGAGCCTAAGGAAAGAACAGTGCGAGCTTCACCCGAAGAACTTTCACCTGAGGAGAACTCACCCGTTGACCTTGAGTTAGAGCCAGAGCAGCAAAACTCTAGAGTGCCAAAGGAGCACGTCTACATTCCACCCCCAACTTATAAATCGCCCATCCCTTTCCCTCAGCGCTTGGCTAAGGCTAAATTGGACCAGCAGTTTAGAAAATTTTTGGAGGTATTGAAAAAGCTCTACATCAATATTCCCTTTACTAATGCTCTTTCGTAGATGCCAGCGTATGCCTAGTTCTTAAAGGATATCCTATCTAACAAGCGAAAGATTGAGGAACAAGGAACAGTTGCTCTCACAAAAGAATGTAGCGCCATCATCCAGAATATGCTTTCAACCAAACTAAAAGACTCAGGGAGTTTTACCATTCCATGTAAAATTGGAAATATGCCTTTTGATAAAGCTCTCTGTGATTTAGGAGCTAGTGTTAGCCTAATTCCATTGTCTACTTGTAGGAAGCTGGATATGGGTGAGATGAAGCCTACTTCTATATCTCTTCAGTTGGCTGATGACACAAAAATTCATAGTAAATTTTGTATTATTTGATTGGTCTTTTTGTGTCATATTCGTGCTCTTTTGCTTGTTTTTAAGCCTTATTTATCAAATATTACAGAATCTACACCTTTTCTCATTTTTGATTATTTTTAGGTAAAAGGAACTAATTTAGATGGATTTTGAAAGATCTGAATGCACGAATGAATTCCAGACGTCGAGACGAAGCTGTCTGTCAATATTCATGCAAATCGGAGATAGTCAGAAAATTACACCCCTGCCATAATTATTTTTACGGGTGTAATTTTCTGCCCAGATTATACCACTGCCTTGATAATTTTTATGGGCCATAATTTCTTGGAGATTCTACACAGAAGAAAATATGGCACTACCGTAATTATTTTGACAGGCCGTCTAGAAATCCACAGAAGAAATTATGGCACTGCCGTAACTATTTTTACTGGCCGTAATTTCTAGCCAGGGATACATAGAAGAAATTACGGCACTGCTGTAATATTTTTTACGGGCTGTAATTTTATGAAAATTTTTCTCAAAACAAATTATGGTAGTGCCGTAATCAAAATTACGGGCCGTAATTCTAAACTTGTCGAGTCTTCCATAGCCGCTCTAAAGTCCAATTTTTGCGATGCAAAATCGGAAGATCCAGGGCACCAATTCAAAAACTGTAAAAAGGGGAGTGTTCTATAAATCGAGGAGAAGATTTGATGATAAGAAGAATCTAATTTCATCACCAATCGAGGGAGAAATCAAGAAAGGCATCCCTAGGGCTCGGCCTCTCGCCGAGAGGCGTAGAGGTCACCTTAGGCGGCGAAATTTACAGGAGAGCTTCGCCCATAGCAGGAGACAATACACCAGAAATTTCAGATCGAAAGGAGTCTGATCGGAGGAGAAATCGAAGAAACAAAATCTCAGCCGGGAGCAAAAATCGCGAAACACTATAGTAGCAGTTACTGTAGCAGTAATGTTGCGTTACTGTAGCAGTACTGTTCATCCGAAACAAAAATCACGGGGCTGTGTAAATTTTTACACCCCCATGAAATCAGTAACTTTTCTATTCTCCCTCTGTCGAAGTCTGATTTTTTAATGAATTTCTATTGTATTTTTAACTCCATGGTAGCGTAACTTTCTTTTGGGACAGAGGATGTAATCCCCTTAGTTTCATAATGACTAGATGATCCTTGATTCGTCAGGGAACTTTTGTTATGATAATTCTGCTTATGTGACGATTGTCTTTAATCTCTTCTAGTTTCTTATTATCAACATGTATTGGAATTTTTGCAATATGGACCGAAAGGTGACTTGCAAAAACTTGGAACCATAGAATCATGATTTAGGAACTCATCGTAAGAAATTAGGTTTGTTCTTGTTTCTAGATTTTAGAAGTTTAATGACTTGTTGATAATTTGACTTAGGAGACATTAATGAGTTAAATATGAAGATATTGTAAGAAATTAAGTATCGGATCGTTGGAGAACCTTAAGTAGAACCTGTGAATCTAAAGTATGAAAGTATTTAGTTTTCACTTGAGATGATTGACATAAAGATTGGATGCATGAAAGTGATGTTAAATCTTCTTGTCGATGATTTATTTATCTTTAGCATTGAACAAATCTTGTGCGAAAGTAAAGATTTGTTCTTTGTAAATTGTCTGCGTGAAAGCGAAATGATTTCTTTATTATGTAAATTATATCTTTATCATATTAAGAGTAAACTGACGATCATTTAATTATATCAAGTCATTGAAATTAAGGTGGATAAAACCCTAGTCCCAGTTTTCCTCTCTGATTATTTATACGCTTTTCGATCGTTCTCTTACGTCGTATTCGATTGCTTAGCTAGAGAGAAAATAACTATTTGGTACTTAACACGTAGCTCTCTTTGGTTCGATATCTTTTTATTACTTCGAAGTATCCGTGCACTTGCGGACACAATAAGTTTTTTGGCACCGTTGTCGAGGACCTTAGTTTTGTTAATATCAAAATAGTTGTTAATATTGCTAGACTAAGTTTTATTTGTTTTAGATTTAACTTTGTTTTCTGTTTTTGCAGGTTTTGGATTTTCACAAGTTGTGACAGAACTGTGATTTCTGAAATTTTTGAATTTGCTTGTGTTTTATATTTTTTATTTTTTTATATTCTGAGAATTTTTTTAAAAAAAAATTTGATTGATTGGTGTTGGATAATCTTTCTGTTTCTATTCTGAAAATTCTGAGTTTACATGATTCTTCTATACACAGGACTTAGATTTTGATAGATTTTATTTCTTGTGAACTCTGAGATCAATTTTTTTTAGCTGTGTAGAAAGCTTTGATTTGAAGATATGTATTTTAATCACAACTCGTGGGCAACTGAAAGAGGTGAGGCATACATGCCACAAGGTAAGTATGAAGATGATTTATTGTGCACTCTTGCAGAAAAGATAGATTCTTTAGCTTATAAATTAGACTCTTATATGCACCCTGTTAGGACATCTTATTCTCCTATTAGATGTGATATTTATGGATATTTTGATCATTATACTTCTGAGTACCAATTTTTAATTCCTCCAAATCCCAATTCACCATGGTACCAAGATGATCAATATTATTCTAGATGGGAAAATCAAACTTCTTTTTATGAGGATTGCTCAAACAATACTTCAGAACCATACTTTAAGGATACTGAAAAATCTAGCTTAGAGATAATGTTTGAAAAGTTCATGAAACAAAGTGAGGAGGCACATGAGACCCTTAAACAAATGAATTCTAGGATGGATAATATGATTGCTCATTCTGAAATGCTAGAAACCCAGATAGCACAAGGTAGTTTACCTGAGTTTGATTTAGAAACTGAAGAAATTGATTCTAGTGATTATAAAATTGATTTAGAAAAATCCCCTTTTGATTCTGATAATTATAAAATTGATTCTTTTGATGAAAAATTGTTTGTGGTTAAATCTGATGAAATTGAAAAAGATTTGAAAATTACTGATGACTCAGAAATTGATTCTTTTGATGATGAATTATTTATGGAAAGACATAATGAAATTGATTTACAATAGTCCCCATTTGATCTTAGTAATAATTTTGAAATTGATGATAAGTTATTTGTTATTAGATTTGATTCTATTAATTCTGAAATTGATTCTTTTGCAAACATTGATGAATCGTACTCTAATTTTGATGATTCTGAAATTGATTATTTTGATAAATTATCTGATGAAAGGTATGAGGAAATTGATTTTGAAAAGTCTCATTTTGATTTTGATGGTAATTTTGAAATTGATAAATTATTTGATGAAGGGCATGAGGAATTTGAAAAAGATTTGAAAATTTTCAATATTGATGAATCTCACTATGAAGTTTTGCCCATATCTACGGTTCAATCCTCTGATTTATTTAAAAAATTATGCTTTATTGAGGAACCTAATGTGAGATAGAAAAATTATTTTGATGATCCAATACTTGAATATTTTGATCGAAGTCCTATTGCAATTGAAGATATAAATTTGAAGAAAGGACTAATGATTTTACTTACTGATAAATATAGGAAGATCATAAAATACCCTTTGAGTGGAATTGAAAATTTTGATTTTGATTTCTGCATATTTGAGAAAGCCACATCGATCGTGATTTACATAAAATTTTGGATGTTCGGATTAGTGGCTAAACTTTTAGGATAATGGAAATGCAAAAAATTATATGTTATTTGCTATGGTACTGATCCTCCTACTTCGCCATGATAATTGAGTTTCGGTCAAGCTATAGACCTAAAAATTAGTGCTTCTTGGGAGGCAACCTAAGCACTCTTACTTAAGTTTAGTTTCTTTTATTCTAGTTTATTTTTAGAACTAATTTTTCTTTTCTTTTTGCATGAAAAATCAAAATTTGAGCAAAATACAGCAGTGCCGTAATGAAAATTACGGGCCGTAATTTTGGTCCGTTTTCGACCAGAAGGTTTTGTGGTTTTTACGGCGGTACCATCCAGAAATCTTCATCCAACAGCTTCCAGCCAGCACTCAACTACCACCTCTATTCCTGGTAGTATCTTTGCTTCCAGCCGCCGTGCAACACCACTGCCGATAGCTATTTTTCCAGTCGGCTGCTTTCTTTGTTTTTGCCCACATCATCCAGCTGCCAACCAAAGAATTCTATTTCAATATTCATCTGCCACCACACTGCTATTCCCAGCCACCTGCATTTTTTATTTTATTTTATTATTTTATTATTTTATTTTATTTATTTTTGCAGCATCTCTTCCCAGCTGACTCAATCTTCACCTCTACCGCTAGCACTCTGATTTCATCCAGCTAGCACTTTATGCTTCCAGCTGCCATTAGCCTCTATTCCAGTCTCTACATTACCAGCTGCCTACAACTTCTTCTCCATATTCGCAGCCTCAGATTAGCAGCCACTGCCACTTCTTTAGCGCTCGATCTCCCAGCCAGCAATCTACTACATCGCCACCACTAGCACCTCTTACTTCTACTGCCTCTGTTTCCATTGATTTTATTTATTTAATTTTTTGCAGTAGAATCTTTATCAATATTGACTCTGATTTTTTTTCAACTATGCAGCATTATTTCTCACTACCCACCAACCGATGATTTCGCCTCCAAGACTGTAGTCTCCAGCATGCCACTAGAGACTACTCATCATCACTCTACTGTTGGCACCATCATCTTCATTGCTAGCAGCTCTTCAGCTAGCATCTATTCCACCTCTACTTCTCGCCTGCATCAGCTCTTTCCATGGGCACCCTCTTGGACCACCGATGATATCTCTGATTTCTATTTTTTTTAGCTAAAGTAAGATACTATTTTTGAGCTGAGCCTTATGTATTTAAAATTGCGAAGGTAAAATTTTCAAAACGTGCATCTTTGGACCTAGCAGCACTTGCCCCAATGCTACACCCCGAATAACGATTGAGCTTGCTATATAGTTTTGTGAATATCGTTTGCACTCTCTTATATTCATGATTATTTCATATGGTTGCATCTTTGATTTTATCATGGTTGTATTACTTTATGGTTTTCTCTGGAAAAGTTATTTATGGATATATGGATTCATTGTTTTGTTTTAATGTGACTATGTAAATCTACATGTTTTTCAAATTGGTTTTTTTGGATATGATAAAATTGACAATTGTAAAACTTTTAATTTGATGATATGTTTTTCCTAGATGGGTGGATTTTTCTATGATGATGAATGTTTATGCATGTCAATGCCTATGAATAGAGATATACCTATTATGCTGAATTTATTTCTTTAATATATATCTACTTGTGAAATCCTTCATTGATTGATGCATTAGGTTTTGGGTAGGTATGTTGTTTGATGAATGCAATCTAAGAGTGAAACATCTTTCTTGAATAAAATGAGCATATTAGTGTAATTTTTGAATTGATGTCAATTGATTAACCTAGTTGATGTTTAGTCTATTTTACTATTTGTTGGGAAGAAAGAATCCAAGATCCAAAAAGAGAGAGAAACTCCCCTACTTGCACTACGTAAAATTGGCAGTGGTACCGAAGATATGGGTTGAAGTCTGTAAAAAAAAAGAGAGAAAGAAAAAAGAGAATGACTCCTCTACTTGGCACTATGTAAAATTGGCAGTGGTACCGAAGATAAGAGTTAAAGTCCAAATAGAAAGTATGTATCTATGTGGGTACATGCCATCAAAAAAAAAGAAAAAGAAAAAAGAAAAAAAAAACAAAGAAAAGAGAAAGATTTTGAGTGGAAAAAGATTTTGGAAATCCTATTCCTAAACAAAAGTATGATAGATTTAAATAGAAACTTTGGTGAATTCATGAGACTGAGATTCTATTTATTATGTGAGTTGCGAAATTTTATTTGATCAAAGTTATGAATCTTAAAGATTAAATTCGGAGGACGGTCTATTTATTTGAAATTTTGTGTAACAGGGTGGAATATTTCATGAGTGATTATATTTTAGAAATTTATTTTTGATAAAAGAGCATATTTTTCATAATTAGCATTATTCTTTATTCTATTTCTTTGCTTGAGGACAAGCAAAGTTTAGCCTTATGTATTGTGATGACACAAAAATTCATAGTAAATTTTGTATCATTTGATTGGTCTTTTTGTGTCATATTCATGATCTTTTGTTTGTTTTTAAGCTTTATTTGTCATATATTGCGGAATCTACACCTTTTCTCATTTTTGATCATTTTTAGGTAAAAAGGGCCTAATTTTGATGGATTTTAAAAGATTTGAGCGCACGAATGAATTCCAAACGTCGAGACGAAGCTGTCCGTCAATTTTCATGCAAAATCGGTGATAGTCAGAAAATTATATCCCTGTCATAATTATTTTTACGGGTGTAATTTTGTGTCCAAATTACACCACTACCTTGATAATTTTTATGGGCCGTAATTTCTTGGAGATTCTACACAGAAGAAAATACGGCACTACCGTAATTATTTTTACAGGTCGTAATTTCGGCCTAGAAATCCATAGAAGAAATTATGGCACTGCCGTAATTAATCTTATTAGCCGTAATTTCTGGCCAGGAATACATAGAAGAAATTATGGCACTATTGTAATATTTTTTACGGGCTGTAATTTTATGAAAATTTTTCTCAGAACAAATTATGGTATTGCCGTAATCAAAATTACGGGCCGTAATTCTAAACTTGCCGAGTCTTCCGCAGCCGCTCTAAAGTCTGATTTTTGTGAGGCAAAATCGGAAGATCCAGGGCACCAATTCAAAAACCGTAAAAAGGGGAGTGCTCTATAAATCGAGGAGAAGATTTGAGGATAAGAAGAATCCAATTTCATTACCAATCGAGGGAGAAATCAAGAAAAGTATCCCTAGGGCTCGGCCTCTCGCCGAGAGGCGTAGAGGTTACCTTAGGCGGCGAAATTTACAGGAGTGCTTCGCCCATAGGAGGAGACAATATACCAGAAATTTTAGATTGAAAGGAGTCCGATCGGAGGAGAAATCGAAGAAACAAAATCTCAGCTGGGAGCAGAAATCGCGAAACACAGTAGCAGTTGTTACTGTAGCATACTGTAGCAGTACTGTTCATCCGAAACAAAAAACACGGGGCTGTGTAAATTTTTACACCCCTGTAAAATCAGTAACTTTTCTATTCTCCCTTTGTCGAAGTATGATTTTTTAATGAATTTCTATTATTTTTTTAACTCCATGGTAGCGTAACTTTCTTTTGGGACAGAGGATGTAATCCCCTTTGTTTCATAATGACTAGATGATCCTTGATTTGTCAGGGAACTTTTATTATGATAATTCTACTTATGTGACGATTGTCTTTAATCTCTTCTAGTTTCTTATTATCAACGTGTATTAGAGTTTTTGCGATATGGACCGAAAGGGGACTTGCAAAAACTTGGAACCCTAGAATCGTGATTTAGGAACTCATCGTAAAAAATTAGGTTTGTTCTTGTTTCTAGATTTTAGAAGTTTAATGACTTGTTGATAATTTGACCTAGGAGACATTAATGAGTTAAACATGAAGATATTGTAAGAAATTAAGTATCACATCGTTGGAGAACCTTAAGTAGAACCTGTAAATCTAAAGTATGAAAGTATTTAGTTTTCACTTGAGATGATTGACATAAAGATTGGATGCATGAAAGTGATCTTAAATCTTCTTGTCGATGATATTCTTATCTTTAGCATTGAATAAATCTTGTGCGAAAGTGAGGATTTGTTCTTTGTAAATTGTTTACGCGAAAGTGAGATGATTTCTTTATTATGTAAATTATATCTTTATCCTATTAAGAGTAAACTGACGATCATTTAATTATATCTAGTCATTGAAATTAAGTTGGATGAAACCCTAGTCCCAGTTTTCCTCTCTGATTATCTGTACGCTTTCTGATCGTTCGCTTACGTCGTATTCGATTGCTTAGCTAGTGAGAAAATAACTATTCGGTACTTAACACGTAGGTCTCTGTGGTTCAATATCTTTCTATTACTTTGAAGTATCCGTGCACTTGCGGACACAACATTGGCCGACCGATTAGTGTGCCAACTAGTTGGGATCATTGCGGATGTGCCGATAAAGGTTGGAGACTTTTTTATCCCTGCAGACTTCGTGGTGCTAGAGATGGAAGAGGATACACGACCACCCCTTATCCTTGGACGTCCCTTTCTTGCAACTGCTGGCGCCGTGATTGACGTGAAAAATAAAAAAATTAGCATTGAATATTGGTGAAGAAAAATAGAATTTGATTTGTCTTCCACTCTTAAAAAACCATCGTTTGTAGGATCTTGTTGCAGTATAGATACCATGGAAGATGACATTGAACCTGCCTTACTAACTATTGATGACCACCTAGAGGTTTGCTTGCTGAATGATGAACACGAGGATGATACTGATGAATCACAGGACCAAGTAAAAATTTTGGGGACCGCCCCCAATGAAAGATTCAGAAAACTACAATTTGAAAGTCTCGATGAGGTTAAGTCTGACCCTTTTGAGAAGAAGGAGTTGAAATTCAAATCCCTCCCTAATAATCTTAAGTATGAATTTCTTGATGCTAACTCTACTTGTCCTGTGATAATTAGTGCTGACTTAAATGCAGAGGAAACTGAGAAGCTACTAAATGAACTGCGCCTCCATAAACAGGTAATTGGGTATTCGTTAGAAGATATTAAGGGAATTAATCTTTCGTTATGTATGCACAAGATCTTTTTAGAGAACGACAGTAAAGCCTCTATGGAGTTCCAGCACCATTTGAATTCGAACATGAAAGAAGTGGTCAAGAATGAAATATTGAAATTACTTAATGCAAGGGTTATCTACCAAATATTAGATAGCAAATGGGTTAGTCCTGTGGACATTGTGCCCAAGAAAGGTGGAGTTACTGTGGTTAATAACAAGAACAACAAGCTTATCCCGACCCGTACAGTGATTGCTTGGCGCATGTGTATAGACTGCAGGAAACTAAACAAGGCCACGCGCAAGGACCACTACCCACTTCCCTTCATCAACCAAATGCTGGAGCGGCTAGCTAAGAACTCCCACTTCTGTTTCCTTGACGGCTTCTCAGGCTTCTTCCAGATCCCTATTCACCTAGAGGATCAGGAAATGACTACATTCACATGCCCCTATGGGACATTTGCCTATCGCCGAATGCCATTTGGGCTTTGTAACGCGTCTGCTACTTTTCAAAGATGCATGGTTTCAATTTTTTCTGATTTTATTGAGAATATAATGGACGTTTTCATGGATGATTTTTCACTCTATGGTACTTCATTTGATATCTGTCTTACTAATCTCTCTAGGGTGTTGCAGAGATACGAGGAAGTCAACCTCGTCTTAAACTAGGAGAAATTTCATTTCATGGTGCTGATGCCTTGTATTTTGGTAGTATTTTCTGATATTATTTTATCTCAAAACAAGGCATATTCTAGTGCTTTTATGTAATTTTCAGGCTTATTTACTTGCTTTGTTCAGAATCTTCACTTTTCCTTGTATTTGTGCAATTTCAGGTAAAATCACTCATTTTTGGAGCATTTTAGAGATTCTAAAGTCATGGGGCGATTCCTCATGATGAGATGAGACTACACATCAAATTTGGGCCCAATTCGAGCTTCTTTGAAAAATATGGCCAGGTGAACACCACGGGGTTCACCGATGCTTTGCCTGGAAGTCTGAAAATTCATAGAACACTTCACAGCCCGCCCATGATCTTGGTGTTTGGCTGTGATTCTCTCGAAGACAATTTCTACAGGAGCGAACAGTACACTTCATGGTCTGGTGAACCCCGCGAGGTTCATCGGTGATTCTTATACAAAAGAACTACATAGTAGACTTCACAGCCGGGTGAACCTGACGGGGTTCACCCATGATCGTGACTCTGCAAACCAACACCCACTCGATTTTTCTTCGATTATGGGCCCTAGAAAAATCCAAAAAAGGCAAAAAAAATATGTTTTGGAAATCTAAGAAGGAGGCAAATCTTTTGGGTATAAAAGACCTCTTTTTCGTGCCATAATGGGAGAGCAATTGATGGACGAAATGGCTAGGGCGAGTAAACCAGCGACAAGGGCTTCCGGAGAGGATTTTGGTGCGATTTCGTGACGTATCTTCACCAAACTTGTGCAATCTTCACTTTTGACTTTATCTATCATATGAATTGAACTTATTTGATATTTTGAATTTTATCTGAGCATATTTTACTTAGTTGTTCTTATTTCATAATATTGCCTTGATCACGTAGTATTGTGTGTTAGTCGACACGATCCTGACCGAGAGGAGGATCATGTTGGCAGAATCCCTAAGTAGAACTTGCGAACTTCTAACACGAGAGTAGTTAGGATTCACTCGAGGGTAATATAATCTTTCATAGAACCCAATGATTTTACCTAAAATGATCCACCTCAAGAGTATGAGATTGTTTTAGGTAGGTACCAGGTTGTACCGATCGAAAGGGGCCAACTTGCACTTGTGGAGAGATTCCTTATGCAAAATGATAAACTCATGTATCAACTAAATTTCAGTTTAAATAGATCAGTCAATGTGGTGAATTTCGTAGTCCTAATATCTCTCAATTAGACACCCTTCTTGTTTCTATCGTTGCTTTTCCTATTTTATTTATAGTTGAGTTTGTTAATCTTATTTCCAAAATACCAAAAATTGGATTGCTTAGCTTCTAAATATTAGAATAGTTAGTACTTGACCCAGTTCCCTGTGGGATCGACAATCTTTTATATTAGTTCGATAATGCCGTGCGCTTGCGGTGCGTGTCAAGTTTTTAGAGCCGTTGCTGGGGAACTTCGGTCAATATTAACAAAATTTTGAAATTTAGTAGACTAAGCATTTTTTCTTTCTTATTTTTGATTTTTATTTTTTTTTGCTATTTCCTTTCTTATGCTTTATCATTGTATCTGATAATTTTTTTTAATGCAAAGAAGCTTAAGAATAGGTGATTTGTATGACCAAGATCTTGAAACCTTCACCTTTGAACATGGAAAATGCCCAAGTACCTATGGCTACGAGGAACAACAGCAATAGGACTTTGAGATATTATGCTGCTCCATCTATACAACACTTACAATCGGGCATTGCTCGCTCGAATGTGGAAGCCAATAATTTTGAGATCAAGTCTACACTGCTATCAATGATTCAACAACACCAGTTTGGGGGCTCTCCCCTAGAAGACCCTTATATGCACTTGGCCATATTTTTAGAATATTATGATGCTTTTAAGATTAATGGTGTTTCTACTGAGTCTATTAAGCTAATATTATTTCCTTTCTCTCTCAGGGATCAGGCTAGAGTATGGTTGCACACTATACCATCTGCTTCAATTAGAACATGAGAAGAGCTTTCACAAGCTTTCTTGTCTAAATACTTCCCTCCTAGTAAGACAATTCAGTTGAGGACTCAGATTACTAGTTTTATGCAGAAAGATGGGTAATCACTCTATGAAGCATGGGATAGATTTAAAGAACTTCAAAGAATATGCCCACATTATGGACTTCAAAAATGAGTAATTGTTCACACTTTTTATAATGGTCTAAATTATAACACGAGGCTTATTGTTGATGCAGCTGCTGGCGGGGCTTTGATGAACAAGATTGTGGATGATGCCATGAACCTGCTGGAGGATATGACCCTCAATCAAAGTTAATGGTTAGGTGAGTGAGTTAACTCATATAGAGTTGGAACTCCAAGTAAGTATGATTTACACGAATTGAGCTTGTTAACTGCAAAGGTAGATACTTTATCACGAAAGTTAGATTCCTTCATTGTCAATTCGGTTGAAGCCATTAATACTTATTGTGAATTTTGTGGAATCTTAGGATACAACTTCGCTGAATGCCAATTAGGAATCTCACAACCTAAACCTTTTGGAGAGCAAGCCAACACATTATGGAATCTCAACCCTAGACCACAGTTAGACCCATATTCCAATACATACAATCCAAGTTGGTGGGACTGAGAAATTTTTTCCTTTGAGAACAATCCCAACCTAGTTCTCCAACCTAACTATAGGCAACCTCCTGAATTTCAACTGACGTAGTTTGTGCCACCTTGAAAGTCTAATCTAGAGTCACTACTAGAGACTTTTATGGCTACACAAATCAAGGGAATTGAGAGTGTTAGCGAAGGCATTAGGCAATTAACATCTAAACTAGATGCTCTCGAGGCCCATAATAAGATGTTGGAAACCCAATTGGCTAATCAAGCTAGTACCTCTATAAGATCCTCTAGTAAACTCCCATCTCAACCTGAGGTAAACCCAAGAGAATATTGTGATATAATTATAACTTGTGGTGGGAAGCAACTTGAGGAGCCTAGGATGCCTGAATATGACACTGAGATTAGATCTCCTAAGATACTTCAACCTGAAAAATCAATTGAGGAGATAGAACATGAGAAATCACCTGAAGCTATAACTTTTTTTATAGTGTCTTGTCATAATGTTGATGTTGTTGAGGAAGTGGTTAACCAAGATGTGATTAGTGAATTGCTTGTGGATCCTATAGATATCTATTTTGCAGCTAAAGAGAAGGTGAAGGATAATGAAAAAGCTCAACCTTTTGTTATATTCCTTGATTTAACTGAACCGGTCATCCTAAACAAGGTACAATTTGAAAATCTACATAAAGAAGCAACCAATGTAACTGATAAAGGAAACATAAACTTAAAATCATTTTCTGACGCTTTAAGGTATGAATTCCTTTATGCTTACATATACATTCTAATCTATGAATAACACTACGGTTGAGCTAATGACCTTAAACAAGCGCTTCTGGGGAGGCAACCCAAGTCTTTTCTACTTTATTTACTTTTGCATTGTGTGTTTTGTTTATTTAGTCTTTTGATTATGAAGTTTGATAGTTTATTTTGTTTTGTGTTAGAATGCTTATAATCTTGCTTTCTTATCATTGTAGGAAAACTTAGAAAATAAATCAAAGTTTCAGAGCTTTTTTACTCATCACGGTCTGTCCGTGACTGATGCTATGGCCATGATAAAAATTTTCACAATTGCTGCAATCTGCAATGAGAAGTTCACAGCTGACCCCTGACTAATTTCACAGCTGTGATAGGACTTTTAAAGGCAGTAACTTTAATTTATCTCTCCCTTGCCAAACTCGCACGACTGAGCAAGACAGAAATATTTGGAAACTAAATCCTATATCTAGAGAGAAGGATCCCCCTATTTCTATTGTAGCACTGTCATCATTCATGTATTTTCATGTTGGCACTTTTTCTTTTTATATAAAACAACTGTTACATTACATGTAGGAAGAATAATGGCGCCAAGGTGAACTACACGAAGAGATGATGAGATTTGAGGAGATGGTGATGATGATGAAGACGACCCCCCAGAAGGAAGGTACTAAAATGAACTTTGATGATGAGGACTTTAAGCCTAAGAGGAAGAAGTGAGTATTACTTTCTCTTATTTCCCCCCACTCTCTCATGACACATTGATTGCATAGAGGACTATGCAAATTTTTATGTGGGGAGGGAATGATTCTGATGCTTGTTCTTTCTAAAGCTCAGTCTTCTAACTATTCATTTCGAATTATATTCTGGCTGACTCTAACTTTTGCTATGTCTGTGATACATGACTGTGATATTTTGACTATGTTGTGATGATAGTTATGCTCTATTTGACTCTGATTTTGTGATGATGATGTTGTGGTGATACTGTGACACTTTGATGTGAGGATTACTCTGCTGATGACTTCATCATACATGCTGATGATTCTACAACATGTGGATGTGCTTAAAATCTAATGACATGATGATCATACTCTACTGATGATTTGGTAATCTTTGTTGCCATAATGTTTTTTTCCATTTTGATACATGTATTCATTGATATTATGATTGAAAATGAAATGATGACTATCTATTGGACTTGATGATTTCACTCTACTGATTTATCCTAATAATATCTGTGATTTATTTTGATTAAAGATTATCTTGTGATTTTCATGCTGATGCTTTGATATGATGATGACTTCTTTCCGATAAAGATATTTTGATGTTTTTGTTGATTCTGATGCAAATGAGATATACTGTTTTACTGATGTTTTGTGAAGATATTTTGATGAAAATTTTTGGACACTGATGCTTTTATTGGATTTAATCTAAAACCTTTGACTGATATTGTATTACTTTTGATGACATGCACTTTCTGTGATAAATTTATGCTTATGATTCACTTAGATACTTTTTATGAAAATGCTATGATCCTGTGGTAGCCTTGAATAAACACTGAGATTGATTCCATGCATGGTGTGAAATGGTTATGATATGCTGAATGCACCACCTGGTCATGATATCTTTTATGATCCTATCCAATTGTTCTAAGCTTCTGAAATCTTTTGATTGGAATGTTTGAGAATGTTGAATTGATGGGTCATGCATCTGAATTTGAGTAAGGATGACATGCTAGTAGCATACATATGTTTTTCTATTGAAACATATAGACTTGTTCATTTATTCGATGATGCCATATTATCTGTTGGGTGATGATCACAAGTGTGATCTGAAAAAAAAAAGAAAAAAAAGACTCCTCTACTTGGCACTGTGAAAAATTGGCAGTGGTACCAAAGACATGAGTTTAAGTAAAAAGACTCCTCTACTTGGCACTGCGAAAAATTGGCAGTGGTACCGAAGACATGAGTTGAAGTAAAAAAAAACAGATTACTATCAATTTTGGTAGCTTATCTTGCTACTTAAATAAAATGAGAGGTGATAAAGTTTGTCTTGCCATAACACATTTGTGTCTAACCCTAACATTTGATTTTGGATGAATTGAATTAGTGAATGTAGTATGCTAGGCTGGATTCTTTGTATGCTCATAGTTGAATGCCTTATTATTTAAAGATTGTGGGACCTGCTTGATTCAATTCTTGTTAATAGACTCATCATCTAATTTCTCAAACTATATCATGCTTAGCTCATGGAAATATCTGACGTGGTTGAATGCTTTCAACTTGAATAACTTCTTTCATACCTGTTATGTGTCTCATCTTATTTTATTGCTTGAGGACAAGCAAAGATTTAAATTTGGGAGTATTTGATGCCTTGTATTTTGGTAGTGTTTTCTAATATTATTTTATCTCAAAATAAGGCATATTCTAGCGCTTTTATGTAATTTTCAGGCTTATTTACTTGCTTTGTTTGGAATCTTCACTTTTCCTTGTATTTGTGCAATTTCAGATAAAATCATTCATTTTTGGAGCATTTTAGAGATCCTAAAGTCATGGGGTGATTTCTCATGATGAGACGAGACTACACATCAAATTTGGGCTGAATTTGAGCAACTTTGAAAAATATGGCCAGGTGAATACCATGGGGTTCACTGGTGCTTTGCCTAGAAGTCCGAAAATTCGCAGAACGCTTCACAGCCTGCCCATGATCTTGGTGTTCGGCTGTGATTCTCTCAAAGACAATTTCTACAGGAGCGAACAGTACACTTCACGGCCTGGTGAACCCCGCGGTGATTCTTACACGAAAGAACTACACAGTAGACTTTGTAGCTAGGTGAACCCGATGGGGTTCACTCGTGATCGTGACTCTGCAGACCGACACCCACTCAGTTTTTCTTCGATTCCAGGCCCTAGAAAAATTCAAAAAAGGCAAAAAAATGTTTTGGAAAGCTAAGAGGGAGGCGAATCTTTTGGGTATAAAAGCCCTCTTTTTCGTGCCATATTGGGAGAGCAATTGACGGACAAAGTGGCTAGGGCGAGTAAACTGGCGACAAGGGCTTATGGAGAGGATTTTGGGGCGATTTTGCAATGGATCTTCGCCAAACTTGGAGGAAACGTTTGCATCATCCTCTCCTACCTCTCCTTAGCCTTTGTTTCTAGTTTTCTTTGTCGATTTGAGAGATTTGTGCATATTTGTATGGTTTTTGTAGCGTAAACCTTTAATTGGGACTCGGTTGAAGCCCGTTGACTTTATCTATCATATGAATTGAACTTATTTGATATTTTGAGTTTTATCTGAGTATATTTTACTTAGTCATTCTTATTTCATAATATTGCCTTGATCATTTAGTATTGTGTGTTAGTCGACACGATCCTGATTGAGAGGAGGATCGTGTTGGCAGATTCCCTAAGTAGAACTTGCGAAGTTCTAACATGAGAGTAGTTAGGATTCGCTCAAGGGTAACATAATCTTTCATAGAACCCAATGGATTTACCTAAAACGATCCACCACAAGAGTAGGAGATTGTTTTAGGTAGGTACCAGGTTGTACCGACTGAAAGGGGGTAACTTGTACTTGTGGAGAGATTCCTTATACAAAATGATAAACTCATGTATCAACTAAATTTTAGTTTAGATATATCAGTCAATGTGGTGAATTCCATAGTCCTGATATCTCTCAATTAGACACCCTTTATGTTTCTATCATTGTTTTTCCTATTTTATTTATAGTTGAGTTTGTTAACCTTATTTCCAAAATACCAAAAATTGGATTGCTTAGCTTCTAAATATTAGAATAGTTGATACTTGACCCAATTCCTTGTGGGATCGACAATCTTTTATATTAATTCGATAACGCCGTGCGCTTGCAGTGCGTGTCAAGTTTTTGGCACCATTGCCAGAGAACTTCGGTCAATATTAACAAATTTCTGAAATTTAGTAGACTGAGCATTTTTTCTTTCTTATTTTTGATTTTTATTTTTTTTGCTATTTCCTTTCTTATGCTTTATCATTGTATCTGATAATTTTTTTTATGCAAAGAAGCTTAAGAACAGGTGATTTGTATGACCAAGATCTTGAAACCTTCACCTTTGAACATTGAAAATGCCCAAGTACCTTTGGCTACAAGGAACAACAACAACAGGACTTTGAGAGATTATGCTGCTCCATCTATACAACACTTACAATCAGGCATTGCTCGCCCGAATGTGGAAGTCAATAATTTTGAGATCAAGCCTGCACTGCTATCAATGATTCAACAACACCAGTTTGGGGGCTCTCCCCTAGAAGACCCTTATATGCACTTGGCCATATTTTCGGAATATTGTGATGCTTTTAAGATTAATGATGTTTCTACTGAGGCAATTAAGCTAACATTATTTCCTTTCTCTCTCAGGGATCATGCTAGAGCGTGGTTGCACACTATACCATCTACTTCAATCAGAACATGGGAAGAGCTTTCACAAGCTTTCTTGTCTAAATACTTCCCTCCTAATAAGACAATTCAGTTGAGGACTTAGATTACTAGTTTTATGCAGGAAGATGGAGAATCACTCTATGAAGCATGAGACAGATTTAAAGAACTTCAAAGAATATGCCCACATCATAGACTTAAAAATGGGTAATTATTTATACTTTTTATAATGGTCTAAATTATAACACGAGGCTTATTGTTGATGCAGCTGCTGGCGGGGCTTTAATGAACAAGACTGTGGATGATGCCATGAACCTACTGGAGGATATGGCCCTCAATCACAGTCAATGGTCAGGTGAGAGAGTTAACTCATATAGAGCTGGAACTCCAAGTAAGTATGATTTACATGAATTGAGCTTGTTAACTGCGAAGGTAGATACTTTATCACGAAATTTAAATTCCTTCATTGTCAATTCGGTTGAAGCCACTAATACTTATTGTGAATTTTATGGAATCTCAGCATACAACTTTGCTGAATGCCAATTAGGAATCTCACAACCTGAACCTTTTGGAGAGCAAGCCAACACATTTTGGAATCTCAACCCTAGACCACAGTTAGACCCATATTCCAATACATACAATCCAAGTTGGTGGGACTATGAAATTTTTTCCTATGAGAACAATCCCAACCTAGTTCCCCAAACTAACTATAGGCAACCTCCTGAATTTCAACCGAGGTAGTTTGTGCCACCTCAAAATTCTAATCTAGAGTCACTACTAGAGACTTTTATGGATATACAAATCAAGGGAATTGAGAGTGTTAGTGAAGGCATTAGTATGTTTCTTTCTCTTTTGATCAGGATTTTATGGCATCTTTCGAAAAATTGAAGAAGGCTTTGATTTCAGCTCCTATCATGCAGCCACCAGATTGGTCCCTTCCGTTCGAACTTATGTGCGATGCTAGTGATTTCACAGTCGGAGCAGTTCTTGGACAACAGAAAGATAACAAATTGAATGCCATCTATTATGCTAGTCGGACTCTGAATGAGGCGCAGATCAACTACAAAACTACTAAAAAGGAGTTTCTCGCTATTGTTTTTGCTTTTGATAAATTTAGATCATATGTTATTGATTCAAAAATAATTATACACTGATCATGCTGCTATCAGGTACCTTCTAGCCAAGAAAGACACAAAGCCACGGCTAATTCAATATATCCTCTTACTCCAAGAATTTGACTTGGAAATCCGTGACAAGAAAGGTTCGAAAAATCTAGTGGCTGATCATTTATCACGCTTACCACACAATGAGAAAGAAGAGACAGATTGCCATCTCAATATTAACAATTATTTTCCTGATGAACAACTCTTAGCTCTGACAGGAATTGACACACCCTAGTATGCTGACTTTGTCAATTATATAGTGTCTAATATCCTTCCTTTTGATCTTTCATGGCAGCAAAAGAAAAGATTCTTGCATGACGTTAAACACTATTATTGGGATGATCCTCTGCTGTTTAGATGGTGTGCCGATGGTCTATTCCGGTGCTCCATACCTGATGCACAAAATCCGCAAGCGCACGGCTTACCGATGTAGTACTTAAGATATCGTTCCCTCAGGGATGGGTTGTCAAGTACCAAATCTTCTAATCTTTGATAGCTAAGCAATTAAAAATCTCGGTTGGTGAAACAAACTAAGCTAAAAGTGCAATAAAATAAAGGCCCTACAGATATGAGAGAAATCGGAAAATCGGGGTTCACCACGTTAATCAACCTACAAGCAAAATGAAAAGTACTGCTTAGAAAATCTTTCGGAAACCAAGGACATGTCCCCTTGAGCCATACCCCTCTCGGGTGCACAACTCAGCAACCTAGTTAGTCTCCTACTCTCGCGGTGGACAACTACACGATCTACTTAGTTAGTCTCCTACTCTCGCGGTGGACTAAGCATAAATAGATCGTGTTGAAATAGGACAAGAAGATTCCCCAAGTGGTCTCTACAACTCTCGTTGATATCAAGTCTTCAAGTAGTAGAGCTCACAGGAATGATCTAGGAGGATTCATTGATTGTGATTCACCTCTCAGTTGTTACCACAATCAACTAAAGTGAAAATCGATCTGGGCAAGAAATGATAAACACGAATGAACAAAACCAAGATCAAATAGCCTCGAAAGATACATCCAAAAGCAATTCTTAACATTAAGACTTGTAAATCAAAAAGACGGGCTACGCACAAATCCCGATTGAGGTTTTTACGCTAATACATATATGGTTACGACAAGTACAAGCCTTTCGATCAGCACGTAAAGAAGACTAAACGAAGTAAAGATGAGAAAAGAATTAAACAAACTCCTTTCTCTCCTCCTTTGAAGTCGCCTTCTTCTTCTTGAAATGACTCGCGTTCTTCGTCACCACCGAACTCTGAGCTCTCGATCGTAGTCCTCCTCTCTTCCCCTGGAGCCCCAACTGGGCGCTCCCTGGGCCTCTGGGCGCCTCCCCGGGCACTCCCCTTGATTCGGTAATCTTGAGTCCTTTATATAGAAAACCTGGTGCCTCTTCGTATTCTGCATTAAATTTAGAATTAAATTCTGAATTAAACTCTGGATTAAATCCTCATTATGGCGTGTCTCTTCACATTCTGCATTAAATCTCATCCATTAATTGCATGACTCTTCAAATTCTCAACTTAATTCTCATCCATTATGAGTCTTGATGGTTAATAAATAAACTCTGCATTTATGACTTGTAACGGAAATGCATTAATTGCAGCCTCATTAAATCTCGTAAACTTCGGACGATTAATGCTCATTTAATCTACGACGGCCGGTAATAAATACTGGCGGCTACGGTTAAACTCTTGCGCTAGATGCGAGATTTCCGTCGAGAGGCAATCTACGACCATGCCCGTAATTTTCTTGTCGAGGGTGTGTTTATCCGAAAAGTTATCGTCGAAGAATTTACGATCGCGTCTGCCTATGCTCGTATAGAAACGGGTCCTTCGTATAGCCTGTCAGAGAATTACGGTCGTGATGTAGATTATGGCCTCAGCCGTAATTCTTGAAGTTACTACCGTTTGCAACTAAACTTCTTGTCGAGATTCCTGATTCACTCAGGTATGTAAATGTACGTCCATATAGCTCCAAAAGTGAGTGAATTGACCTGTATTTAAGCAAACACGACAAGTAGTGAAGCTTCTGAAGAAAGTTAATGAAATAAGCTAGAAAGAGATGTAAAAGCATGAAAATAGGTCTCGTTTCACAGGTAAATATAGGTCATAAAGACTATATAAATACGAGACATCAATACTCGAAGAAGAGATCTAGGATGTACTATGCCATTGCCACTCGTCACCTTATGGGGGCCATGCTAGTGCTTCGAAGATAGCCTTCAAAGTACTACAGTCCGGACTTTATTGGCCCACTATATTCTGAGATGCTTGGCAATTTATCATCAGCTGTGATCAGTGCTAGCGATCGGGGAATATCTCAAAACGAGATGAGCTTCCATTGAATAACATTCTGGAGTTAGAGATCTTCGATGTATGGGGAGTTGATTTCATGGGGCCATTTCCATCATCATGTGGGCATCGATTCATACTGGTCGCTGTGGATTATGTTTCTAAGTGGGTGGAAGCCTCTGCTGAACACGCCTCTGATGCTAGAGTGGTGATCAGAATGCTCAAACGCACAATCTTCCCATGATTTGGTGTACCGCGGGTATTGATCAGCGATGGAGGTTCCCACTTTCTGAATCATCAGCTATTTTCCTTATTGAAGAAGTATGGGGTGAAACACAAAGTTGCAACTCCTTATGACCCGCAGACCAGCGGTCAAGTTGAGATCTCCAACAGGGAAATAAAGAACATCTTGCAGAAGACAGTTAATTTATCGTGGACTGACTAGTCATTGAAGTTGGATGATGCACTGCGGGCTTATAGAACAGCCTTCAAAACTCCACTAGGCATGTCTCCCTACCAACTTGTGTATGGCAAGTCTTGCCATTTACCTATTGAAGTCGAGCACAGAGCCTATTGGGCAGTTTAAAAGTTGAACTATGACTTCTAAAGTGCAGGGGAAACATGAAGTTTGCAACTAAATGAGCTTGATGAAATCCGCCTTTCAGCCTATGAGAATGCGAGGATCTACAAGGAATGCACGGAGAGATGGCATGATAAGCATATTGTTCCCAAGAGCTTCAGGAGGGAAATCAAGTTCTTCTATTTAATTCCCATCTGAAACTCTTCCCAGGAAAGTTAAGAACACGATGGTCTGGACCATTTATAGTGAAGAAAGTTTTCCCATATGGAACTGTTGAAATCTGGAGCCAGCGAATAGGAAATTTTACAGTGAATGGTCAACGGCTAAAGCTTTACTTCAAAAGCGATACCATTGAACAAGGCATCTCCTTGCGGATCCCTGATCCACCATCTATAGACACACAATAAAACTCTTCTATGGTCAAGCTAGTGGCCTTAAAGAAGCGCTTATTGGGAGGCAACCCAATTTTTTTCTTTTAAACTTCTTATAGTTTCTTATTTATTTTTGTTACTTAGACTTTGTAGTTTTTAGATTTTCTTTCATATTTATGCTTTCTAAGTTGTACCCTGCTGATGGTAATTTTTCTAGAATTTTTTAGGTACTTGCGAGCCGTTCATGGTCGCACCCGTGCATCCATGCACGACCGTGAATGGCTCGTAATATTTTCTGCCAGCGCACCGAAGCTTTCACGGGCAGAGGTGTGAAGAGACGCATGGCTGTGATCAGTCAGCGAAGAAATTTTGCGCCAAGGCATGCACGGGCGTGCACGGGCATCGGCACACGGCCGTGACACGTAAGTGATGATCGCATCAATTCAGCGCCGAGGCTCACACAGGCTAGACCGTGCATGCCTTCATGGCCATGCACGCTACTGTTATAAAAAGGCACCACGTGCACGCCCCCTTACACACCTGTGTACGAAACCCTAGCTGTGCCACCATCATTCTGATCCGCCACCTTCGACACTCGATTGACCTCCGGCGACCCACCACCGTCTTCTCTAGGCTCCGATGAGTCTTTCCTGCCAATTTCCGGCACCAATCTGTGCCCCCTAACGCTGCGTTGCTGTTTTTGTGATTTCCGCCACTGTGTAGATCTGTCGCCGCCGACCTTGCCTCTTCGCCACCGACGTCTCTGACGACTCACGCCCACCTTCTGGTCATTTCCCATCAGCTTTCTACGCCATTAACATGTCTCGACACAAGTAGGTCACCTCCAAGCGCCTAGCTTCTTCCTCTAGTGCTGTCGCCAAGCAACAACCGGCTCCTGCTACGCCACCTACGCAATATGGCATTCTTTGTTATGATCCTGGGCAGATGGCTAAGCTGAATGCCTTCACACGCTGTCAAGTGATCACCACAAGATATCTTGATCATGCAACACTGAATACATTGGGTTCTCATGGTGATGTCCAGTGGCTCTTCCAACGTATGGGGTGGGATCAGTTCTTCACTATCTCCTACCCTACATACATCCCCATCGTGCTAGAATTCTTATCTTCTATGGAGTTTCACGCCAACATCCACACCGACGACAATGACGGCAGTTTATCTTTCTGCCTAAACAACATGGAGTTTGTGCTTACTTTATCAAAGCTGAATCAAATCTACGATTTTCCCACTGACGGGATGTGACTGATCCCATCGGAATTCAACGACAACACCTTCTGGGAACTTCTTACTGGCACCCAGCCCTTCGACACAAGGACTACCCGAGTGACATCCCTCGGCAATTAAGTTTTGAAGTATGTGCACCGAGTCATGGCACATACTATCTTTGGCCGCCGGGAGTTCGATGGTCTTGTACGGTCTTCTGAACTTTTATTCCTCTGGGCAATGCTGCATGGAATATGCCTCAACACTGCCTTCTATTTTGCCAGGAAACTCTAGAAAGTTTCTAGGGTGCCGAAGGGTGCCATTGCTCTCGGCGGACTTCTTACCCCACTTGCTCTTGCGGTAGGGATTCAACCCTACTAGATGGAGCTAGCCCAGGGGAACTCCCATCTTGACCTTGATTCCTGCATCTTGATGTGGATGATTGTCAAGGAAGGAGAACTCTATAGCCTGCTCTTCCCCGGGAGCGATGTCAAGTTGCCTCTACCAAATCCTGCACGCACCACCATCCATGAGCAGTGGAACTGGATAGTAGAGGTAGTTTAGGATCACGACGTTCCTCTTGAGACTGCTCCACCACCACCTTCTCAGCGACCCACCACCCAGTTGGACCACATGGAGGCGATGATCAGATTTGTCAAGGACGCCCAACAAGAAACCCACCATACTGTTAATGAAGGGTTAGATCGGCTTCACGACCTTGAGGCTGAAGTAGGATGCCAAGGACGGGTCCAGTCTTCCATCATGGAGTCCGTTCATGAGCTTCAGCAGCAACTGCGTAGGCGTTGGGGATAGCATCATTAGTTTCACCATCACTTGGTCAGCTACTCTGTTACCAGTAGTTTCATTTCAGTGGTTAGTTTTTCTTTGCTAGCTTTTGTTAGTTTTCTTTTGTCAGATTGTCATTTCCCTTTTTGCATGACTTTACTTTTCTAGTAGTTTCAGCATCTTAGGTGTCTAGCCCACCCCATATCTATGATAATTGCTTTGCTTTGGGATTGACTTGTTCTTTGAGTACTTGATTGATTGAGATGAGGATCTTGCATGCTTTGAAGTCTATATTGGTTATAGTTTGCACACGTAGCTTGTTGTTTGGTGCAGTTAAAAAATTAAATTAACTCAATTCATTATTGTTCCATTCATGAGAAGTATACTTGTTGTCTTTATCTTAACCATGACATGCATCACATGTGACATGATTATTTGCATCTTGCTTCATAACTCAACTATTACTTGTACATGCTGTCATGGGAATGAGAAATAACAACAGTGGTACCGAAGTGTTTTTGTACATAGTACTTCCACTTGGCACTGTTCTTAGCATTATAATAAAAGAAAAAAAAACAAAAAAAAAGGGGATAGTGGTACCTAAGTTCATTGTCCATCATGCTTGGCACTATCCCCTAATTTGAAATAATAGCAGTGGTACTGAAGCCATAGTGTTCTCATTCATTTGGCTTGGCACTGTTTTGCATATGCTCATTCATGTTTTTCTTTTAAAAAAAAGGGGCACCACATAGGTACTATATGGCACCGATGCTATTTTCCCATGACTTGATGTACAATCATTTGATTTGTGAATGCTTGATCAAAGATATCATTTATGTGAGATGTGTTGAAAAGGTTGTTAGTTTTGTCAACTTTGCACACTTCAATGAATTGTATTGGTAATATTTGATTTAATTTGCATTCGACACTACATTATAACTTGACGCTTCCTGTGACTAAATAATAACCTTGCTAGACTTACCAAAGTTGACTGAGATTCTTCATTTTATTTCATCACTGTGTTCTAGACAATTCAATTGCTCGAGGACAAGTAAAACATTAAGTCTGATGTATTTTGATATCATGCATATATATGATATATCGTGGCTTAATTTTATTATTATTTTGGAGTAAAATGCATGCTTTGTCTCATTTATTTGCCTAAATACTTTGTATTATTCAGAATCTTCACTTTTCCTTGGTTTCATTGAAATGTAGGGATTTTGCCCTAAAATTGGTGGAATTTGGAAGATCTGAAGATATGAGACGATTCCTCATGATGAGACGAAGCTACATGTCAAATTTCAGATAAATCAGAGTTTCCCACACTCTTCACGGGCATGGCCATGCATCCATGCACGGCCGTGTATGAGTATGCTTTCCTAGACTACGCCGAGCCATTCACAGGCATGCCACACCCGTGAATCCATACATGGCCGTGAAGAGTTATTTTTTCAGAAATTAAAGTTCGCCGAGCCATTCGTGGGCATGGCCGTGCATCCATCCACGGCCGTGAACGGTTCTGCCTGTTCGACACCCGTTCACTTTTTCGCTCATTTCTTTCTATTTTTGGTGCGAAATTTGCTGAAATTGTACGGAGGCCTTCCTAACTTACCAGCGAACATTTTGGGACAAGAATTGGGCATTTTCGTGAAGCGGTTGGAGAGAACTTGGATGAACGGCGACAACTAAGGTTCCGGGTGATTTTCCTGACGGCGGGACTATTTTAGCTCGATTTCTTCCCCGTTTCGACGCTGAGGATAGTGCTCCACCCTCTCCCATCAAGGATCTACCTTTCTCTTTGGTTTGATTCGATTTGTTTGAGAGATTTCATGTATTTAATGATGTATATGGTAGTGTAAGCCTATTTTCGGGGTTTGGGTATAGCCCGTTGTAAGAATGTTGAATGTTAATACTTGATCTATACATTTCTTAGATTTATCTTTGTTCTTATTCATGCTTACGAAGTTTTAATCCATATTTGTGTACTGGCCATACATACATATGCTTTAGGCGTTGTGGGAAGGACTGAGAGGTGAACCACAACGTCGGATCCCCTTAGACTGGACTGGTGATTTGACAACGAGAGTTGTCGAAATCACCCGAGGAACAATAATTCTTCATAGAACCCATTGGATCTGCTTAACCCAGTAAGCCACGAGAGTAGGAGACTTGGGTTAAGTTAGATATCGGACCGTGGCCTAAGAGGGAATGAGTTTGTACCCCAGGAAGGATTACCTTAAGAACATAGGTTAAACGTATTTAAACATTAGCATTAACCTTTTTTGATACATCAGCGTGGTGAAACCCAAAACCCCGATTCTCTCTCAAGATCTTCACAACCCGCTTGTTCCTGATTCTGCATCAGACTTGCTTAGTTTACTTTCTTGCATTAGGATTTTAGTGACACTCCTACATTTATTGATCGCCTAGCTATTGGTTAATTAATCAGTTAGCACTTGACCCCTAGTCCTTGTAGGATCGATACTTTCTTATTATGTGATAGACTGTGCATTTGCGGTACGCACCTATCATAGATTCATTACCTCATAAGCTTGACTCTATGAACATGTGTTCCACTGCTTCTAACACTGCTTTGTGTGAAATTTGTGGGGTGGAAGACCATTTTTCTGATACTTGTCAATTAGGGATTTTAGTGTCCTAGGATCCCCCACCTGCCTTTGTGAATGCTATAGGTAATTTTAACCCAAGGGTCCAAAACAATCCCATTTCAAACACCTACAACCCTGGGTGGAAAATCATCATAACTTTTCCTATAGAAATAACAATGCGGCCCAACCGTCAAACTATAGGCAATCACCTGGATTTCATCCACCCAATACCGGGTATCAACCTAAGCATTTCGACCAGCCAACACAACCGAATACCTCTACACTACCGCAGGAGTAAACCCTGGAGTCGCGCTTTGACAATTTTGTGTCGATGCAAACAAAAGCAATCGAAGACATTCTAGAAGCAATCAAAGGTTTAACAACGCACCAAAAGATACTAGAAAACCAAATGACCCAGCAAGCCAGTACATCCACGAGACCACTAGGAAGATTGCCCGGACAACCTGAAGCAAACCCTAGAGAACATTGTAATGTAATTACCACGCGTAGTGGTAAATAACTTGATGAACCAGAAATGCATAAGGATGACCATTGCGAGGGTGAGACCAAAACTCTAGAATCTAAGGAACACGTTGTTGAGAGTGAATCACAGGTGAAAGAGAGCGAACCTGTCTATGTTCCCCCACCACCTTACAAACCAACTATCCCATTCCCCCAGAGGTTGGCAAAAGTGAAACTTGATTGGCAATTCAGTAAATTTTTTGGAAGTTTTAAAGAAATTGTATATTAACATCCTATTTACCGATGCTTTATCACAAATGCCATCGTATGCTAAGTTTTTGAAGGAAATCTTATCCAACAAAAGAAAAAAGGAAGAACACGGTATAGTAGCGCTGACTGAGGAATGCAGCGCAATCATCCAAAATAAATTACCACCAAAGTTAAAGGACCCAGGCGGCTTTACTATCCAGTGTCTAATTGGGAATACTTCTTTTGACTGTGCTTTATGCGACCTTGGTGCTAGTGTAAGTCTGATGCCACTCTCTCTTTGCAAGAAACTGGATATCAGAGATCTGAAGCCAACAAATATCTCTTTGCAACTGGCCGATAGTTCCGTACGACATCTGGTAGGAATTCTAGATGATGTGCCAATCAAGGTTGGTAAATTCTTTATTTCAACTGATTTCATTGTACTCGAGATGGAGGAAGACTCCAAACTTCCTATAATACTGGGCAGACAATTTTTGGCAACTGCCGGTGCTGTAATCGATGTTAAAAATGGGAAGTTGACACTGCACATAGGTGAGGATATGGTTGAATTCGATATAACCGAAAGTCTAAAGAAGCCTATTTTTATAGATTCCTGCTATAATATTAGAGTTTTTGATAACGAGCACGACTCGGCCCACATCCTTGGGGCAGATGTCGACCCCCTCGAGGTTTGCCTGATGGATGAAGAAGATGAGGAGTAGGAAGAGGAAGCTCGAGCTTATGCCCAAATTCTTGATTCGAGCACTACAATTGATCCAAGCAAGGAAAAATTGGAAGATTTACCAATGTCAAATTCTGAGGTTAGTGAGCGAATGGAGTTAGGGCTCAAATCCTTACTAAGCAACCTCAGGTATGAATTTTTATGTGAGAATTCTACTTACCCTATTATTATAGCTGCCCACCTCGATTCAAGGCAGACAAACCTTCTCCTCGATAAACTTCGGAAACATAAGAAGGTAATTAGCTACACTTTAGAAGATATAAAAGGTATTAACCCTTCTGTTTGCATGCACATGATATACCTCGAAGATGGTAGCAAGCCATCTATTGAATACCAGAGATGACTAAATCCGAACCTGAAAGAGGTAGTGAAAAAGGAAATTATGAAACTATTGGACGCAGGAGTTATTTACTATATTTCAGATAGCCAGTGGGTAAGTCCGGTACACGTGGTACCAAAGAAAGGACAAGTAATGGTAGTGAAGAATGAAGATAACAAATTGATCCCGACAAGAACCGTTACCGGGTGGCGCATATGTATCAACTATCAAAAATTGAACAAGGCCACACGCAAAGACCATTTTCCTCTCCCATTTATTGATCAAATGCTTGAGAGATTAGCCACTAATTCTTATTTCTGCTTTTTGGATGGTTACTCAGGTTTTTTCCAAATATTGATACATCCAGAAGACCAGAAGAAAACCACATTCACGTATCCCTTCAGTACTTTCGCCTATCGGCGTATGCCATTTGGTATGTGTAATGCACTAGCTACGTTTCAGCGGTGCATGATGGCTATCTTCTCAGATTTGATTGAAGACATTATGGATGTCTTTATGGATGACTTTTCAGTATACGGGTCTAGCTTCGATTCTTGTTTATCTAACTTGACCCGCATTTTGCAGCGTTGTGAAGAAACAAACCTGGTTCTTAATTGGAAGAAATATCATTTTATGGTAAAAGAAGAAATCGTCCTTGGTCATTTGATATCGGAGTGCGGTATCGAAGTCGACAAAGCAAAAATCGATGCGATAGAAAGAACGCCACCTCTAAACTCTATCAGAGCGATAAGGAGTTTCCTAGGACACACAGGCTTTTACAGACGCTTCATTGAGAATTTCTCTAAAATTCCTAGGCCTTTAACATCTCTACTTGCTAAGGATGTTTCATTTATTTTTGACTAGGATTGTACGAATGCATTTTAGCAACTGAAGAAAGCATTAATTTCTACTCCAATAATGCGACCCCAAGATTGGCCGCTACCTTTTGGAGTTATGTGCGATGCCAGCGACTATGCAGTGAGAGCCATTTTGGGACAGAGGAAAAATAACTAAACACACGCCATTTATTATGCTAGCCGAACACTTGATGGAGCATAAAGCAATTACGCCATGACGGAAAAAGAACTTATAGCTGTAGTTTTTGCATTTGATAAGTTTCAATCTTATCTAATTGATTCACGGGTTATTGTGTATACAGATCACGTGGCAATCCGGTACCTTATGATAAAGAAGGACACAAAGCCATGGTTAATCAGATGGATACTATTGTTGCAAGAATTTGATATTCAAATGAAAGATAAGAAGGGAGCTGATAAGCTAGTGGCAGACCATCTATCTCGTCTAACATCCACTTCGAAGAGCAACCCGGAAAGGGAGATTGACAATGCGTTTCTAGATGAAAACTTACTGGCCGTTACCACAATGAAGATACCATGGTATGCCGATTTGGTAAATTACTTGGCAGCCGGTATTGTACCTCCGGATCTCACGTACCAACAATGAAAGAAGTTTCTTTCAGACGCAAAATACTATTATTGGGATGAACCACTTTTGTTCAAGCGTTGCACAGACTGTATCTTACGGAGATACTTATTGAAAGAGGAGATAACAGATGCCTTGTTCCAATATCATTCTTCTTCTTATGGAGGACATTGCAGCAGTGTGAAAATAGCATATAAGGTCCTCCAATGTGGATTCTTTTGGCTGATCCTGTTTAAAGATGCGAAGGATTATGTCCAATCTTGTGATCACTGCCAAAGAATGGGTGCAATATCGCAACGGAATGAGATGCCTCTTAATACCATTCTTGAGGTAGAAATCTTTGATGTTTGGGGCATTGACTTCATGGGCCCATTTCCTTCCTCATGTAGAAATAAGTTTATTTTAGTTGGAGTAGATTATGCCTCCAAATGGATCGAAGCCTTGGATGCACCCACAAATGATTGCAATGTGGTTATCAAATTTTTCAAGAAAGTGATATTTCCACGGTTTGGAGTACCCCGCGTTGTGATAAGTGATGGTGGATCTCACTTCATTTAGCAGAAATTTGAATCACTTCTTAAGAGGTATGGAGTAATGCATAAAGTGGCCACAACTTACCACCCTCAGACCAGCGGTCAAGTGGAGATATCGAACTGGGAAATAAAACACATTTTGGAGAAAACCGTATCGCACTCACGCACGGACTAGTCACTTAAGCTCGACGAAGCTTTATGGGCTTACCGTACAACATTCAAAACCCCAATTGGCATGTCTCCTTTCCAGCTGATATATGGTAAGTCATGCCACTTGCCAGTGGAGCTCGAGCACAAAGCCTTCTGGGCAGTGCGATAACTGAATTTTGATTGGAAGCAGGCCAGCAATACCAGAGAACTTCAACTTAATGAACTTGATGAGTTTCGGCGAGAAGCCTATGAGAATGCCAAGGTCTATAAGGAACGAACTAAAAGATGGCACGATCGGCATATCATAAGAAGGGAATTTCACGAAGGAGAAATGGTGCACTTGTTCAATTCTAGGATTAGGCTTTTTCTTGGTAAATTGTGAACTAAATGGACGGGACCATTTGTAATATGCAAAGTCTACCCTCACAGTGCTGTGGATATTTTCTGTGATTCCACCGGTACATTCAAGGTTAATGGTCAGCGACTTAAGCATTACATTCCACACAGACCAATACCAGAGGAAACTGCCTTATTCCTCACTGATTCTTCCTCACCAGGATAATACCGACAATGGTCAAGCTAAAGACCTTAAATAAGCGCTTCTTGGGAGGCAACCCAAGCATCTTACTCTAGTTGATCTTATTTCTAGCAATTTCCAATATTTGTTTTAGTTGTTTTCATGTCTGAGTGATTTAGTTATATTAATATGTCTTGATAAGTTTTATTGATGGTTAATCTGAAATCCTTGTTGATTTGATCATCCTGCTATGTCTCAGAGTACCACTAGGAGATCAAGCATGCACAACCCTAGGTTGGCCACACAAAAGGACAGTGGTGAGAGCAAGTAGCAACCATACCGCTAGCTGACCCTCACTTACCGAGATGACACAGGCTATGGTCAAGTTGACAACTTTCAATTAGCTCTCTTGAGATGTAGCCCAAGCTTGCCCCTTACTCGTTTATTTATTCCTAGCATTGACATTCATGTTTGAAGTTGTTTTTGGGGGTGTTATGTTGACCTTGTTGTGCCCTCTTACTGCTCCTATTGTCTATCTTCTTGGTTTTCCTATGTTACTGAATGATTAATGGCGTTTCTACTTGTTTTGGATGGTACAGATATATCCCTCAATGAATCCAAGGAAGATAGGCATTTTCGATCATTTTTCCAGAAATCACAGGCGGGTCATGATGAAAATCGTGACAGTGATTATCGCTAAGCAAACATAGAAATTTCGTCGAGAGCTTCATGGCCGAACTGCAACTGAGGGCACAGCCGTAACCAACAACACAGAATTCTTATAAAGAAATCATGACCTGGGTACGATAAAAATCTAGACCAGGATTTCTCGATGACAAACAAAGAGTTATTTGCTGAGAGAGTTACAGGCAAAGCCATCACTGTGGTCATGGCCATAAAACTGTGCAGAGCCTATGTCGAAAAAAATCACGGGCGGATCCTGACAAAAAACATGATCGGGATTTCTTGATGATGGAATTAATAGAAATTTCGACGACCGCTCTACGACCGGGTACTGACGGGAATCTTGGGCGTTATCATTTACTCCTTAACGGGTCTGACTGGCCACTCGACCCGTTAGGCATTACGACTTAAGGGATTTCACCTGATTCTCCACTTTGGGTTCCCCATTTCCGTATATTTCGCACGACCCTGATAACACCAAAATTCATAGTATATTTCGTGTCATTTCATTGGTCTTTTTGTGTCATATTTATGCTCTTTCGCATGTTTTAAAGCCTTATTTGTCAAATATTGCGGAATCTACACCATTTCTTATTTTTGATGATTTTTAGGTAAAAAGTGCCATATTTTGATGGATTTTGGAAGATTTGAGCACACCAATGGATTCCAGACGTCGAGACGAAGCCGCCCATCAATTTTCATGCAAATTAGAGCAAGTTTAAAAAATACACCCCGGGTGTAATTTTTATTATAGATGTAATTTTCTGCCCAGATTACACCCCTGCCGTAATGAAAATTACGGTACCGTATTTTTGCCCAGAATTACGGCAGTGCCATAATATTTTTATGATACCATATTTTTGACCCAGAATTCACAGAAAACTTTGCTGAAATTACGGCAGTGCCGTAATGAAAAAACACGGCCACAATTCTATTCATGGCACGCGATTCTTCCGGACTTTTTAAAGCCCGAATCTTGCGCAGACGATTTCTCGAGCTATAGACCACCAAATTGAGATCCGAAAGAAGGTATAAACTTGTCTCAACGAGGAGAAGACGAGGGGAGGGAAAGCCCTAATTTTTATCTACTGTCCAGAGAGAAATCAAGGGAGGCATCCTTAGGATTCGGCCTCACGCCGAGAGGTGTAGAGGCCACCTCAGGTTGCGATTTTCACAAGGAAGCTTTGTTTGGAGGAGGAGACAATACCCTAGAAGTTTTAGAGAGAAAGGATCTCGATCAGAGGAGAAATGAATGAAAGAGCGGGTGCTGGCACTGGCACTGTTCACTGTCGGTTCTTGGAGCAAATTACGACTGTAATTTCTATTACAGCCATGCTGTAAAGTTGTTTTCCCTTCTCTCTTCGATTTCTGATCTTCTGACATTATGGTTTATTGTAACTCTTTTTCCATGCTCGCTTTGACATCTTTTGGGACATGGGGGTGAAATCCCTTTTATTTCTAATGACTAGATGATTCTATTTTGTTAGAATAGTTTTATTATGATAATTCTACTTATATGATGATTGCCTATAATTCTCCATAGTTTTCTTATTATCATGCATGTTTTAAAGTTTTCACAATATGGACTGAAAAGTGATTTGCTTGAGAACTTGGAACCCTAAAATTGAATTTAGGAACTCACCGTAAGAAATTAGGTTAGTAATTATTTCTTGATTTTAGAAGAATTGTTGTCATGTTTGATAATTTGAATCTAGGATTGAGTTATTTTGTTAAACGTGAAGATCTTGTGCGAAAGTGAGGATCAGAATGTTAGAGAACCTTAAGTAGAATCTGTGTTGAGACTCGGATGCACGAAAGTGATCCTTGAGATTCCACTTGAGATGATCAACTTAGGATTCGGATGAACGAAAGTGATCCTTGAGTTCTTTGATTGATGATTTACTTATTTTCAGCATAGGATAGATCTCGTGCGAAAGCGAAGATCGGTCCCTTGTATGATTGTCTGCACAAAAGTGAGATAATCCCTTTATGAAGTAAATTATATCTTTATTATGATAAAATTAGACTGACATCTTTTTATTTATATCTAGTCATAGAAATTAAGGAGGATGAATCCCTAGTCCCAGTTTCTCTCTGATTATCTGTACACTCTTCCTATCGTTTACTAGCATCATATTCGATTTGCTTAGCTAGTGAGAAAACAACTATTTGGTACTTAACATAAGGTCTCTGTGGTTCGATATCTTTTTATTACTTCAAAGTATCCGTGCACTTGCGGAATACAATAAGTTTTTGGCGCCGTTGCTGGGGACCTTGGTTTTTGTCAATATTGAAGATATTGAAAGTATTGGTAGACTAGGTTTTGTTTTCTATTTATTTTCTATTTTTTCATTCTTTTCCGTTCTCTTGAAATCATTTGATCTATCTGTTTTGCATGCGCAGGAATCTTAGATCAGGACCTCTTGTACCTTTTGATCCTGAGATAAATAAAACTCTTAGACTGTGCAGGAAGCTTAGATTTGAAGAAAGTCAACAAGAGGAAGAAGTGACCATGGTAGAACAAAGATCACTTGGGGACTATGCAGCCCCTAATCCATGAGAGATTCACTCTAGCATTGTTAGACCGGTCATAGAGGCTAACAACTTTGATATCAAGCCTGCTTTCTTATCTATGATTCAACAGAACCAGTTTGGAGGATCTCCTCTTGAAGATCCTAACCAATACCTTTCTTTGTTTCTTGAACTTTGTGATACAATTAAGATAAATGTTGTTTCTAACGATGCATTAAAACTGAGATTGTTTCCTTTTTCTCTTAGGCCTTATTTACTTGGGGGGGAAAGTTAGAAGGAAAGGAAAGAAAGTAGGAAAGAAAGGAGTATAGGATTGTTTACTTGGGCGGATGAATAGTTTAGAAGGGAAAGTAAGAGGGAAAGTTAGTCATTAATTCATCCATTTGCTTTCCGCCCAAATAGGACGGAAAGCTGAAACTATGACTTAACTTTACTAAATTCACACCTAACTTTTTACCGCACCGTTACTTATTCTCGCTCAATACGAGCTTTTCTCGACTACTCGTCCTTGTCGTCGCTACCCGAGCTCGCTGCCATTGCTCGTTCATGCTACTACTGCTTGCCCTTACCGTCATCGCTCGTATTTAATATTTAATATTTAATAATTTTATGATATTATATATATATATATAATATGAATAAAAAATAAAAATTAGGGTGTATATATCAATCCTTCAAACTTTCTTTCCATCCAAGTAAACACAAGGAAGGAAAATCTATAACATATTCCATCTATCTATTTTTCCTTTCTTTCCTTCATTCCTTTCCTTTATACTTTCTATCCGTCCAAGTAAACACGGTATTAGGGACCGAGCCCGATCTTGGTTTCAAGCACAACCTACCGGTACCTTCACCACATGGGAGCAATTGTCCAATGCCTTCTTGATGAAATACTTTCCACCAAGCAAGACCATCCAAATGAGAAACCAGATTTCAAGCTTTGCATAGAGGGATGGTGAATCTTTTAGCGAGGCATGTGAGCGACTCAACGATTTACAACGGAAGTATCCTCACCATGGCATTGAAAATTAGGTTTTAATTCATACTTTTTGCAATGATTTGCTTTATAATACCAGACTAATTGTTGACGCTGTTGCAGGAGGAGCTCTAATGAGCAAAACCATTGATGATGCTTTTAAGTTGCTAGGGGAGATGGCTTTAAATCATAACTAGTAGACTTCAGAGAGAGAGGAGTGCTTTATAAACCTTCCCAAGGTAAGAATGAAAATGATGGTTGGCGCACCTTGGTAGAAAAGGTAGACTCTTTGTACAACAGATTTGATTCTTTTAAAATGTAAACTGTGTTGTTTCTTCATCTGTTGTTTGTGATATATGTGGTAACAATGGTCATATCTCTGAAGATTGTAAAGTCATTGCTAGTCAGGATAGTGAACATGTTAATGCATTAGGGAATTTTAATCAAAGTAGAAACAATGATCCCTATTCTAGTACTTACAACCCTGGATGGAGGAATCACCTCAACTTATCTTGGAAAAATAATAACAATGTAGGGGGACAAACTGAAAATAGAGGATACCAACAAAAACCAAATCAAAGTCAAAACTCAAATCAGAATTCAAACATTGAGTCCATCCTAGAAATGTTTATGACTAATCAGAATCAATTCATGCAAAATCAAAACAAAGAAATTGAAGATCTTAAGGGGATGGTTAGTCAACTAGCTTCTCAAGTAGGATCATTAGCAGCCCACAATAAAATCTTGGAAAATCAAATAGCACAACAAGCTAGTAATTCTTACAAACCCCCTAGAAAATTACCTGCTAAACCTAAGTTGAACCCTAGGGAGCACTGTAATGCTATCATCACTAGAAGTGGGAGACAATTAGAGGAACCTAAAGGGAAAGTTGTGAACAATGAAAAAGAGCTTAATGATGATCATGATGATGAATTAGAGTTAGAAAATCTTCTGCACATGAGCAAACCCAAGCTAGTTTGCCACCTCAAAAGGGTGATGAACCAAAAGGTGATGAGCCATGTCAGGATGATGCTTCTAAACCTAATTTACCTCCACCTTATAGACCACCTATACCCTTTCCCCAAAGGTTAGTGCAAGCAAAATTAGACAAACAATTTGGCAAATTTCTTGAAGTGTTGAAAAAGCTTTACATTAATATTCCTTTTACTAAAGTTTTATCTCAAATGCCATCATATGCAAAATTCTTGAAAGAGATTTTGTCTAACAAAAGAAAAATAGAAGACTATGGTACTGTGGCTTTAACTGAGGATTGTAGTGCTATTATCTAGAATAAATTGCCACCAAAACTGAAGGATCCAGGTAGTTTCTCTATACCTTGTTCTATTGGAAGCATGGCTTTTGACCGAGCCTTATGTGATCTAGGTGCCAATGTAAGCTTAATGCCTTTATCTATTTGCAGAAAACTGGACAGTGCAGAGCTTAAACCAACATCCATATCTTTATAGCTCGCTGATAGCTCGGTAAAGTATCCTATTGGTATTGTAGAGAATGTTCCAATCAAGGTAGGTGAATTTTTTATACCTGCAGATTTTGTAGTCCTTGACATGGAAGAAAATCATAAAAATCCTATCATCCTTGGTAGACCCTTTTTGGCTACAGTAGGAGCACATATAGATGTTAAGAAAGGAAAATTCACCTTTGATATCTGTGAAAATTTAATTGAGTTTGATCTTACTGATTCTTTGAACAAACTTTCATATTTTGGATCGTGTTGTAGTGTCGATATAGTAGATTATGTTGTCATTAATGTTCATAATTTATTTGATGAATCCTCCAATATTGAAACTGACATTTTTTCTGAGGATGTGGATAGAGGAATTCAGGAGAAAAGAGATTCAAATTCTGAAAAGAAGAAGAAGAAAAGAAGAAGAAGAAAAGGAAACTCAAGATTGTTTGATAAAGGAAAGAAATTCTTGAGTGAATTTGGACATTGTTTCAGGAATGAGCCTTATGTGATTCAAAGTGATGCTCAACTCAAAGAAAAATTAGAGTGGAAATTGAAGAAATCAAGATCAAATCTGAGTGCAGAAGGGTCAAGCTAAAGACCTTCAAATTAGTGCTTCTTGGGAGGCAACCCAAGCATTCTAACTTTAGTTTATTCTTTTTAATGTTACTTTTGTTTTTAGAACTAATTTTTCTTTTCTTTTTGTAGGTAAAATCGAGCTTTGGTGTAAAATACGGCACTACCGTAATAGAAATTACGGTGCCGTATTTTTCGTCTGTTTTCGACTAGAAAGTTTAGGCGATATAACGACACTACCGTTGATGGAGCTACTATAGGTGGGAGGGTCCTTAAAGCCGTACTCTAAGGGATTACACAATGCCACAAAAACGGGAGAGTGTCTTTAGACGAGGGAAGTGAAAAGTGCTTCGGAAATGCAGGGAAAGCACGATGAAGCACGAAGAAATCAGTGTCGAGTTTGATCGGGGCAACACAAATGCGAAAAGAACACAACGGCACTCAACTACAGAATGTAACTCACTAACCTCGTAGCAATTTTTGCGCACTCACGCAGCAGATTTTAAGCTCAGCATGTCGCAATAGGGAACCAGCGGATTCGCAGCGCACAGCTCGAATGCCTATGCGCCTGAAATACACCAAAGAACAACACGGGACATCCACGTCTCCGGCATACGGATACCTGTGGAGAAAGAAAAACCACAACGGAAATACAAGAACACAACGAAGTGAAGAAACAGGCGAACCTGACCCACCACTAAGGATGGGATTTACTTCTTTGAAAAGCTGGAAACGGAACAACGTGGAATCGAGGCACCGGCCTCGACCCGGAAACTCTGAAGGCGAAGCTCCTCTTCGACTTCTACAATGCTGGAGGCTCTCAGCTCACCAGAGTACTCTAACACCAAGAGAACTAAAGAACACAACACCCCAACCTCCTCTTTTATAGGACAAGAGGGGAGGGAGCAAGACAAAGCAGAAAAAGACAAACTACTTTAACAACTAACTACTCTTGCAGCCCATAAAGTAGTCAAGCTACAACTACAAAACAAAAGCAAAACAAACTTCTACCTAATATTCTATGAAGCTGGTGCATGGTGTTCTGGTCTTCGTACGGAGGTGGTTGGGCGATCAGACGCGTTCGGAGCATACCACAACAAAGCAGCAGAATTTTGAAGTACTGGGCTGCGTAACTATCGTCGCAGCCTTCTCTTGGGCCGTGTTGCTGATGTGGTTGTGTGGCCCATCTGGAGTTGGGCCCTCGAGGGGCTGGCCCGTGGCGTCCTTGGGCCGGGTTACCACGGTGTGGATGGAAAATGGGCTGATAACACCCACGAAGCGGTCCGGTGGGTGAGATGGGCGTTGGGATCGCCGAATAACCATCTTGGTGGGCTCCTCCGGGTCTTCAAGAGGTGTAGCAACATGGTAGGGTGGGTTGTATACATCGAAGTGGGGTCGTCGGGGCAGTTATGCAGCTTCGGGTGGCTGTCTGCAGGAGTCACGGGGCATGACTTTCGTCGCCGGGTGACCCGAGGAACATTCTGTAGGATTTCCGACTTGTGCATGTGGTGCTGCTTCCGATTCTGAAATTTCGTCGGGGAGTTGCCCGCAGAAGTCACGGGGCGTGACTTTCGTCACCGGGTGATCCGAGGAACTTTCTGTGGAAAATTGGACTTGAGCACCCGGTAGTTGTCTGTAGGATCCACGGGGCGAGGTTATCGTCGCTGGGTGACCCGAGGAACATTCTGTGGGATTTTTGACTTGTGCATGTGGTGCCGCTTCCGATTCCAAAATTTCGTCGGGGAGTCGCCCGCAGAAGTCACGGGGCGTGACTTTCGTCACCGGATGACCCGAGGAACTTTATGTGGAAAATCGGACTTGAGCACCCGGTAGTTGTCTGCAGGATCCACGGGGCGAGGTTATCGTCACTAGGTGCCCCGAGGAACTTTCTATGGAAAATCGGACTTGTGCATGTGAAGTCGCTGCTGATTCGGGTGGCTGTCTACAGGAGTCACGGGGTGTGACTTTCGTCGCTGGGTGCCCCGAGGAACTTTCTGTGAAAAATTTTTGGGGCACCATCGGGGCCAGATTTTTCCCTTCTTTCATGTTGTATGCTCCTGCATCAATCGTAAGCTTTTTTACGGTACCGTATTTTTGCTCCAAAATCGATCCGAAAGTTTTATTAAAATTACGGCACTACCGTAATTTTTTTTACGGGCCATATTTTGTGAATTTAATTTTTTACTTCAAAAAAAAAAATAAAAAAAAAATTTTGTGATTATTTTTACGGCACCACCGTAACTATTTTCACGGCACCATATTTTTGGTCGTTTTCTCAGCCGAGAGCATCGAGCATATTACGGCGGTGCCGTAACTGTTATTGTGGTACCATATTTTCGGTCGAAATTTGACCCGCGAGATATCAGATTATTAGGCACCACCGTATTAGTTTTACGGCCCATGTTTTTCTAATCCGTCAAAATACGGCACTGCCGTAATGGTTTTTACAGCCGTAATTTTGTTTTTAGACGAGATTCCTGTGCCATTCTTTAGGGTTTTCTGGGCCGTGTTTTGGGGTTTTCTCACTCGTTTTCGCTCGTTCTCACGCCGACCCTCGACCTCTGACCTTCTCTGACCGTTAGAGCTTGCCGGCGACCCTTCCCGTCCGATTCTAACAGCCGATTGGGTACTCTCTTCACCGATTTCTCTGATTTAGCGAGTTTGCACGAATTTTCGCCCCTTTCTTCGTTTTTCCTCGTTTCTTGGTTGATTTGAGAGATTTTTGTTTGCAAATGCTTCCTAAAGAGTAGGTGACCCTTTCTAGTGATTTTGAACTGATTTGTAGAGTGTATTGAGCAAGATTGAGCTTGGATGCCTGATTTCCACCCTGTTTTCTGCCCTGTTTTCCACTGTTTTATTTTTGATGAAAAATTTTTGGGTTTTAATCTATGATTTAACTGATATTACTCATAAGACATTTTGTTAGAGAGAAATTTCTGAGATTGAAAGTGATCGATTATATTGAATTGCTATTTGCTATATTGTATTGCACTCTTAGCTTGCAGCTTGTGTGAAAAATTGAGATGGCCCCTAAGATTAAGCAAGTAGTATCAAAGAGAAGGGGCAAAGGACCAGCTACATCCTCCACAACACCAAATCCCTATGGCATTATCTTTAGGAATGAAATTCAAGAAGAAAGATACAACAAGTTGGTGGAGAGAAGGGTGGTAAATACAAAGTATGCTGATAGGAGAACCTTGGAGGCACTTGGATTATACGAGGATGTGTTTTGGATGTTTGAGCAAATCAGAGCTAAAAGATTTTTTGAGATGACACCATATACTTATTTGCCACTTGTTTTGGAATTTTTGAGTAGCTTGAATGTGGACCTACGAGAGTTTTCCAATGGACCTGTGGAAGGAGAAGTTACAGTCCGACTAGCTAATGTTGAGAGGAAGTTAACTTTGAGAGAAATTAGATCTATCTTTCATTTCAATTTTGGAGGGTATACCCAAATACCAATTGGGTTTATAGAAAATGTGTTTTGGAATCAGATTACCCATGAGACCCATTTTTCTGCTGTTTCTTCTAGAGCTTCAAGGATTATGAATCCATGTATAAAGTATGTTCATAGAGTTCTTGCTCACACAGTTTTTGGCAGAGGAGACAGTGATGGAATATTGCGACAAACTGAGCTTTACTTTCTATGGGGGATGCTTAATGGAGTAGTAGTGGATGTTGCCTTCTTTTTTATGAAGCACATGGACAAAGTGGCAAGAGTAAAGAAGGGCACCATTGTAATAGGGGGGCTGATTACCCCTATAGCCCTACATCTAAATGTTGAGTCCTATGGGGTAGAAGTGGCAAGAGGAAATGCAAGGCTTGATCTTGAGTCTTGCATGGCTATGAAGATGATAGTTAGAGAGGGGGATGTCTTTTCCTTGGTCCTAGGACCAAATGCCCCTACTTTACCATTACCCCAAGTAGAGAAGACCACTGTGAAGGAAAGAGAAAATTGGAAACTTTCACCGAGCACCGCCGAGGCCGCTTTTACACCACCATTGAGTGCAGTTCCACCACCACCTACTTGGGGTGGAAGAGATGATCCTTTTGGTATGGAGTCACCATCTCACTGGCCTGCTGATTGTACTCACCCAGCTGCTGATTCTTCCCACAGACCTACTGGAGGATGGTCTAGTGCCTTCGACCTAGGATTCCAGGCACTCTCCGCTGAGATATATCGTCAGGGACATCGTATGGAGAAGATGATGAATTCCATGGGGGAGAATGCAGGACACTATGCACTATATCCACCAGGATGTGGAGGATTTGAGTACTTACATGGAAGATATGGAAAATTTCCTTTATGACCACTTCGGGTATGAGGATAGCAGACGAGGAGGCGACCATGGTGGACACTAGAGAGAGCAGCCCTTTGATCCTATGGATGCAGCGGAGGAGGACACCGAGGAGATTCGATCTGATGATGATGAGTAGAGTTTTGTGAGTATCTTTTTCCCTTACTTCTTTGCATTTATTTTTCATTATTGATGTTTCATATTTTATAGGGAAGGATGATTCTTCCAAACTTGTTGTGTCCGCCATTGCTGCATTGCTCTGCTTTACTTGACTTTGAGATCATTTAATATGGTTGTATGATATTGTGATGTTGATTTGACTATTCGATATGGTTGTATCACATTTTGATATTGATGATAGCTTCGATCAGGTTGTATGATGATATTTTTGATATTTTGAGCACCCTGTGGAGGTGCATACTTGCATGCTTGATGATATGATATGACATTGTGATACTTTTATGATTGATGAGTTTATACTATTTTTGTTGATGTGCTGATTTGTGGCCTAGTCTCTATTTTTGAAGATATTATTGTTGATTGTATGATTCTATTGCTGATGAATGAACTCATGCCCGTGATTAGGACTAGATCTATCATGTCGAATTTATTTCTCTAATATATACCTACTTTTGAAATTTTTTATTGATTGATGAATGAGATTTTAGGTGGATATATTAGTTGAAGAATCTGATTTAAAAGTGAAACTACTTGTTAAATAAAACTAGCATATGCGTATAATCCTTGAATTAATGTCAATTGATTAACCTAGTTGATGTTTAGTCTATTTTACTATTTGTTGGGAAGAAAGAATCCAAGATCCAAAAAGAGTGATGACTCCCCTACTTGGCACTGTGTAAAATTGACAGTGGTACCAAAGATATGGGTTGAAGTCTATAATAAAGAGAGAAAAAGAAAAAAATGACTCCTCTACTTGGCACTGTATAAAATTGACAGTGGTACCTAAGAAAAGGGTTGAAGTCCCAATAAAAAGTCTGTATCTGTGTGGGTACATGCAATCAAAAAAAAAAGGAAATAAAAAGAAAAAGAAAGATTTTGAGTGGAAAAAGATTTTGGATACCCTATTCCTGTAAACGAAGGTATGATAGATTTGAACTGAAACTTAGGTGAATTCATGAGACTGAGATTCTAATTTTTATAGAAGTTGCAAAGTTTTATTTGATTAAGTTGTGGATCTTGAGGATTGAATTCAAAAGATAATATGCCTATTTAAAATCTTATGAAGCAATTGGTGAAATTTTTCATTGGTGATTGTATTTTAGAAATTTATTCTTCATGAGAAGGTCTATTCCTATGATCAATTTTTGATTTTTGCTTGAGGACAAGCAAAGTTTGAGCTTTATGTGTTTGATGACACTGAAATTTATAGTAAATTTTGTGCCATTTGATAGATATTTTTGTGTCATATTTACACTATTTGCTTATTTCTATGCCTTTTTTTATCAATTATTGCGGAATCTACACTCTTTTTGGTTTTTGATGATTTTCAGGTAAAAAGGCACGATTTTCAAGCGTTTTCAAGCAATTTCAGATGGATGAATGAATCCCCACCATCAAGAGAAGATTACATGTCAAATATCACGCAAATCGAAGCCACAAACAAAAATACGACAGGGCCGTAATTTATATTACGGTACTGTGTTTTCACCAGCTACCGTAATATCAGAGCGCTGCCGTAATTTGGGGAGATTTTCATCGAGAAAGTATTTCAGAAATTACGGCACTACCGTAAGGTTTTTCACGGGCTGTAATTTGGAGTGATTTTCGACCAGAAATATTAGCCGAATTTACGGCATTGCCGTAATCTATTTTACGGTATCGTAATTGCAAGATAGTTTCAATCAGAGAATTCGACTGAAATCACGACAGTGCCGTAACCAAAACCACGGCCGTAATTCTATTCTTGGACGCGATTTTCATGGTCAACTTTGAAGTCCAATTTTTGCGCGATCGATTGTGGACGATCCAGGCCATAAATTGAAGATCCGTAAGAAGCAAAAGGAGAGCTTTTCGAGAGGAGAAGACACACAACCAAAAAGCCCTAATTTTCATCCACCACATAGAGAGAAATCGAGATTCTCACCTTCGCCCTAGGTTTCACCGCCGGGATGCATACAACACATCTCCGGCCGTGAAATTTGAAGGGAAGCTATGCCTAGAGGAGGAGAAGATACTCTAGAAGTTTCAGAGTGAAAGGAGGTCGATCGGAGGAGAAATCGACGAAAGCACGCTGCCAACTACTGTTCATGCGGAAATTATGGCTGTAATTTCCATTACAGCCGTGCTGTGTTTAGTAATTTCTTCCTTTTGTTCGATTTTTGTTCCCTTTGAACCATGGATTATTGTATTCTTTTCAAGATGCTAACTTAATCCTTTTTTTGGGACATGGGGGTGTAATCCCCCTTGAATTTTAATGACTAGATGATTATTATTTTCGTCATGATAATCTTTATTATGATAATTCTGCTTTTGTGATGATTTGTCTTTAATTCTCCATAGATTTATATTATCATGCATGTTTTAGAGTTTTCGCAATATGAATTGAAAAGTGATTTGCTTGAGAACTTGGAACCCTAAAATTGAATGCTAGGAACTTACCGTAAGAAATTAGGTCTGTTCTTATTTCTCAAATTTTAGTAGTATAATTTCCATGTTTGATAATATTGATCTAGGATTGAGTTATTGTGATAAACATGATGATTACCGCGAGAAATCGAGTAATTGGTCTGTTGGAGAACCCTAAGCAGAACATATGAAAACTATTGTACTAAAATATGTAGTTAGAATTCGGATGCACAAAAGTGATCCTTGAGTTCTTCGTTGATGATTTATAGTTTTCTTATGAGATGATTGACTTAGAATTCGGATGCATGAAAGTGATCCTTGAGTTCTTTGTCGATGATTCACTTATCTTCAGCATTGAATAGATCCTATGTGAAAGTGAGGATCGGTTCTTTGTATAATTATTTGCACGAAAGTGAGATAATTCTATTATGAAGTGAATTATGTCTTTATCATAATAAGATTTGACTGACGACCTCTTATTTATATCTAGTCATTGAAATCAAGGTGGATGAAACCCTAGTCCCAGTTTCTCTCTGATTATCTTTTTCGTGTGTTTTCGATCATTGCTTTGCTATTATTCGGTTACCTAGATAGCAAGAACTCAATTATTTGGTACTTGACAACGAGGTCTCTGTGGTTCGATATCTTTCTTTATTACTTCGAGTATCCGTGCACTTGCGGACTACAACAGACCCCACCCACTTTGCCCCACCAGTTGCGGCCGTGTGCTTCTCCGATGACCACCGACACTCCGGCAACATCTCCGGTCACGTCTGGCGAGATCTCACCTCTAGGTTTTCCATCTACTTCCTCACTGAACTTTGTGTTTTCCGCTCGCTTGTTCTGCGGTATTTCGGCGACATCACTCCCTTTGATCTCTCGGCATCTTCAACTCTTCCACACAATCAACTATGCCGCCACGAAAGAAATTAGCTGGCAAATGTCCAGCAAGCACCTCCAGCTCGCGGCCCGAACCACAGCGACAACCAGGGCCGGCAGAGATCCAAATGCGGGATGGCTATCAAGTAGCGCTTTACCAGGTTCTCTCCAACTGACGCATCCTTAACACCCACTATATAGACCCATCTTCACTCTCAGCCCTGGGTATCTTCGATGACCTTCTGTGGATGTTTCTTCTGTTCAGCTGGGGGAGATTCCTGTAGTATGCTCACCCCACGTACATACCATTCACACTTGAGTTCCTCAGCTCCGTAGAAATAAAGGTGTCCGCTCTTGAAACAAACCCTGGATTGATTACATTCCGCCACGCCAACACAAAATATCGGTTGACCATTGCCATCCTCAATGACATCTTTGGCTTTCCGGCATATGCTTCCAGACTTGGCCTGCTGAATTTCAATGAAGACATGTTCAGGCTCTGCATCTCCTCTATGATGTCCTACTCACCATGCAATGCCAGAGCCTCAACTATCTCAAATCCTTGTATCAGATATGCTCATCGTGTGCTTGCGCACACGGTCTTCGCGAGAGGAGATGGTGATGGGATCGTACGACAGCCAGAGCTTTTATGCTTATGGGGACTCCTCCACCATTTTAGATTAACACTGGTTATCATTTGGCATGCCAGTTTCTACACGCCGCTCAAGCTACGAAAGGAAATATCTGCATTAGCAGGATGATCACTATGATAGCTCTATCTTTGGGACATAATTCTTATGGGCAACCCGAGGCAGTGGGAAGCCAACGACTTGACATCGATCACCTCCTATCCATGAAGATGATTGTCCGATGAGGGGACATCTACCACCTGACATTCACCAATACCACGATCACCATGGCCTTGCCAAACTCAGCACGCACCGACATCAGAGACAACGCCAACTAGCACATCCATCTAGAGCCGGAACATCCAGAGGATCCTACAGCGCCACTTGATGTCGACCCTAGCTTTTCCCTTGGTGGTCAGCCCCGGACAGCTGCATGACCTTCTACAGATGACATGCTACATGTTATCCGCCAGGAACAACTGAGCCAGGGAAAGTAGTTGGCTCATTTGATTGAGACTATACAATCTATTGAGGTGTTCCTGCACTGCAACCTACGGAACCACCACCGCGAGACAAAGACAATACCGCACACATTTCGGACTCATCCCCATCTAATGTTGATGACAACGACAATGACCTTGCGGAATGCAACGAGTAGAGCTGCACTTCTGTAAGTCTTCCCCTACTCTTTTGGTACTTATCTATACTATATGCATCTAGGATGATGCAAACTTTTGCTTTGGGGAGATTTACTCATTTTAAAACTTTCGTGACACATTTTGATACTATAGGGTCATCGTGATGAACTTTGCTACTTCATGCTTTATTGAACTGATGTATGTTGTGTTTCAAACTTTACTCACTTTACTGATGTATGCTGAACATGTGGTAAATGCTTTCATGATGTTTTTAAACCTTGCTTGGACGCTCTCATGATGTGCTTTTATGATGTGATGTGCTTTCATGATGTTTTTGCACTTTGTTGACAGGTTTGGTTGCTTTTAAACTATGTTGCCTGTGATTGTTTGAACACGCAAAATTCTAGCTATTTTTTTTTTTGCAATTATTGATTAAAAATACCTCATTCATGATTGATTTATCTTATTTATGATTGATTTATCTCATCTATGATTGATTTGTACTCCCCACTACTTTGAGAGTGTTGGTGTATATGCCCTGCAGACCAATGTATGGACATGGTCAGACATTGTTTGAATGTACTTTGATAGAAATATTATTCTTTATAGAGGCATAGTCGTTATTATGCAGACTTCTCTACCTGCGTTGATGTATTGAGTTGCATATATAATGTCCCAGGAGTTTGGATTGGATCCATTCTCATAAGCTATCACCAGACAAGGTACCATAGCAGATATGAGACAGCTTTGGTACATGTGAGACTGGTGTATGGGCTGGTTAGGTGCGGGGCACAGTAACGCGGACATACAGGTGCATTGGATGCACTGGAGTGATCCACCGTGAGGATTGACTTGTCTAGTCAACAAGTCAATCTCACATGCAAGAGGTTTGCATGAACCTTAGACTTAAGGTACTCATGTCTAGATTTGATGATGGGTATGCTTTGATACAATCTTACGTCTCTCCGTAATTGGGAGATTAAAATGATTGTCATTGGGCATGTCATAAGTCACGTAGAGACATGGATGACCAATAGTAGGATTTGCCCCTTCCTTATCTGAAGCATGATATCCACTCGGGGGCGCCCCACCTTATTGGTGCATGACAGGAATGTGTGGCCACACTAGTTGAGTCATGACCAATGCATTAGATTGATAAACTTGAGACTAATCCAATGGCAGGATATCAGTTTAGGCAAAGGGATCTATAATGCAATGGGAATCCTCGTTGCTTGTTGGGAGTTGTTGCCATAATGACTTAAGTCCTATGACATGGGTAGTAGTGATGTCTTGCTAGATACCCCTCACTACTTATGATGTTTACATCATTGCCATCATCATAAGGATCCTACGGGGTCACACGCAATAGACTCTTGATGTTGCTTTAATCAGAAGCCTTATGATCAAGTTATTGGATAACTTGGATCAATTTGGAAGATTTTATCAGTGCCAATGGGCCTGATGAGTTGGAAGAAAGTTATTGGAGCCAAACTTCATTTTTGGCAGGTTGACCCGAAATTGACCTTAATTGGTCACATTTGGATTAGGGTTGCATTAGATTAGATCCAATGGCTTAATCAACCCATGCCATGAAGTTTGGGCTAGCTCATTAATCCAATGAGGACCAATAACTAGTTGTCAAGAAGAGGTATAAGCAAATAAGGGTATAATGGGGAAGAGTTTTACCCCATTGGCGCCAAGAGCATAATGGGGCGAAGTGGGCGCATGTTGCTTCATAAGGAAGCATTAGGCGCCTCCCCCTGTGTTCCTTGGATTGAAACCTTGTCTCTATGGCAAGGGTTGGGGCTGATATGGCTTGAAAGCTCTTTTGGAAAGAGCTTAAGCGCATATGACAAGTAGGGTGAGATTTATGGTAAAGTCTTGGAGACTTTCCTTACCTCATAAACCCTACATGCACTCAAACCCTTACCCTAGCCGAATACCTCTTGCTTGTTGCGCCTAGCCCTTCTCCTTCGATGGAAAGAATGCCTCTAAGGCATGTCTTGGACTGATATGGCTATTGGGCAAATAAGGATAGGTTGAATGAGGTTTACGGCAAAGTCTTGGAGACTTTCCTTACCACAAACCCCTCTCATCCTAACTGCCCACTTGGCTTATAAAAGGGACCCTAGCTGCCCCCTCTCAATGGTTCGAATGCTTGGAGGCGTGAACATACATATAGGTGCGAGAGCAAGGGTAAAGGGCGACAACATCAAGGTGGCGTAACCCTTCTTCCTACTAGTGGCCGCAAGTCTTCTCCTTCCTCTCCTCTTGGCATGACTTGGAGAAGGACTTGGTGGCGCCACTTCCTCTTACTCTTCCTAAGGGCCGAAACTCTTCTCTCCCTCTTCTCTTGGAGTGAAGAGGATAAGGAGTTGGCGGCATCTTCCTTGCACTTGGCGCATGATCCTTGGAGGTGGCGCAAGAGAAGTGAAGGAACCCTAAGGCTTGATTCTCTTCCCGAGGCTAGCACCAAGCGTGGAAGGGAGCAACGTTAAGGAGTCGACGCGTGGATACTTGTAGAGGGCGAACACTTGGGCACCTTCAACATGGCTTCGGCAACTAGACAAGCAAAAGAGGTACATCTCTAACACATCCTTGTGTCTTCTCTCTCGCATGGATCCTTGGGACCGGAATATGTTTCGGGTGTAATGATTCTTCCGCTGCGTCCTAGGACTGCAAAATTTTCAATTACACCCGGTATTCCCTAACAGAGAGCATCTTTTATGCTAAACAACACATCTAGTTGCTTGATTCCTTCTACACTGGACACTTAAAGATCGAATTTTGAGAAGCTTTGCATCTAGGAAACATCTGTGTTCTAAAATGAGTACTGTCTGCTTCGATAAATATAAACCAAACCACTCGATACACTTACTCCTTTTGGTAACTCTCAGTATTAGTTTTGGTTCGTGCTCCTCTAACTTGGCACCGTGTACGAAATAGAAAAAAAAGAGAGAAAATAAAAGGCTGTGGTACCGAAGTTACGACTTGGCACTGCCCAGCAAAAAGAGAAAACAAAAGAAGAAAAAGAGTAGTGGTACCGAAGTTGTGACTTGGCACTGAATATCAAAAAGAAAAAAAAGAAGGCAGTGGTACCAAAGTTACGACTTGGCATTGCAGAGAAAAAAAAAGAGAGCGGTGGTATTGCAGTTATGAGCATGACCTTTACTACTACTTTGTAGAGTTCGCCTTTTGGGTGCTGAAGTTGATTATTGACTCGTGTGGTAGAGGGAGTATTGCCATTGATATCCAACTTATCGTACAACTGTTGTCCATAGATCTGACCTTGATACTTTGCTTTACATCTTGACGTCTTTGAAGCCTATAATGATTTGTGCATCATGTAATTAAATTCTGTCTTAGCATTTCTATATTATTACAGAGTATAACTTTTCTCGAGCAACTGGCATCCTCATTATTTCTTATCATTTCTTTTTTCTTGCGGATTAGCAAAGATTGAAGTCTAGGGGAATTTGTTGACACATATTTATATAGTATTTTACGTGTGATTTTACAGATGGAATCGTCTCCATTTCATGGTTTATGTCCCATTATTGCCTTAATTACTATACATCTATGAAATCTACACCTCTTTTAGCATTATCACGTTTTTAGGTCAAAACGACCACAAAGAGGGTGGATTTTGGGACTTTTGAGATTAGAGGAACCCCTCCTAATTCAAGAAGAGTCGATCTGGAGATTTTCGGATTTATTGGAGCGTCCGCTGAAAATCACGACCGGGTCATGATAAAAATCATGCCCGTGACTCGTCTCTGCACCTGAAGCTACAACTAACCAATCTCGAGCGAGCGGGTCACGATCAGAATCACACCCAAGATCTCGGACCCGCCTGTTTCAAAATTGCAATTCTTAAGCAGGGTTTCTTCAACTAAACCTTAGGAAAGGAAGGAGGGCAACCAGGTCTTTTCTCCCTCATCGACCAGAGGCCCTAGAGCAGCTTTTGGAAGGAGAATTCGGCTAAAAGAATGATGATTGTGTGAAGAAACAGAGTGGCAACATTTACAGGATTTTGGGGAAGAAGTGGCGAAGACTTTTCTCTGCTGGAAAACGGCAGCGGCTGAGGCAGATTTCGCAGAGCCTAGGAAAGGGGCAGCAACCCACTAAGGAGAGGAATAAAAGCCTTAGAGAGAGGATAGGAAGGGGAGCGAAGGGGGACGCAGCTGGAACAAAGAGAGGAGAGCAAGAAGACGTGATCGCTGAGGAGAGCTGCACAACCTGGGAAGATTGAAGATCTGCATTTGCGTAAGCACCTCAAAGAGAAATCTATAAGGAAAGGTCCCCAACCATACTCGATTTTGCTATGATCCACGCTTAATCTATGCAAAGATACTTTGTGATCTTGTCCTTCAAGTATAATTCCTGCATAAATCTGGAAATGTATGCGTCATTAAAGATCATTACTTGTGTTTTTATGATGGATGGTGTAGGCTAAAACCTTAAATCAGGATTTGGGGAAGCCCTTTGATGATCTGATGATTGTAATAGTCTTGCTTCAAATATTTTGAATCCTTGTTTAACCCTTATTGTGCACTTTGCCTATGTAACCTGGTAGGGAGTGCTTCAGCCTACATTCCCCTGGGCGAGGTTTGTAAATCAGAAAATCTAGGGGAAAGCCATTGATGAACTGTACTCGCCTGGTGCGATTGTTAGGATGCTAGGCGCGTCGGGTAGGCCGAAAGGTCGTCCTCACGTCGGAACCATTCGGGTTAAGGGTTTATCTAATTCATATTATACTCCTTGCCTGCATTGCTCGAAAGGGAACACTTAAGCCTATACTCCACTGGTGGAGGTTTGTAAATCAGGAAATCTCAGGGGAACCCATTGATGCGTTGTATTTAGACCATATTTTTAACTGTATTTCATACTATATTAGGGGCTTAATTGCATGATTTTATGTTAAATTTGGTATTTTTACTTCACTTTGCATAAAATCTTCACTTTTCTTGGTTTTATTGAAAATGCAAGTAAAAAGGCACGAAAATGATGGATTTCATGAGTTTTAAAGCCATGACACGATTCCCGAGAAAATCATGAGCTTACACATCAATTTTGGAGCGAAAATGGTGAAGATTTTGATTTTCACGGCCTTGGCCGTAATTCTGGGGTCGGCCGTAATTTTGGCGTTCGAATAGGGACGAAATGCGGCTAAGTGTGGAAATCCATAGAAACTTTCATGGGTGAAGCCGTGAATCCATCACGGCCCATGAAACGTTCTGTGTACGAAGGGGTGTAGGCACAGAAGCATTTACGGCCTCGGCCGTAAACTCATCACGGGCCGTGAAAACGTCCGCCATTCGAGTTTTTCACTCGATTTGTCTCCAAATTAAACTGGATTCAAACCAAACTTTGTAGAAACGTTCCTTCATGGGTTCCAGACTAGTCAAGCTATAAAAGATTGGATTTTTCAATGGTTAGGGGGGCTTCTAGGCATGAACACGAACAGAGGCGGTGGCTAGGGCAAAAATCACTTCCAGGGCAGAATTCGAATAGGAAAGCCACACAAAGGAAGAATTAGAGGCTTCATCTTCATCTTCAGATCGAGGGGAAGCTTTTCTAGTATCTTGTCAGCAATTTCTTGTATTTTTATTGGGATTCAATGCAACATTCTTCAATATTCATGCTGTTTTCTATAAACATGAACGTGTGAACCTTATTTCGGGATTAGGGGTGTAGGCCACTGATGATGCATGGATTAAACTTATTGTTTTAATCTTTCACATGAATTTTATAGAGTTGATTTGATTAGAATTCTGTTTATTTACGTGAATTACCCTGATCAAGTATGTTTACGTCTTAGACGTTGCGAGAAGAATCGGGAGGTGAATTGCAACATCAGATCTATTCTTTTCAAATCTATGAATCCAATCATGGGAGTAGTTTGGATTCGTTTGAAGGATTTACATGGTTTTTCATAGAACTTAATGGATCTAGTTATGTTAACGGTCACGAGAGTAGGGAGTTAACGTAGTTAGATACCAGACTACACTTCGGGAGGAGGTAATCTTACCTTAGGAAAAATCCCTTTCAACACTGTAAATTTTCATTCAAAGATTTTATTTTCATTAAATTCATAATCATTAATGTGGTGAAACCCTGAATCCTGAATTTATTCGAATTGATTTTTACCCAAAATACTATATTTGTTTCTTTTTATTCGTATTTAGAAGTGTCCAAAACAAAAACCACAAATTTGATTTGTCTAGATATAGATCTACCGTGTAATCGATACTTGACCGCCTGATCCTTGTTGGGAATGGTATCTTATTTTATTACTTTGATAAATCCGTACACTTGCGGACGTATCACCCATTGACGAACTGTACTCCCCTGTTGTGAGTATTAGGGACTTAGACATGGCGGGTATGCCGAAAGGTCGTCCGCGCGTTGGAATCTCATTGTACCCCTTGCCTGCATTGCCCGAAAGGGAGCGCTTGAGCCTATACTCCCTTGGTGGAGGTTTGTAAATTAGAAAATCTAGGAGGAACCCATTGATGAACTGTACTCCCTTGTTGCGAGTATTAGGGCCTTAGATGTGATGGGCCGAAAGGTCGTCCGCGCACTAGAACCTTCTGGATTAGACCGATAGCCAATCCACACGTAGTGGGGGAGTTCTATCGGAGGGACCGAATTCCCTTGAACTAGATAGGAAAGTTGTCTTGGAGTTCGAGTATTCATTCATAAGACGTCAAAGAGGTGAACCCATATCCTGGTTTATCTTTCATCCAATTTCTCTTGAACAGTTCCTGCCGTCTACATTCTCGCTCATTTAATTAGTTCAGCACCCAAAATCTCACAAATCTCAACTCCATCTAGCTAGCAATTTGAGATCAGTCGGTACTTGCCCATTAGTCCCTGTGGGATCGATATTTTACTACTTCGATAGACTCATGTACTTGTGGGACCCTATCACATTCAGCTCTCTCTTTTTTCGTGCTTTTTTATCTTTATCTTTATCTTTTCTCTTTCTTTTTCAAAAAAGTCAGCCAAGGGTATGCTACTTAAATCGTTATCGATCTTTCTACTTGAGGGTTAAACAATTTTTATGAATTTCCACCTGATATTTGATCAAAATAGATTTAAAATATACTTGCTTTTGGTATAATATAACTCATGACTTCAGTTCATTAAACTAAGGGAGTTGGAGCAAATCTCTTCTTACAAGCATCACCCAATCTCTTTTCATAAAAATATTCTCCATCAAGTAAAAGTTAGTAAAATTAAACTCAAGTAATTACTATTCAGCTTGTATCACATGAATACATAATACTTCATATACAAATTTCATCCATACTAGAACTACGTTTACTGAAAAATTCTATCTTGCATGTAATTCCAAAAATTTCTAAGCCATCAAATCAATCACACAAACTACTTCTAAAACACAATATTAGAGAGAGAATAAACTCATGTCACCCAAATCACAGACATTCAAGTTACACACAGCTCATCACAAGCATAAGGACAAAGTTATGCATAAAAATTAGTTCAACACACACATACTTAATACAACCCCATCGACATAGAATAGTGTTGAGCAAATGATAAAATATATCACATAAAGTTCAGTCATGCTCACCTAATTATCTTACAACAATTTCAATCACTACCAAATAGATCATCGTCATCATCATCATCAGGGGTATGGTGCCTAGCCAAGTGCTGCTAGATCCAATCTATATAATTGTACATATAAGACATTCTAACTGTAGGACTTTGAATGCAATCTTCTAGGTGTTGGTGTGTCCACCATTGGAGGAGGCATAATAATGAAAATGAATATCGGCTATCTCCCCCTCACAGATGCACCTTCTAAAAATTTGATCTACACATCTCATAATATATAAGACTCATCCCAAATATAGTATCTTACCTCAGCTAAAAATTTCTTCTTCCTAAAGGGCCTACTAGAGATGTCAACGGAGGTCTAAGGAGGGTATTGGTAGTGAGATCGAGTTGAACAGAAAAAGGAAAAAGAAAGATTATAGGTCCATGATTGTGATCATGAGATCGTAATTGTAGTGATTTCTAAAACCCACCCCTTTTTTATTATCATGCAAAATAAGAGTGCAAATCATAATTCTGATCAAAATAAAAGATATAGAAATAAGGTAGACAAAACATAAAGAACAAAAATAGTGCTTGGGTTGCCTCCTGAGAAGCGCTAAGTTTTAGGTCACTAGCTTGGCCAAGGCTTAACTATCATGGCGAAATTGGTGGATTAGTGTCATAGTAAATAGCATACAATTTCATGCTTTTCTATTGTTCTAAAAGCTGAGCCACTAAAGCAAACATCCAAAATTTTAAGTGGAACTCAATTGCAGTAGCTTTCTTGAGTATGCAAAAATCAACATCAATATTTTTAATTTCATACAAAAAATATTTTATGATTTTCCTATATATATCATAAATTAAGATCATTAGTCCTTTCTTTATATCAATTGCAATGGGATTAGGACTTGGATCTAAAAATACATGTATTGGATTGTCTAGATGATTTTTAGGTTCCTCATTAGGTTCCTTAATAATACATAATTCTTCTAGATATAGATCATATATTTCAAACAATGAATTAGAAGATTAAATAGTAGATAGAGGTAAAACATCAGAGTGGGATTCATCAATGTCTATAATTTTCAAATTTTTTTCAAGTTTATCATTACCTTCATTAGATTTAATCACAAATGATTTATAATCAAAAAAATCAATTTTAGAATTATCACTAGAATTAGAGGGAGACTTTTCTAAATCATGTTCTATAACAAATTCAGGAAAACAGGTTGTTGTGCTATCTAGGTTTCAGACATTTCATTATAAGTAGATATAAATTCTACCTTAGAATTAAGCTGGTTAAGTGTGTCCCATTGTTTCTTAATCACCCCTTTAAGATTATTAGCTTCCTTAATTTGGTGTGCCATAAATTTTTCTAACATGGATTCTAGGTTTGATTCTTCAGTATTCCTAAAATATGGTTGAGAGATATGGTTTGAGTGATCCTCATAAAAAGAAGTTGGCTGATTTTCCTATCTAGAATTATATTAATCATCTTGGTACAATGCTAAATTGCGACTTGGAGGAATTCCTAATTGGTATTCAGAAGCATAATGATCCAAACATTCACAAATATCACAAGAAATAGAAGAAGATGTCAAAACAAAGTGCACATTAAAAGAATCTAATTTATAAGCTAAAGAATCTACCTTTTCTGCAAGAGTACGCAATGTATTTTACTTTCATACTTACCTTGTGGTATGTATACCACACCTCTTTCAATTGCCCATGGGTTGTGATTAAGAGACATCTCCTCTATTTCCTCAAATCTAAATTTTTCTACACAACCTACTAGTTTTTATGATATCAAGGTATATAGGAAGAAGTTGTCCAACACTAAGAGTCTTGTGCATAAACAAAGAAAAAGTGTTTATGTGAACTTAGATTTTTCCAAAAGGAATAGAAAAGTTTTTTCGTGATCACAAGCCTATGACTAATCATCATAGGGGTGTGATGAAAAAAATAGAAAATAGAAAAACTCAGAAATCCATATTTTTGAGTCTCAGCACTCAGAAATAAGACTCGAAGAATTTTTATGATTTTTTAGAATTTTTAGAAGAATAAAAATTCAAAAAATCAGAAATCAAATTTACCTTACGCAATCACAGGCCTGTGACAAATCATCATAGGGGTGTGATGCCAGAAGAATTTTAAATTTTATAATTTTGAAACTTAGAATAAAACAAGAATATTTTTGGTATTTTTTAGAATTTTTAAAAAGAAAAAAAAATATAAAGAAAGAAAAAAAGAAAAGAAAATTTCTAAAAAGATCAGCATGATTACAGGCTTGTTATTTTTTTTTGTCATAGCCCTATGATAGAATAGGAATTCTAGAAAAACTTGCAAAAAATTAAAAATGAAATCAGAAAAAAATAAAAAGTATGCTTAGTCTAGTAATACTAACAATTAAATTGATATTAAAAAAAAGTTAGGTCCCTGGTAATGATGCTAAAAACATGATGTGTTCGTAAGTGCACGGATACGTCAAAGTAATATAAAGATATTGAACTATAGAGACCCATGTGTTAAGTACCAATTAATTGTGTTTTTACTAGCAAAACAATTTGATAATTTTAAGAAGAACTCTAAAATAAAAATAGTTCAAATGAATTCCAGAAGAGAACTATCGACAAGGTTTCACTACATAAATTTTTTATGATCATATTATAATAAATTTATATGTCAATTGTTTGAGTTTTGCAAAAAAGAAATTACTTTAAGATAGAGTTGTCTCCTCTAGGATGCCCAACCCTTACTAAACCAATCTTTACTCTCATGACTTGTTCTAGTTTTTAAGTTATATGATACTCTATTTTTAGTCCCTAATAAATTAAGGTTCACTTTTGTGGCTTAATTCAAATGCCCTACTCTCAAGTGATATTAAAGTGCTCTTGTAGGTTAAATCACATGTTCAACTAAAGGGTTTCTAACAATATACTTCACTTATTATTGCAACTATTTTTTTTTGGAACAATGCAATTATATAAATTCGAGTTATTACATGTAGGATTAACTTCAATGACTAGGTTGCTAAGATCTAGCTACTATCTTAGTCTAATTCTATAGGTCTAGTTAAAGGATTCTAGGATTGTAAGTCACCTATCGGTTTTTGTTAAAATCCCTAAGACATGCAATAATCTAAATCTATATACTTACAAGTGCAATAAATTACTTTAATTGAATTATTATGTCACAAAATAATTCATAAGAAAGAGTTATTACAGATCAAGAAAATAAAATAAAAATTAAATAATTTTTTTGTTCAACTTCACTGTCATCATAGGGGGTGTGACAACTGGAGTTCAACTCGCCACAGCCTTGTGATCATGAGGGCAGAATCTACTTCAGTCTGCTGCGTCTTCTTTAGAAATATGCCGCTTATGTTGCAAATTTCTCCCAAAGCTAATCTCCTCTCGCTCTAAAATTTTGCGCACCTCTTCTCCCTTGGGTATAACTTTCCCCCAAGTTTCATCATCGGAGATGCTCGGTATGCCTCTCAGTGTGAACTCGAACCCTAGCAGCACCATGTTGGGAATCCATGGGCCAATTTAAAATTTAAAGTACAGTGGAAGCAATGGCCCGAAACAGAAGTCCCACTAAAGCCAGGATCCCTTACGAGAGAAGCCAAAGGATATGAAGAGTATTATACCTTTCTCATGCAATCCTAGAGTGTTGCCAGTGATGTAGATGATCAAGTGCTCGTCCTCTGCAGTCACGCACACACGGACAGCCTCAAGACTCCTTTGCTCCAGGCACGTGCTAGCTTCGGGAGAGGAGATCCACGCCTATGAGAGTATTCTTCTTTGCTTGCGCCAACTCCAAAGAAGATGCGCCAAGGATGCTGCCCTCTTCAAGTTGCACCAATCACAAGGAGATTGCGCCAACAAGTGTGTTGTCCTCTTCTTCCAGATGTGCCACCAAAGCGTCAGGGAAGAAAGGAAAAGCCCTCAATGTTCTTCTCGCGCCAAGAGTAAGATGCAGCCCACCTTGGATGAAGGTGGCAATAGCTTGAGAGAGGCACCAAGGAGAGGAGAGGGGGCGGTGGCTATGAGAGGAGAGGGGGCTTGGGTGGCTAGGGTTTGAAGCAGGTGACACATTGTGTGATATGTGCCACTAGCCCCATATATATAGATTTTTGTTATAGGCCCCGTCCACTTAAGCCACAATATAAATATTCGATATATTACTTTTGTGCTTAAGTTATGGGCCCCACTATTACGCTAAATTCCATCGCAAAAGTGCTCCGGATAAATCCGTCACAAAATCCGAGTTCTGACCATTGACTAGACCTAGTCTATCGATGACACCTGAGGTTACCCAATGAGTCAACCAAGGTTATAGCATAACAGAAACTCTATATAAGCCATCACCAAACTCAACAATCATCCGCGAACCATATAACTCCCAAACAGATCCGAATTGTCCATAAATCCAATCAATACGGAGTCTCTAGCATCTAGTGTGTGACCCTGTAGGTTCTTCAGACGTTGGCAGTGATGACTAAATTATCACAAGCAATGAGTGATACCTAGCAGTATATCATTGCTACCCAAGTCATCAGAATAAATGTCACCATCGATAACCTCTAAAACTGTGACAAAGTGTAAGTACAAAATTGTCCTTTCACGAGACTGATATCCAAATTGGGCAAGCGTGTCACACTTGTTGATCCCAATATTATGGCATGACTAAATTAGGTTCTCACTTGGGTATGATCATACACTTTCAGTCATCTACATTGAGCGCCATGGACATCAAGCTTCCACGTAAGGGGCAAATCCTCTCTTGGCATATTGAATCTCTAATATGGCTCATGATGCACCCAATGACAACTGTTATGACTTCCCTTTTATGGCGAAGCGTTAGGTTGTATTAAAGTGCCTCATTCACTATATAGAGATGCTAATGCCCTCAATTCTAGGACAATTGTAACTCTGTCACTATGATCTTCATCTTGTGACACCAAGATGAATCCACACGGTGGGTCGGTCTAGTATATCTTCCTTGATATACCTATATGCCTGCGTTAGCAACCCGTGCTCAACCAGCTCATATAACAATCTCAAGTGAATCATAGCTGTCCCATATCCACCATGATTCTTGACTGGGGACAAAACTGAGATAAGATAAACATCTATCTCTTTAGGGACATCGTACATGCAACTGTACATGTGCGTAAATATACATATTTGCATAACAATGGCCATGCTAGGATATCTCATCTATCAAACAGATGTGATACTCATATTCCATTGGACCATCCCTAAGGTCCTAGGGCATAACACTAACACACCGGTGGTGATTTCTCTCTTGATTCTCCTCGTGAGCATGTGAAACTTTGAAATAATCCTTTCCTCACCTCTGATTTAGCCTTTGGACTAAGAAAATGGTACTTTATCCTTAAAAAATTGAATTAGGAAGAAGGGTAGGAAGACTCGGCTGCTTTAATGGTTCTGCTGTCTTTTTGTAATCATAGGGCTATGATAGTTATAGTGTAAATGGTCACAACCCGATGATCTCAGGCTTATTTCCTGATTTTGACTATTCTGATCCATTTAAGCCCCAGATCCTCTTCAAACTTTAGCCCTTGGTCCAATTAGCTTGAATATCCATAAAAATATACATATTTTACCTGAAAAATCAAAAAAATAAAAATTTTATAGATTCGGACTCAAATGAACAATTTGATTTAAAATCAAGCAAAAGTGCATAAAGATGACTCAAAAAGGTAATTTAGATGTATAAAATTTACAATGTCTGTTTGAGTTATAACGAGGTCACTATAGTTAAGAATGATAGCAACGAACTCTAATGTGAATGGTAATGGGGTGAGACATGTAAATTGATTATCGCAAGTTGAATGCAACCATGCATAGAGATCATTTCCCTCTTTCATCTATTGATTATATATGGGAATGCTTGGCTTATAATTCTTACTTTTATTATTTTGATGGCTACTTAGGTTTTCAATAAATCCCAATCCATCCAGAAAATCAAAAGAAGGCAACATTCACATGTCCTTATGACACCTTTGCCTATAGTTGCTTATAGGCAAATGTCACTTGGCTTGTGTAATGCTCCAACAACATTCCAACTTTGTATAATAGCCATTATCTCAAATTTCATTGAGCAGATATCATGGACATCTTCATGTATGTTTTCTTACTATACTATTCTAGTTTTGATTCTTGTTTATCTAAGCTCTCTCAAGTTAGTGAGAAAGTTACTTTAGTGCTAATTAGGAAAAAGTGTCATTTTATGATAAAAGAAGGGATAGATAGTTCTTGGGTACTTAATTTTTGAACATGGTATCAAAGTGGATAGAGCTAAAGTAGAGGTGATCAAGAGGATACCCTCACCAACTTTAGTCAAAGGAATTAGAAGCTTCCACAGACACACTAACTTTTATTGATGATTTATTCAAGATTTTTCAAAAATATTTAGATTGTTGACAAATTTACTTGCTAAAGATGTACAATTTCTCTTTGATTAGGACTGCTTGGACACTTTCCAAAGGTTGAAGAAAACATTCACAACAGCTCCAATTATGTAGCCACTTGACTAGTCCCTCCTATTCGAGCTTGTTTGCGATGCTGGTGGTTATGCTGTAAGTGTTTTCCTAACACAATGTAACAAGCCGCATGTGATATACTATGCTAGCTAGACGTTGGATGAGGCTCATATCAACTATCCCACAACAGAGAAGGAGCTTCTTGCCATAGTTTTTGTTTTTAATAAGTTTCACTCTTAGTTAATTGACTCTAACGTGATTGTGTATATAGATCATGCGACCATAAAGTACCTTATAGGCACGAAAGACACAAAGACCATATTGATCCTATGGATTCTTTTGTTGGAAGTGTTTGACATAAAGATCAAGGACAAGAAGGGTGTAGAAAATTTTATAGTGGATAATCTTTCTCACTTGACCCATCAAAATGGAGAAGGAATGACAAAGAACTATATATCGATTACTCCTTTCTAGAAGAGTATATCTTGGCAATCACGAAAATTGACACTCCTTGGTATGCTAATTTCGTTAATTTTTTTGTCTCTAACATTCTTCTACCTAACTTGAATTACTAGAAAAGGAGAAAGTTTCTTTCAAAAGTAAAACACTAGCTCTTGGACAAACCATTCCTTTTCAAAAGATGCACGAATGGATTATATACAAGATGCATAGCTGAGGAGGATATTCAAGATGCTTTGTTTCACTACCATGGATCTACTTATGGTGGATACTCACTCAAGCTGATAAAAAACTATGTTCAAGGTACTACAATCAAGTTTCCGTTGGCTAATCCTTTTCAAGAGCGCTAGGAACTATGCACTTTCAAGCGACGAATGCCAAAGGACAAAAAATATTTCTAAGTGAGAAGAGATGCCACCCAACAACATTTTGGAAGAGGATATCTTCGATGTATGAGGAGTTGACTTTATAAGGCCATTCCCCACTTCATGGGGAAACAAGTATATTCTCATCGCAGTGGATTATGTTTAAAAGTGGGTCGAAGCTTTGGTTATGACATCAAATTACATTGTGATTTTTATGTTATTTAACTATTAAATTAAACCCTAATTTATTAGTTGTTATTTTTTTTGGCCTAAATAACTTTATTTGTTCATAATCTACATTTTTATGTGTTTTTATTAATTTCAAGCAAAAAATCTATAAAATTGATGGATTTTGAGAGATTTTATGTCATAAAATAATTCTACATGAGGAAAGAAACCTACATGCCAAATTTCAAGCAAATTAGAGATTTATGATTTTCACTACATGTGACCATGATCACCACTCATGACTAGGTCTTCACCGACATCCACCAAGACTATTTATAGTAAAATTCCATTATTATTTCAAGGATTTCAAAAGGAAAAAAGGACCCGGTCGAGAGGGAGAGGATTCCTAACTATAAATAGGAGAAAGATAGGTAGATTAGAGAGTGAGGTGAAAGGCTACTTAAAGGCAATTGCCAATAGTAGCAGTGACTCCACCTAGGGCAGGGGATTTAGGGCTCGATTTTGAGAGGAATTAGTGTCCAAATGCACCAAAAAGAAGAGCAAGGAGGAGGAGAAGGTTAGCGATCGATATTTCCCAAATTCTTAGAAGAAATTAAGTGAGATCGAGTCTTCCATAATTGCTCCTAGCGCCTATGAGAGTAGAAGCATTCAGTGGCAGTAATTGTGTATAGAACATATTCACTGACTGTGAGCATAGTGTTGGGCAACCTCGGGGATATTTTACAGATTTTTTAGATACAAATACAATGTACAACGGAATAATATCCCCGAAACAGGCCGGTCCCAAAAACCCAGTGAAGATCACATGCGAGGGAGTCGACACGATGAGATAGAATATACCTTAAAGCAAGATGAGGCCGATGTCGAGATAGGCGCCCAAGCGTGCGCCCTCTGCAATCTCACACACACAGATGCCTCGAGTCCTCTTCTTCCACACCCGGTGCTAGCCTCGGGAAGAAGATCCAAGCCTTAGTCCACCTTCTTCACAACTTGCGCCACCTCCAAGGTATATGCGCCAAGGATGAAGAAGGATGAAGGAGAGGAAAGCCGCCAAGCACCAAATTCCTTGCGCCAAGAGGAAAGGAAGATCAAGGCTTGCGGCTAGGGTTTGATGGAAGAGATCACTTGCGCCTCTTGCCCTTGCTCTCGCCTCTCTTTGTGTTCTCACGCCTCCAAGGAGTAGAATATTAGAGAGGAGGCATCTAGGGCCTCTTATATAGAGCAAGAGGCGCTCAGGGTTAGGGCTAGGCGCATAATGAAGTAACTTTGGTCATCCAAAACCCCATTATACCCCTTAGGCGCCAATGGGGTTGGATCTCTCCCCATTATACCCCTTAGGCGCCAATGGGGTTGTTATTGGGCCTCATTGGGTAATGAGCAAGCCCAAACCTCATTGAATGGGTTGATTAAGCAATTGGATCCAATCCAATGCAACCCAAATCTAAATGTGACCTAACCATGGTCAAATTTGGGTCAACCTGCCAAAAATGACGTTTGGCTCCAATAACATTCTTCCATCTCATTAGGCCTATCGGCGCTGATGAAATCTCCCAAATAGACCCGAGTCATCCAATAACTCGATTATAAGGCTTCTCGATCAATACGAGAAGTCGAGTATCAATGTGTGCGAGCCTGCAGGTTCCTCTGACGCCAGCAGTGCTGACAAAAGGTCACCACAAGCAGTGAGTGGCACCTAGCAGTGCATCGCTGCTACCCAGGTCATTGGAATGGATATCGACATCGATATCCCCATCATCGCAACTAGGTACAGATGCATTCCAGTCTCTTCGCCGAACTGATATCTGATTGGACAAGTGTGTCACCACTTGTTTTCATCCAATCTCATGGTTATGACTAATCAGGTCTCACCTGGGTATGGCCATACACTTTCAGTCATAGAACCATAGAGGAGCTCCATGGATATCAAGCTTCCCTTAGGAAGGGGCAAATCCTCTGTTTGTCCATTGACCTTCTCATGTGGGTCGTGACATGCTAAATGACAACCGTTATTACCTCCCAACTACGGTGAGGTGTTAGGTTGTATCTAAGCATATCCCTAACCATATAGAATTGCCAATGACCTCAAGTCAAGGGATCAATGCATTTCCTATAGCTTGTGAGGATAACTCGTGACACCAAGTCATTGCCTCATAGCGGGTCGGTCCAGTATATCCATCACTGATATACCCATATGTCTCCGTTAGTACCTCGTGCCTAACCAGCCCATATACCAGTCTCACAAGTACTAGAGCTGTCCCATATCCACTCAAGTACATCGATTAGGGATAATCATTTGAGCACAGATCCAATCTGTCTCCAGGGACATTATCATATAAGTACATAATCGCAGATGTAAGCAAATATAGATAATGACAATGCCAGAATGATATATATAAATATCAAAGTCAAGTAGTACAATAATGGACCAAAACTAGGTCCTAGGGCATATACACCAATAATCTCCCACTTGTACTAAGACCTAGAGGTTGAGGAATCTCAACCCCATATCTCTAGCGTGACAGTCATGCTTCTGCTGCGCCAAAGCCTTGGTCAATGGGTCTGCCAGATTGTTCTCTGTGTCAACTCTACTAATCTTGACATCACCTTTGTCTATGATCTCTCTGATCAGGTGAAATCTTCTAAGTATGTGTTTGGATCTTTGATGAGACCGTGGTTCTATGGCTTGTGCAATCGCTCCATTGTTTTCACAGTAGACTTCAATGGGATCCACTGCACTGGGAACCACCTGAAGTTTAGAAATGAACTTCCTTATCCAAACAGCTTCTTTGGCTACCTCAGAAGCGGCCACATACTCAGTTTTGATTGTAGAATCGGCAATAGTGGATTGCTTGAAGCTCTTCCAGCAAACAACACCTCCATTCATCTTAAACACATAGCCAGCCTGCGATCTAAAGTCATCAGGGTCAGATTGGAAAGACGCATCAGTGTAGCCCTGCATACTGAGCTCTTCCTGTCCCCCATAGACTAGGAACAAATCCTTAGTTCTTCTCAGATACTTCAGGATGTTCTTTACAGCCACCCAGTGCTGTAAACCAGGATTGGATTGGTATCGGCTGGTTATGCTCACAGCATAAGGCACATTTGGTCTAGTACACAACATTGCATACATGATCGATCCCACTGCCGAAGCATAAGGCACTCAACTCATGTCATCCCTCTTAGCCTGTGTGGTGGGACACTGGCTCTTTGAGAGAGTAAGGTCATGTCTCACTGGAAGGTACCCTTTCTTGGATTGCTCCAAGCTAAACCTCTCCAGGACCTTATCAATGTAAGTACTTTGACTAAGGGCTAGGAGCCTCTTGGATCTATCCCTATAGATCCTCAAGCCTAGGATATAGGCGACCTCCCCTAAGTCCTTCATCTCAAAACACTTCCCTAACCATGTCTTCACAGCTTGAAGACTAGGGATGTCGTTCCCGATGAGCAGTATGTCATCGACATAGAAGACCAGAAAAGTTACCAAGCTCCCACTGAATTTTCTGTATACACAGGCGTCATCTTCACTTTTGATAAAGCCATAATATCTCACAGCTTCATCAAATCGAAGATTCCAACTTCGAGATGCTTGCTTTAATCCATAAATGGATCTCTTTAGCCTGCAGACTTTACTGGCTTCTGCAGGATGGATGAAGCCATCAGGTTGTGTCATATACACATCCTCAGTTAGCTTCCGATTAAGGAATATTGTCTTTACATCCATCTGCCATATCTCATAGTCATGATATGCAGCTATAGCAAGCAGAATCCTAATGGATTTCAACCTAGCAACTGGCGAAAAGGTTTCATCATAGTCCACCCGTGGACTTGTTTGATTCCCTTAGCCACTAGTCTACCTTTATAGGTAACTACGTTGCCATCCATGTCTGTCTTCATCTTGAAGACCCATTTACACCCTATGGGTTTTACCCCATTAGGTAACTCAACCAAATCCCAAACTTGGTTAGCTGACATGGAATCCATTTCGGATCTCATGGCATCAAGCCATCTCTTGGAGTCCGGTCCACTGACCGCCTCTTTATAAGTCTTGGGTTCATCCTCAATGATGAATATCCCATCGTGTTGGGTCGGCAGCGACCCATACCTTTCAGGTACACGACGAATCCTCCCAGACCTACGTGGGGCCTGTGTCTGAGCCTCAGGTTGCCTATCAACCGGTGCAGGTGGCTTAGGTTCCATCTCTACATTTTGTGGTTGCTCTTGGACCTCGTCCAAGTCAAACTTCCTCCCACTAACTTCTTCCATGAGAAACAAAAACAGTACCCCGAGCAACAAAAACTTTGTTCTCGGTGAGAACATAGAAATAGTAACCCTTAGTTTCCTTAGGGTACCCCACAAATACACATTTATCAAACCTAGGTTCTAGCTTGCTAGAATCCTGACGTTTGACATAAGTCTCACATCCCTAGATCCTGATAAAAGTGAGATTAGGGCGTCTCCCATTCCATACCTCATATGGTATTTTGGAGACACTTTTAGATGGAACGTTATTCAGTATTAGAGAAGCTGTTTCAAGTGCATGTCCCCAGAATGAGGGAGGTAGAGTTGCATGACTCATCATACATTGAACCATGTCCAACAAAGTTTGATTTCTCCTTTTAGACACCATTCCATTGGGGTGTTCCAGGAGGAGTGAGTTGGGACAGAATCCCACACTCTTTTAGATAGTCAAGGAACTCACCGCTCAGGTACTCTCCACCATGATCTGATCGATGAGCCTTAATGGATCTACCAAGCTGGTTCTCTACTTCATTCTTGAACTCCTTGAATTTCTCAAAGGATTCAGATTTATGTCTCATCAAGTAGACATAACCATATCTACTAAAATCATAAGTAAAGGTAATGAAGTAGCTATGTCCTCCTCTGGCTTGCTTATTGAATGGCCCACACACATCGCTATGTATGAGATCCAACAAACCTCTTGCCCTCTCACCAATTTTGGTGAAGGGCGCCTTTGTCATTTTCCCTAACAAACAAAGCTCACATGTATCAAATTCCTCCAAGGAACTTGAATCTAACAACCCATTTGCATGGAGTTGTTGAATGCAATTTTTGTTTATATGGGCTAATCGACAATGCCATAGGAAAGCACCAACTGAACCACTCAGTTTGGTCCTTTTATTGTTTATGTTACAAATAGAGTTATCCATGTCTAACACATATAGACCATTGCACAAAGTACCCTTCCCATAGAACATATTGGCAAATGAAAAAGAACAAGAGTTCTTATTTATTTCAAACATAAATCCCTTCTTTGCCAAGCAAGGAATGGATACAATATTCTTAGTAAGTGAAGGTACATACTAGCAATTATCTAACTCTAACTGAAGTCCAGATGGCAGGGAGAGAGTCAAAACTCCTACAGCAACAGCAGCAACTTGTGCCCCATTTCCAACCTGTAGGTCAATCTCTCCAGGCCGGACCGATCTACTTTTCTTGAGCCCTTGCATATTTGTACAAATATGAGCTCCACATGCGGTATCCAATACCCATGACATAGAAGTAGAAAGGTTGACTTCTGTAACATAAATACCTGAGCTAGAAGATAAGGCCAAGCCTTTCTTCTCCTCATTCTGAAGTTGCTTGCAGTCCCTCCTCCAGTGACCCTGCTCGCAACAGTGGAAGCACCTCTGGTCCTTTGACTTCTTCGCCTTTTTCTTCAGTGCCTTGGTAGGACCCTTGGCACCGCCCTTGGCATGTGCCTTACCCTTTTTCTTCATCTTCTTGGCTATAGGGACCAAAAGAACATAATTAGGTTTGGTCTTTACCATCTCACGCTTGGCTGTCTGGAGCATATTCATCAGTTCCTCCCGTGTGCACTCAATCCGGTTCATGTTGAAATTTATGATAAACAGACTGAAGCTAGGGGGTAGGGAATGCAGAATAAGATCCACAACCAGCTCGTTATCTATGGCGTGTCCTAGCCTCCTGAGATGATCCACGTTCCCAATCAGCTTGAGAACATGGGGTCTCACTGGTGCACCCTCAGATAACTTACACCGAAAGACTGCTTTGGCGGTGTCAAATCTCTCAGTTCTAGCCTAAGCCTCGAACATCTGTTTCAAATGAGTGATCATCTGAAAAGCGTTCTGCTCCTCATATTGCACCTGAAGTTCAGGTGCCATAGTGGCCAGCATGAGACATGATACCTCCATAGAGTCATCTTGATGCTTTCTAAAAGCATCCTTATCTGCCGCTCGGGCATTAGGCAGAGGAGGTGCCGGAAGAGTCTGCTCTAGGACATACAGCTTCTTCTTGAGCTTGAGGGCTATCCTCAAGTTCCGATGCCAGTCCATAAAGTTGGTTCCAACCAACTTTTCCTTATCAAGGAGTGATCGCAGTGTCAATCCGCTATTGTTTGTTGCCATTGATCTACAACAATCAAGAAACAATAGACTTAGTACTACTTCAAATCATTTAAACTAGACTTGTTTTAAATGATTATGGCTCCCACTATTTTAAACGAATTGACAACCCACAAAGTCAATTGGGAAGTTTAAGACTTCCTAGTGAGATGAGATCCTTATTCCACATGAGGCTTCGCGGCCCACTTGGGTGGGATGAGATGCACAAAGTAACCCATGCTTCCTAAGGTGGGCACGCCGGTCGATTGCTCCAAGCAATTCCCCTTATTGAGACAGTCTAGGCATTTCATGTCCAGCAAGGGCTGGATACAGTATGAAACCCTAACCTCTCAACGATGCCTCTAGAGTTTCATCATGTGCCCAGCACATATGGAATTCTAGTCAAGTCCATTCCTAACCATTATACCCAGGGCCAACGAGTTTCCTTGCGAAGGTGCGCCCGATTAAAACGGACTGGGGAAACCATTGCCACCATGCACTTTCTAAAGATAAGTGGGTGTGTCCCACGAGGGTGGGAAACAGTTCACAACACAACTGATCGATAGCTTAGTGAGGGCTACGCGTTAGAAGGCTACTAGACTTGATATTTATTTATGAGGGTTTTTTGAGGTCTCATCAGTTTTATCTTATGTCTAACATTACAGGCATGCAATCCTATAGTGATAACATAACGATAAAATAGACATGCTTTAGCAGATATCGAAAGCAATAAATGAATGATGTGATTATAACCTATTCAAGACATTGAATCAACCCATGCCAAAAGGAGGTTCAACTCTTGACCTAGGATTCAAGCCCCAAAGACAAGACCTAACCTAGCCGACCTCTAACTTGAGCTTCAAGGTTGGCTCCAAGGTCCTCCTCACATGGTTTAGCACTCAAACCCTAGGGGTACACCCCCAAGGTTTGGCCAATGCCATGGTCTTCTTCCAAGGGTGATGCGCCACCATGTAAGGGCCAAGAGACATAGCACACAAGCCCTAAGGCTCGGCCAAGTCAAACTTGCGCCACTCACCATGCGCCATCAATGAAGGGTGCTTCTTGCACCACCAAGCAAGGTGCGCAAACAAGCATGCATGCGCCAATTCTTCAAGTGATATGCGCCACCCTAATCTTCATCTTAGTTAAAAGCAAAAAGAAAAGCGGCAGGCCTCACAAGAATACATCACAGGCATGCAAAGGGGCTTGACTCATGATCACAACATTATGCACAAGTAAGGTATCTACACATGCAATTCTACATGCTCATGAAAAACATAAAATGTGAAATTTTACTTTTTCATAAAACCAGTCTCTTTTCCTCATCTTCTTATCACAAATCTTTTGGTTATTTGCGATTAAACTTTCATGATGATTTCAAAGATCCTTTCGGCTGGCAATTTTGTCAGATCAAGAGACCCGGCCAGTCCGAAGACACAATGCCCGTCCTACTTAACAAAACCACGTGTGCCTTTGATCCTTAAATCATACAAGAAAAATAACCCAAAAATCCAAAAGAGATTAAAAAGAAGATAGAAACAAGAAAACCTAATTTTTCCTACTTAGAAAAATCGTTCGCCATGTGATCATGCAATTTGCGAAAATTGAGATATGGCATGTGAGCATGGAAAAGCATGAAAATACATCGTTCGAGTCTCGCAAGTCGCTCTGATACCACTATTGGGAAACCCCAGGGATATTTTACAGATTTTTCAGATACAAATACAATGCACAGCGGAATAATATCCCTGAAACAAGCCGGTCCCAAAAACCCAGTGAAGATCGCATGCGAGGGAGTCGACACGATGAGATAGAATATACCTTAAAGCAAGATGAAGCCGATGTCGAGATAGGCGCCCAAGCGTGCGCCCTCTGCAGTCTCACACACACGGATGCCTCGAGTCCTCTTCTTCCACGCCCGGTGCTAGCCTCGAGAAGAAGATCCAAGCCTTAGTCCACCTTCTTCACAACTTGCGCCACCTCCAAGGTATATGCGCCAAGGATGAAGAAGGATGAAGGAGAGGAAAGCCGCCAAGCACCAAATTCCTTGGGCCAAGAGGAAAGGAAGATCAAGGCTTGCGGCTAGGGTTTGATGGAAGAGATCACTTGCGCCTCTTGCCCTTGCTCTTGTCTCTCTCTGTGTTCTCACGCCTCTAAGGAGTAGAATATTAGAGAGGAGGCGTCTAGGGCCTCTTATATAGAGCAAGAGGCGCTCAGGGTTAGGGCTAGGCGCATAATGAAGTAACTTTGGCCATCCAAAACCCCATTATACCCCTTAGGCACCAATGGGGTTGTTATTGGGCCTCATTGGGTAATGAGCAAGCCCAAACCTCATTGAATGGTTTGATTAAGCAATTGGATCCAATCCAATGCAACCCAAATCCAAATGTGACCTAACCATGGTCAAATTCGGGTCAACCTGCCAAAAATGAAGTTTGGCTCTAATAACATTCTTCCATCTCATCAGGCCTATCGGTGCTGATGAAATCTCCCAAATAGATCCGAGTCATCCAATAACTCGATCATAAGGCTTTTCGATCAATACGAGAACTCGAGCATCAAGGTGTGCGACCCTGTAGGTTCCTCTGACGCTGACAGTGCTGACCAAAGGTCACCACAAGCAGTGAGTGGCACCTAGCAGTGCATCACTAGTGCCCAGGTCATTGGAATGAATATCGACATCGATATCCCCATCATCGCAACTAGGTACAGATGCATTCCAGTCTCTTCGCCGAACTGATATCTGATTGGACAAGTGTGTCACCACTTGTTTTCATCCAATCTCATGGTTATGACTAAATCAGGTCTCACCTGGGTATGGCCATACACTTTCAGTCTTTGAACCATAGAGGAGCTCCATGGATATCAAGCTTCCCTTAGGAAGGGGCAAATCCTCTGTCTGTCCATTGACCTTCTCATATGGGTCATGACATGCTCAATGACAACCGTTATTACCTCCCAACTACGGCGAGGTGTTAGGTTGTATCAAAGCATATCCTTAACCATATAGAATGGCCAATGACCTCAAGTCAAGGGATCAATGCATTTCCTATAGCTTGTGAGGATAACTCGTGACACCAAGTCATTGCTTCATAGCGGGTCGGTCCAGTATATCCATCACTGATATGCCCATATGTCTGCGTTAGCACCTCGTGCCTAACCAGCCCATATACCAGTCTCACAAGTACTAGAGCTGTCCCATATCCACTCAGGTACATCGACTGGGAATAATCATTTGAGCACAGATCCAATCTGTCTCCAGGAACATTATCATATAAGTACATAATCACAGATGTAAGCAAATATAGATAATGACAATGCCAGAATGATATATATAAATATCAAAGTCAAGTAGTACAATAATGGACCAAAACTAGGTCCTAGGGCATATACACTAACACATAGTCACTACTAGTGAACTACAAATTGTGTATAAAATTTCAATTGATTTTGGCAGCAATTCTTCAAGGGGGAGTTGTCAATTTAGTTATTTTATTATTGTTCATACTTTATGAAGAGTTTGCACATGAATAAGAAGAGTCTTGTAGTTTAATTCTCTTTTTGAAATATGGGGAGTAGCCCACTAAATTCCTTATGTCGTAAACATAAATAATTTCTTCTATTTTGTTATTTAACTATTGTTAATTTGGTTATACAAGATTTATTGTATATGCATTTATCCTAGAAGATAAATCCATATTTTAGATACAATAGGATAAACAATGTGGTGATTTTATAGTATGAAAAAACCCATAATAAAACAATAAGGAATAGTTCATGAGAGTAACTAAAAATTACTTAAGGATTTAGGAATGTTATCGACAACCTCTAAAACTGTGATAAAGTAAAAGTACAAAATTGTCCTTTCGCCAGATTGATGTCCAGATTGGGCAAGTGTGTCACACTTATTGATCCCAATATTATGGAATGACTAAATCAGGTTCTCACTTGGGTATCGCTATACATTTTCAGTCATCCATATAGGGGCGCCATGGACATCAAGCTTCCTCGCAAGGAATTGGCAAATCCTCTCTTGGCACATTGAATCTCTCATATGGCTCATGATGCACCCAATGACAACCGATATGACTTTCCTTTTACGGCGAAGCGTTAGGTTGTATCAAAGTGCCTCATTCACCATATAGAGATGCCAATGCCCTCAAGTCTAGGACAATTGTAACTCTGTCACTGTGATCTTCATCTTGTGATATCAAGATGAATCCTCATGGCGGGTCGGTCTGGTATATCTCCCTTGATATACCTATATGCCTGCATTAGCAACCCGTGCTCAACCAGCGTATATACCAGTCTCAAGTGAATCATAGCTGTCCCATATCCACCATGATTCTTGACCAGGGACAAAACTGAGATAAGAGAAACATCTATCTCTTAGGGACATCGTACATGCAAAACTGTACATGTATGCAGTTGTATATATTTGCATAACAATGACCATGCCAGGATATCTCATCTACAACTAGATGTAATACACATATCCCATTGGACCATCCCAAAGGTCCTAGGGCATAAACACTAACAATCTCCCATTTGCACTAGGACCATGACCTTAGTGTCATCTCCCAGGCTTGACCTACCATTCTCCTGCTGTGCTAGAGCACCGGTCAATGGGCCCACTATGTCAATGTCAAAATCTGTATGTCTTTATTATCTCTGTCCCCAAGACAAGGTATTAGCACTTGAGTATGTTGTATTGAATCTTCTGAAGTTCATCATAGAACTCCCACTTATTCAAACTGCTTCCCAAAAGCATAAACATACTATGCTTTTATGTAGTCTGCTCTGAAGCTCCCACAGCTTCAAGCACTGCTATATTGATATCTAGAATGTCACTCTGGTCTGGCTGGAACAAGCTACCAAATGCGAACACTGAGCTTTTCCTTCCATTTTAAGACCAAGAGCCACCCCTTAGTTCTTTCTAGAATCTAAGTGTGTTCTATGTTCCATATCCAGTGCCTAGCACCTAGATTGGTGATGCAGCGGAATTGATAGTAAGGGTTGTCCTTAGATCTGTACTCTAGGGAGGCAGAAATGATGATGCTAAAAACCGTGAGAGGGTCTTGAGACAAGGGAAAGAAAAGCGCTTCGGTGGGAATCTGGGGAAAAATTGATAAAATCCGTGCCGTTGAGACGCGACTTGAGCAAGATCGGCGAGCCGAGAAAACCAAAGCACAAACTAAACTAAAATTACTAACCTCGATGCAGAGCCAATCTCGAGCATGCATGCACGTTGACGCAGCGGATGTAGGGGTCCTTAATTTCGTACTATAAGGGACTAGACCATGATGTTGAGAAAGCAAGAGGGTCTTGAGACGAGGGAAGTTAGAATGCGTACGGATGAAGAAACCTTGAGAAAGTCGATGAGAAAGACGAGAAGATGTTTCTTGAGCAATACCCAAACGCGCGGAGAAGCAATAGCTCGAATACTAAGGAAACTACTCACCTCACGCGTAGAGCCAATATTTTTTGCAAGCAAGCAAGCGCGAACAGAACCTCCACGGGGCTACAAGGGAAGCCTTTCGCAAGTCCAAGACGCAACACCAAAGGCACAGTGGCTGGATGCAAGATTGTTTGCAAAGGACCCGGAGCCCGAGGAGTGTTCTCTGGGTGTTTTGATTGAAAGCAGTAAAGTAATGGAATACAAGGGTGAGAGAACTATAGGCGAGCTCCTCGGAGTTGGAGGACCTAGGCCTTCGCGTGGGGGAAGGCAACTAATACAACCAAGCTAAAGAAAACACACAACCCTCAGCCTCTTTTATATATCAAGAGGAGAAGGGGCACATGGAAAACACATGGAGGTAGTTGGATAGGCTAGCCCCCCTTTAACTAAATAAAAGAAGGTCAATATTCCATCAAAACAAACTAAAGCAAGATGCTAACTACTTCTGCAGGGAATATGTCAAAGGATGGGGCGCATTAGCTGGGCGTTTGGGCCGTTGAACGGGCCGACTTCGGTGGGCAACAACATTTCCGAGCACGCGACTATGAAGCAATAGAAGCGGCTGATCGTAGGCTGATTTTGGACATTGGTTGCAGTCTCTTGGGCCGAGTTGAGGACACGGTTGTTGTAGCGGTCGGTGGTGGCTTCTTGTGGCGGTCCGCGAGGAAGACTTGCCATGGGGTGGGGCTAGATGGACGTCACAGAGCTGGAAGATGGGTTCACCTGGCCCACGTAGTGGTTAGGAGGATGGGAGGACCGTTGCGACTACCTAAGTTCCTGAAAAACTGGACCCAGGCGCACTTTCGAGGTGGTCACAGCCCGGCCGTGTTTGCCGTCACAGGCGTGATGGAGTGGCGCCAGGCCAAACACAGCAAGAGGCACGGGGGTGTTGTCTGGCGGCGAACTAGTCATGGCCTTGCCGTGTTTCCCGTCACGGCCGTGCTGGAGTGATTCGAGTTCCGCCGAGCTGATCATAGGTGGAGGCACAGGCGTGTCGAGGGCCGTGTCTGCATTCGCGTTTCGGCGTGACTGTGTCATGGGCGTGCTCATCTTCATGGCCTAGCTGTGCTTGGGTTGACTGGCATGAACCTCGAGAAAAATTAAGTCAGGGCTGTAATTTGGATTACAGGCCGTAATTTCGGGTCCAAAATCCACAGAAAGGTCGGGGTGCTGGGCAGATTTTACGGCGGGGCCGTAACGAATATTACTGGCCATAATTTCTGTCCCGAAATCCACAGAAAGTTCTGGTGAGGCGATCACGGCCTAGCCATGTTTGCCATCTTGGCCGTGATGGGGTGCGCTAATTTCCTCCGAGTTTGTCACGGCGGGTGTCACGGGCGTGATGGAGGCTGTGCCCTCGTTCGCATTTTTCCTCGACCGTGTCACGGCCATGCTCTTGGTCACGGCCTGGCCGTGTTGGAGTTGATTGGCGATGCCTTCTTGTAGCGAGCTCGTCACGGCCGTGTCTACCGTCACGGCCTGGCCATGTTGAGGGTGGTAGATGGCCTTCTGCACCGAAATTTCTAGTGAAGTTTCGTCCCAACCTAGGGGGTCATCCCAGGTGTCTTCTAGAGGAATTGGGTCACCCTCAAGTGCGTCTATGACTCCGTCAAGTATCCCGGGGTGGGAAGAATTCTCCTCTAGAGAGGGATGCTATCGCTGGAGAGGGCGTCGGTGGGATGGGCGATGACTCTAAATTTCATAGTATTTTTTACACTCATTGCTAGTCTTTTGAGTTATAATTTTGCTCTTTTGCTTTATTTTTGTACCTTATTTGCCAAATATTTTGGAATCTACACCATTCTTTGTTTTTGATCACTTTCAGGCAAAAAGGTATCATTATCACCACTTTTCAAGCATTTGTTTAAGGCATGAACGAGTTCTAATCATCAAGGAGAGCTTACACATCAAATTTGAAGTCAAAACAATCCTTCCAGCAAAAATACGGCACTGCCGTAATTCTGGACCCATCTACCATGCTACCGTAATTCTAGCGTTCTTTTCCAGAAGTTTTGGTAGAATTACGGCAGTACCGTGAGGGTTTTCACGGTACCGTAATTTCCGACAATTACACACAGAGACTTTCGACAGAATTACGGCAGTACCATGAGGTTTTTCACGGTGCCGTATTTTCTAGCAATTCTGACCAGAAGGATTTGGCGAAAATACGACACTACCATATTTTGGAGAAAAACTCTCACGGCACCGTAAGTTTTGTCCAGAACTCACAGAATGAAATACGGCACTGCCGTATGAATCATCACGGTGCCGTAATTGGGAACTCAGAATTTTGATTTTTTCGCCCGATTATTGCAAAGACCATATCTTTTGATCTAGACCTCCAAATTGACATTGGAAAGAGGCAGCAGACTCGTATTTAAGAAAGGAAGGCACACGAAGGGGAAGTAACAATTTTTATCACAGATTCACAGTGAATTTCAGAGAAAGGCGGAATCGCTAGGGCTCATCGGTTCTCAGCCCAGAAACCACCTCCGGCCACAATTTTTGATAGAGAGCTTCGTCTGGTGAAGGGGAAAACGCACCTCAAGTTCTAGAGCATTCGGAGTTGAATCGAAGGAGAAATTGACATAATAGTGGTGATAGCATCTTTCAAGGCAAATTACAGGCTGTAATTTTATTACAGCCCTGTTTTGTAATCTTTCTTCCCTCTTTTCTATTCTTTATCACTCTGAGAACATGTTTTATTATAATCCTTTCATCATTGTAGCTTAATCTTTTTATGGGACATGGGGGTGTAATCTCTTTGTTTCTTAATGGTTAGAAAACCCTAATTTTGTCAAACTGATCTTATTATGATAATTTTACTCTTGTGATTGATTGTTCTTTAATTCTCCTTTGTGTCTTAAATATTAGCATGTTTTAGAATTTTGCGAAATAGATCGAGAGGTTGATTGTTTGAAATTCGGAACCCTAGGAATTATTGAGTTTGGAACTACCGTAAGAGATTAGGTTGTTCTTCGAATTCTGATTTTTAGAGAACTGTAATGCCTTGTTGATTTTATGATTCTTTAGATTGAGTTAATGTATAGACTTGATTTGATATTGCAAGAGATTGAGTATCGAGTTGTTGGAAACCCTTGAGTAAAACTAGTGTTGAGACTCAGATGCACGAGAGTGATCTTTGAGTTTCCACTTGAGGTGATCAACCCAGAATTCGGATGCACGAGAGTGATCCTTGAGTTCTTGGTTGATGGTTTACTTATTCTCAGCATTGAATAGATCTTGCACGAGAGTGGGGATCAGTTCTTTGTAAGGTTGTCTGCGCGAGAGCGAGACAATTTATTTATGAAGTAAATTATACCTTTATCATGATAGAATTAGATTGACAAACACTTATCTTAATCCAGTCAATAGAAATTTAAAGTAGATTAACCCCTAGTCCCAGTTTCTTGTCTGATATTCTCTCCGTGTTCTTTTTGATAGCTTGATTCACTATTTTCCGATTGCCTAGCTAGTGAAAAATCGATTATTCAGTACTTGGCAATAAGGTCTCTGTGGTTCGATATTTTTATATTACTTCGAGTATCCGTGCACTTGCGGACACAACAAGTTTTTGGCACTGTTGCCGGGGATCTTGTTTTTGTTGATATTGAAGATATTGAGAGTATTTCTAGACTAGGTCTTTATTTACTAATTTACTTACTGTTTATTTTCTGTTTTCTTGAAATCACTTGATCTACCTACTTTGCATGCGCAGGAGTCTTAGGTCAGGACTGCTTGTTCCATTGGATCCTGAAATTAACAAAACCCTTAGAGTGCGCAGGAAGTTAAGACTGGAAGAGGATTTACAAGAAACATCATAGGAGAAACAAGAAGAAATTTTGGATATGGCGAATAACGAGAGAAGATCTTTGCGTGACTATGCTGCCCCTAATTCACAGGGAATTCACTCTAGTGTCACCAGGCCAGCCATTGATGCGAACAATTTTGAGATCAAACTAGCGTTCTTGTCTATGATCCAACAAAACCAGTTTGGAGGAGCACCTCTTGAAGATCCTAATATCCATCTATCTCTTTTTCTTGAATTATATGATACAATCAAAATTAATGGTGTTTCTGATGATGCACTAAAATTGAGATTGTTTCCTTTTTCCCTTAGGAACCGAGCACGCGATTGGCTTCATTCACAACCGTCAGGGACGTTCACTACTTGGGATCAACTTTCTAACGCATTTTTGATGAAATACTTCCCACCTAGCAAGACCATCCAACTGAGGAATCAAATTACAAATTTTGCACAAAAGGATGGAGAGTCTTTGAGTGAAGCATGGGAGCGATTTAACGACTTGCAACGGAAGTGTCCTCACCATGGCTTAGAGAAATGGGTTTTGATTCAGACTTTTTATTATGGTCTTCTTTATAACACCCGACTTATTGTTGATGCTATTGCAGGTGGAGCCCTAATGAACAAGACCATGGAAGAGGCCTATGCATTGATAGAAGAGATGGCCCTAAATCATAACCAGTGGACTACAGAGAGAGGAGTTCTTTACCGCCCTCCACATGGTAAGACTGATAGTGATACCTGGCGCACATTAGTTGTGAAGGTAGACTCTTTATGCAATCGTTTTGATACCTTCCAAATGAAAACTGCTGTTGTTTCTTCTGTTACATGTCAAATTTGTGGAAATCATGGTCACTCTGCTGAAGAGTGTAGGATTGTTGTTGATAGGGGTGAGGAACAAGTGAATGCAGTAGGGGATTACAATCAGAGTAGATCTAATTACCCTTACTCTAATACCTATAATCCTGGATGGAGGAACCACCCTAACCTTTCGTGGAGGAGCAATAATCATGATAATAGGCAGAATGAAAATAAGGGATTCCAACAAAGATCTCAAACCCAGGACCAACCCCAGAAACCCACTCTAGAAGAGATGTTTACACAATTTATGGGTTTTCAGAAAAAACAGAATGATGATGCCAACGAAAATTTTAGACAGATTAATGCTAGACTAGATGGTATTGTTGCCCACAGTAAGATGTTAGAGACACAAATTACCCAGCAAGCTAGCACTTCATCTAGACCCATAGGAAAATTACCTGCCAAACCTGAACCCAACCCTAGGGAATATTGCAATGCTGTCATAACTAGAAGTGGAAAACAATTGGATGATCCTAGGGAGTCTCTTGATGATGATGAGGTAGAGCCCAGACTTGAACTTAGGAGTGAACCAGTTTTGGAATCACAACCTGCACATAAGCAGTCCCAAACTAGTTTGTCACCTGACAAGGGTGATGAACCTAGAGGTGATTTTCCATGTAAGGTTGATGATTCTAAAACTAGTTCACCACCACCCTATATGCCACCTATTCCTTTTCCCCAAAGGATTGTTCAAACAAAGTTAGATAAATAGTTTGGCAAATTTTTAGATGTTCTTAGAAAACTTTATATCAATGTTCCATTTACTGAAGTTTTGACTCAAATGCCAACTTATGCAAAGTTTTTAAAAGAGATTCTATCTAACAAGAGAAAGATTGATGATCTTGGTACTGTGGCACTTACTGAGGAGTGTAGTGCTATCATACAGAATAAGTTGTCACCTAAGCTAAAGGATCTAGATAGTTTTTCTGTTCCTGTTTCTATTGGAGATATGGCTTTTAACCGAGCCTTATGTGACCTCGGTGCAAGTGTTAGTTTAATACCTTATTCTCTTTACAGGAAATTGGATATTGGAGAACTCAAACCAACCTCAATGACTTTGCAACTTGCTGACTCATCAATAAAGCATCTGGTTGGTATATTAGAAAATGTTCCTGTACAGATTGGTAAGTTTTTCATACTTGCTGATTTTATAGTTTTAGAGATGGAAGAAAATTTGAAAAACCCTATTATACTTGGTTGACCTTTCTTGGCTACATCTGGAGCACTTATTGATGTAAAAAAGGGAAAATTGACTTTTGAAGTTTGTGGTGATATAATCGAATTTGATTTGACTGATTCTTTAAAAAGACCATTACACTCAGGAACATGTTGTAGCATAGACATATTTGATGATGAGGTTGTTTGTGACATGCATAATTTGTTTGATGAACCTTTTGACTTTAAAACTGACACATCTTCTGAGTGTGCTAATAAAGAATTTCAGGAAAGGGCAGTGAAGAAGAAAAGAAAGAGATGAAAGAGGAGGGGAAAAATCAAAGTTGCTTGAAAGAGGAAAAAGGCTCATAAGTAAATTTGGACACTGTTTCAAGATTGAGCCTTATGTTCTTCAGAGCCCTGAACGAGACTTAGAGAAATCAGAATGGCTACCAAAGATGCAACCGCAATCAAATTTGAGTGCTGAATGGTCAAGCTAATGACCATTAAATTAGCGCTTCTTGGGAGGCAACCCAAGCCCCTTTTTTTTCCTTTGTTCTTGGATTGTTTTTGTATTAATTTGTTTTGTTTAGGGTTAATTTTTATTTCTCTCAAATTTGTTTTTATTTTTTTTTACGAGTTTTAGTGTTTTTGAAAAAATTACGGTACTGCCGTAATTGTCGGTAAAGTTTTGACGGTACCGTAATTCTGATTAACTCTTCATAGAAAGAAATTTGCAATTTACGGCAGTACTGTGGGTATTTTTACGGTACCGTATTTTCGGCCGATTTTAACCAGAAAGTTTTTAAATTTTTACACAAATTACGGCAGTGCTGTGATTATGTTTATAGTGCCGTAATTTAAAGATTTTTCATATAGAAACTTTTTGAATATTTTTTGAACAAATACGGCACTGCCGTATTTGTGCCCGACCCCACACTTTTACGCTGCCGTATTTAGGGTTTCTCAACGACCAGTTTTTGGTTTTTCGTGATTTCTCGCTCGATTCACCGCCATTCCTTGTGGTTCCACTTCCCAAACCACCGTGCGAGCCTTCCTGTTTGATTTCTCAAGTTTTCGAGTCGATTCGTGAACCAGATCTTGCGATTTTTGAGTTCGAGCGAGCTCTGCTGCTGTTCGTCCGCCGACTGCTCGCCTTTCACGATTTCTTCTCGTTTAAGCGTCGATTTGCTTCGCTTCTACTTCCCATATCGTCTCTAGGAGTAAAAGAACCTTTTTCAAAGAAATTTAAAGCTCAGAACCCGCTCAGATTTCCAGATCAAGCAAGATTTTTTAGCCCTGTTCTTCCCTGCGACTCGACTGCACTGTTCACAGTGCTTAGTAACGATTTCTTTCAGCTTCTGATCTTTCAATTCGAGTTCTTGCATACACATATTTGCTTGCATTCTATCATGGCTCAAAGAATCAAAAGGATGGCTACCAAGAGGACTGGTAAGAGGCCAGCCGAGTCCTCTGCTCCACCGCCACGACCAAACCCCTATGGCATTATTTTTAGAAATGAGGCACAGGAAGAACGATACAACCAGCTTGTCACCAGACGCATTGTGAAGACAAAATACGCTGATATGAGAGCATTGGAACAACTGGGACTCAAGGATGATGTGCTGTGGATGTTTGAGCAGATATCCACCCAGAGATTCTTCACCATGGATCCACAGACATACCTCCCACTTGTTCTTGAGGTGTTAAGCAGCTTTGAATTTGACTATGATGAGTACAACCACGGGCCAGCCCATGGGGAAATCAAGTTTAGGATGGCCAATCAAGAGAGGAAACTCACTTTGAGGGAAGTCAGACACAAATTCCACTTGCCAGGTGATGGGAGCACTCAGGCTCCTATTGGTTTTATTGAGAATGTATTCTGGAGCCAGATTTCATCCGAGACGAGGTTTTCACCATCTTCTGCCAGAGCGTCTAGCATTTCGAACCCCTACATCCGATATGTACATCGAGTTCTAGCCCATACTATTTTTGGGAGAGGAGACAGTGACGGTATGGTATGTCACTCTGAGCTATTTTTACTTTGGAGCATGTTACATGGCTACTTCGTAGATATTGCATATTTCTTTATGAAGCATTTGGAGAAAGTAGCTAAGGCAAAGAAGGGTGCAATAGTAATCGGGGGATTTCTCACTCTTGCTCTTTTCCTGGGCATTGAGCCATATGGTATTGAGGTTGCTAGAGGCAACACCCGATTGGACATTGAGTCATGCATTGCTATGAGGATGATTGTCAGAGATGCTGATACCTATTGTTTAGTGGTTCAACCCGGCCTTCCCACTTTGCCATTGCTAGATCCGGGAAGAACCTCAGTTCAGAACCCAGAGAATTGGAAGATCTCACCCGCCGCAGCTCCTTATGCCCCTCATGCACCAGAGACTTCTGTTCCACCACCACCCGCTGCTTGGGGCAGTGGTGATCCTCATGATTTGGGTGAGGAGTCTTCGCCCCCTAGAGCTACAGAGCAGTCACACCACCGCACCCCAGGATCCTCTTCTCGACGAGTTGCCCCTGCTCAGGGCGGATGGCAGAGTCACCTTGATCCAGGATTTCAGTCCCTTTAGGCTGATGTTCATCGGATTACTTCTACTTTGGGGCGAGTTTTCGATTACGTGGTCCATATGCACGATGACATAGAGGAAATCAAGGACTACCTTCATATTCCGTGACGTGGTGACACAGGAGGGAGCAGTAGAGGTGATGATCCCATGGATACCACCGCGCCAGCAGAGGACGATGATGAGGCTACAGATTCTGATCATTAATAGGCTTTGTAAGTATCTCATTTCCCACCTTTCTTTATTTGTGCTTTATTTGATATATGATAGTCCTATTCTCTTATAGGGAAGGATGACATTGTCATGCTTCTTGTGCCCGCACACCATGGATCCTCGCTTTTGATATTTCGATTTGGTTGTATTAACATATTATGATGCTGATGTTTGGAATTTATTTTCGATGTGATTGTATTTGAAAATGTGACACTAATATTGTAAGGCTTTATGAATTGTTGCAAGTGTTAATTTATTTGATGCATTTTGATGATGATATACTTGATATGATGATAATGTGTAGTAGGATTTTTCTGAAAATACAGCAATCACCATGCCAAAATTTTTATGAATTTTCATGCATATCAATTTCTGAAGAAGGGAGATAGATTTAATATATTGAATTTATTTCTCTGATATAATCTATTTGTTGGAAATTTTTCATTAATTGATGCATGAAATTCTAAGTAAATGCACTGTTTAGTGAATGCAATCTTGAAGTGAAATAATTCTTTTGAATAAAATAAGCACATTGCACATGTTATTGAGTTGATGTCAAATGATTAATCTAGTTGACCTGTATAATCTTTTGTGTTATTTGTTGGAAAAAGAGAGATCCAAATTCAAAGAAAAAGAATAACTCCTCTTCTTGGCATTGTGTTTACAATGGTACCTAAGACAAGAGTTGAAGTTTCAATGTAAAAGTATGTATCTATGTGGATTCAGGCCAAGAGAGAGGTCCTTTGACTTTGACTCCTCTGTCTCAAGAAAATTCTTTCTACTTATGAGATATGAGTTCCATTATGTGTGGTTATGTGACCAACGTACTCTAAATTCGTCACCGAAAAAAGGGTGGTAATCGATTTAGAGAATGTCAATGACAAAAAAAAAAGAGTCGAGTGGAAAAAGATTTGGAGATCCTATTCCTGTAAACAAAAACATAATAGATGAAAATCTTAAAAACATGATTAATTCATGAGATTGAAATTCTATTGCTAATGCATATTGCAAAATTTTATTTAATCGAGTTTTTGAGTCTTAGAGATTAATTTCAGTGATGTATTTACTTGGAAATTTTGTGTGAGATTGATGAAATTTCTATATGGATGATTATATTTTAGAAATTTATTCGTCATATGAAAATTTATGTTCTAACACTCGGTATTGATTTCTTTATTTGCTTGAGGACAAGCAAAGTTTGAGCCTTATGTGTTTGATGACTCTAAATTTTATAGTATTTTTTACACTCATTGCTAGTCTTTTGAGTTATAATTTTGCTCTTTTGCTTTATTTTTGTACTTTATTTGCCAAATATTTCGGAATCTACACCATTCTTTGTTTTTGATCACTTTCAGGCAAAAAGGTATCATTATGACCACTTTTCAAGCATTTTTTTAAGGCATGAACGAGTTCTAATCATCAAGGAGAGCTTACACATCAAATTTGAAGTCAAAACAATCCTTCCAGCAAAAATACGGCACTGCCGTAATTCTGGACCCATCTACCACAGTACCATAATTCCAGCGATCCTTTCTAGAAGTTTGATAGAATTATGGCAGTACCATGAGGGTTTTCACGGTACCGTAATTTTCGACAATTACACATAGAGACTTTCGACAGAATTACGGCAGTACCGTGAGGTTTTTCACGGTGCTGTATTTTGTAGCAATTCTGACCAGAAGGATTTGGCAGAAATACGACACTACCGTATTTTGGAGAAAAATTCTCATGACACCGTAAGTTTTGTCCGGAACTCACAGAATGAAATACGGCACTACCGTATGAATCGTCACGGTGCCGTAATTGGGAACTCAGAATTCCGATTTTTCCGCCCGATTATTGCAAAGACCATATCTTTTGATCCAGAGCTCCAAATTGAGATCGGAAAGAGGCGGAAAACTCGTCTTTAAGAAAGGAAGACACATGAAGGGGAAGTAACAATTTTTATCACATATTCATGGCGAATTTCAGAGAAAGGCGAAATCGCTAGGGCTCGTCGGTTCTCAGCCCAGAAACCACCTCCGGCCACATTTTTTGATAGAGAGCTTCGTTTGGTGAAGGGGAAAATGCACCTCAAGTTCTAGAGCGTTCGGAGTTGAACCGAATGAGAAATCGACACAACAATGGTGACAGCGTCTTTCAAGGCAAATTACGGGCTGTAATTTTATTACAGCCCTATTTTGTAATCTTTCTTCCCTCTTTTCTATTCCTTATCACTCTGAGAATATGTTTTATTGTAATCCTTTCATCATCGTAGCTTAATCTTTTTATGGGACATGGGGGTGTAATCTCTTTGTTTCTTAATGGCTAGAAAACCCTAATTTTGTCAAACTGATCTTATTATGATAATTTTACTCTTGTGATTGATTGTTCTTTAATTCTCCTTTGTGTCTTAAATATCAGCATGTTTTAGAATTTTGCGAAATAGATCGAGAGGTTGGTTGTTTGAAATTCGGAACCCTAGGAATTATTGAGTTTGGAACTACCGTAAGAGATTAGGTTGTTCTTCGAATTCTGATTTTTAGAGAACTGTAATGCCTTGTTGATTTTATGATTCTTTAGATTGAGTTAATGTATAGACTTGATTTGATATTGCAAGAGATTGAGTATCGAGTTGTTGGAAACCCTTGAGTAAAACTAGTGTTGAGACTCAGATGCACAAGAGTGATCTTTGAGTTTCCACTTGAGGTGATCAACCCAGAATTCGGATGCACGAGAGTGATCCTTGAGTTCTTGGTTGATGGTTTACTTATTCTCAGCATTGAATAGATCTTGCACGAGAGTGGGGATCAGTTCTTTGTAAGGTTGTCTGCGCGAGAGCGAGACAATTTATTTATGAAGTAAATTATACCTTTATCATGATTGAATTAGATTGACAAACACTTATCTTAATCCAGTCATTAGAAATTTAAATTAGATGAACCCCTAGTCCCAGTTTCTTCTTTGATATTCTCTCCGTGTTCTTTTTGATAGTTTGATTCACTATTTTCCGATTTCCTAGCTAGCGAGAAATCGATTATTCAGTACTTGGCAACAAGGTCTCTGTGGTTCGATATTTTTATATTACTTCGAGTATCCGTGCACTTGCAGACACAAAAATGGGCCACGTGGTAGGGGAGGAGATCAGCGACGTTGAAGATGGGGCTGATGAGGGAGTCCTTCGGGAGGTCGAGGACGTAGGCATTAGAGCCAACCTACCGTAGAACCGTGTATGGACCGTCGCAGCACGCTTGCAACTTCCAATTGGCCTGAGACCGTAAATGCTCAGGGTGGATTCGGACCATGACAAGCTCACCAACCTCAAAATGTTGTGGCCTATGATGCTTGTTGGCCTCCAGCGCATAACGGGTGCTCTTCAAAAAGATCCGGTGTCGAATCTCATCATGTAAACCCATGATATGAGAAGCAAATGTGTATGTGGACTCATGGATGGAAGGGGGAGGGGGAACATTATGCATGTCGATAGGTTTCCTAGGCTGGTGCCTGAGGATGACTTGGAAAGGACTCAACCCCGTAGAGCGGTGGAATGCACTGTTATACGCAAACTCGGCGATAGGGAGGTGATCAGCCTAATGGCGTGGGAAGTCACCGGCTTGTTGGGAAACCCCGGGGACATTTTACAATTTTTCAGAGTTATAAGCATACATTCATATATTGCACAGCGGAAGAATGTCCCCGAAACAGGCCGGTCCCAAAAAACCAGTGAAGATCGCAAGCAAGAGAGTCGACACTGTTGGTGTATATGCCCTGCAGACCAATGTATGGACATGGTCAGGCATTGTTATGAAAGTACTTTGATAGAATTATTAAAGGCATGGTCGTTATTATGCAGACTTCTCTACTTGCGTAGATGTATTGAGTTGCATATATAATGTCCCAGGAGTTTGGATTGGATCCATTCTCACAAGCTATCCCTAGTCAAGGTACCTTAGCAGATATGGGACAGCTTTGGTACATGTGAGACTGGTGTATGGGCTGGTTAGGTGCGGGGCACAGTAACGCAGACATACAGGTGCATTGGATGCACTGGAGTGATCCATCGTGAGGATTGATTTGTCTAGTCAACAAGTCAATCTCACATGCAAGAGGTTTGCATTGATCCTTAGACTTGAGGTATTCATGTCTAGATTTGATGATGGGTATGCTTTAATACAGTCTTACGTCTCTCCGTAATTGGGAGATCAAAACGACTGTCATTGGGCATGTCATAAATCATGTAGAGGCATGGATGACTAATAGTAGGATTTGCCCCTTCCATATTGGAAGCATGATATCCACCTCGGGGCGCCCCACCTTATTGGTGCATGACAGGAATGTGTGGCCACACTAGTTAAGTCATGACCAATGCATTGGATAATAAACTTGAGACTATTCCAATGGCAGGATATCAGTTTAGGCAAAGGGATCTATAATGCAATGGGAATCCTCGTTGCTCGTTAGGAGTTGTTGCCATAATGACTTAAGTCCTATGACATGGGTAGTAGTGATGTGTTGCTAGATACCCCTCACTACTTATGATGATTACATCATTGCCATCGTCATATGGATCCTACGGGGTCACACGCAATAGACTCTTGACGTTGCTTTAATCAGAAGCCTTTGGATCAAGTTATTGGATAACTTGGATCCATTTGGAAGATTTCATCAGCGCCAATGGGCCTGATGAGTTGGAAGAAAGTTATTGGAGCCAAACTTCATTTTTGGCAGGTTGACCCGAAATTGACCTTAATTGGTCACATTTGGATTAGGGTTGCATTGGATTGGATCCAATGGCTTAATCAACCCATGCCATGAAGTTTGGGCTAGCTCATTATCCAATGAGGCCCAATAATAAGTTGTCATGAAGAGGGAATTGGCTTAAAAGGGTATAATGGGGAGAAACCCAACCCCATTGGCGCCTAGGGGCATAATGGGGTGTGGGTGGCATAAGTTGCTTCCTTTGGAAGGAAGTGGCGCCTCCCCCTTCATCCATTCATGGTATCTTGTCTCTATGGTAAGTATTGGGGCTGATATGGCTTGAGGACTCTTTTGGAAAGAGCTTGAGCGCATATGAGAAGTAGGGAGATGTTTATGGTAAAGTCTTGGAGACTTTCCTTATCTCATAAACCCTACATGCACCCAAACACTTACCCTAGCCAAATACCTCTTGCATGTTGCGCCTAGCCCTTCTCCTTGGATGGAAAGAATGCCTCTAAGGCATGTCTTGGGCTGATATGGATATTGGGCAAATAAGGATAGGTTGAATGAGGTTTATGGCAAAGTCTTGGAGACTTTCCTTACCACAAACCCCTCTCATCCTAACCGCCCACTTGGCATGATCCTAGTCATTGCCCTAGCCGCCCCTTGTCCTATTAATAGGACCCTTGCCGCCCTCTCTTGTAGTTGTTGGTTCGATTCCTTGGAGGTGTGAACAAACATAGAGAGGTGTGAGCTAGGGCAAAGGGCGACAACATCAAGGTGGCGCAACCTTCCTCCTCTTTGTAGCCGCAAGCCTTCTTCTCCTTCTTCTCCTCTTGGCGCAACTTGGAGAAGGGCTTGGTGGCGACATCTCTTGGAGAGAATTGGAAGTTTAGGGTTGCGACAACTTGAGGGCTTGGAGCTCTCCTTCTTCCATCAAAGGCGCAAGCAAGTTCTTCTTGTTCTTCTTCTCATCTTCTTGGCGCAAGGATTCTTTGAGCTTGGTGGCGTCTTATTGCCACAAGCCCTCATCGTCCCTTGGCCATAGGCGCACCTTGGAGGTGGCGCAAGCAAAGAAAAAGAAGGAAGTACTTGGCGCATCATCTTCCTCCTCATCTCTTCTTGGCGCTTCTACCTTGGAGGTGGCGCAAGTTTTGAAGAGAGTGATAAGGCTTGATTCTCTTCCCGAGGCTAGCACCAAGCGTGGAAGGGAGCAACGATCAAGGAGTCGACGCGTGGATACTTGTAGAGGACGAACGCTTGGGCGTCTTCAACTTGGCACCTTCATCCTAACAAGCAATAAAGGTACTAACCCTAACACATCCTTGTGTTCTCTCACTCGCATGGATCCTTGGGACTGGAATGTGTTTCGGGTGTAATGCTTCTTCCGCTGCGTCCTGGGACTGCAAAAATTTTAAATTACACCCGGCATTCCCTAACAGTGGTATCAGAGCAAGGTTGCGAGAAACACAAGGTGTACGTTTGCTTGTGTGAAAAATTTTTGGAAAATTTTTCTTTCATCCATGCGCGTTTCACCTAGAAGGCGCTTTCATCCAAACTTCTTTTATCATTTTTATGGTCAAAATTTGGATTGTGTTTATGATGGATTTAAGACCAAAGGCGCACGTAGTTTTGTCAAGTAGGACGGGCATTGTGTCTTCGGACTGGCCGGGTCTCTTGATCTGACAAAATTGCCAGCCGATAGGGTCCATGAAATCATCATGAAACTTGATCCCAATTTTAGCATAAATTTGATTGAGAGAATGCTTTGGATGGAGTTGGCGCATAAGGGGATAAAATTTGATTATTCCGGTTTTTCAAATTTTATATATGCGCCACTTATCTCTTCCATGGGTTGATATGGTCATAGCGAGTGCCCTCCTGTGTTGTGATGTGGAAGCATGTTTCCACCTGTGATGAATGCTTGTAAAATCTTTCTACCACCTGCGTGTGGTTCTCCCCCTTCTTGATGTAAAATTTTCATCTTTCCTAAGAATAGATGTAGAATTATAAGATAGGTTAGGGCTTCATCCTGACAACAAGGAGCCTTCTTCAATCGAAATCAGAGTGGCGCCAGCTTTGGAAGCGTGGTGATGGATTTGCGGTTGGAGGAAGGGATGCTTGCTTTCGGCTTCTGGCATGGGCTGATCTGCTAAAGGGACTCGCAACCCTTGGATGCACGATAGCATGTCACATGGCTCGTGACAAGTTATGTGTATGAAAAGGGCTATGACCATATCGACCAAACTAGCATGTCTGTGATGGTTTATTATTCTGTCCATAGCATGCCTGTGATGTTTTTCCTTTGCTGCCATAACCATAGGAAAACTGCATGCTAGAAAAGAATAAAATCAACATGCAAAAACTCTCATTGAAATATCAAGTCAATAGCCTTCTAACGCGTAGCCCTCATCAAACTATCGATCGGTGGTGTTGTGAACTGTTTCCCACCCTCGTGGGACACACCCACTTATCTTTAGAAGGTGTGCGGTGACAATGATTTCCCCAGTCCAGTTTTAACCTGGGCGTGCCTTCGCAAGGAAATTCGTTGGCCCTGGGCATAACGGTTAGGACCAGACTTGACTAGTTTTTCATATGTCACTGACATAATGAATCACTAGAGGCAGCTGTTGAGAGGATAGGGTTCTGTGTTGTATCCAGCCCTCGCTGGACACAGGGCGCCTAGTCTGTCTTAACTAAGAGGAATTGTGCGCGGCACAATTGGCTAGCATGCCTACCTAAGGAAGCATGAGACTCTCTGTGCATCTCAACTCACCCTCGTGAGTCGCGGAGACCTCGTGTGAAATTAGGATCCTACTCACGTATTTCCAAGTTGATTTTTGAGAGTTATCAACTCGTTAAGGAAATAGTGGGAGTATAGCATTTAATTTAAAGTCCTTGTTAAATGCTTTATCATAGTACTTATTTTTCTGATTTGCTTATTGTAGATGATTCCATCTCCTGAACCTAGATTGAAACTTCTTAAAAATAAACTGGATGGAACAAATTGGACAAGATGGTTCAGACTTTTGTCCAAACTTCTAGAACATGAGAATATGGTATATCTTCTTGAAAGACCTCCAACCCAGCCCTGTATATATTTTTGTACAGAGTGGGAGTGGAATGTCTATCTTGAACATTGTGTGGATAGTGAACATTACACTGCTCTTATTTTGAGGTGCATGACCCCTGAGGTCCAGGTTGAGTGTGATGAGATGGGGATTTATGATATGATCATACATCTTCGACGTCTCTTCACACCAGGCACTTCAAATAGTAATAAAGAGAGTGTTGTTGAATCTTCTGGGTATTTGCCTGAATCCAGGAATGACTATGGTTCCGTATCTTCGAAGCTAAAACTTCGGAAGACTGGGAATGCATGGAAATTTCAGGATGGATTAAGGCCCAGGAAGAGCATGGCACAAAAGAAGGGATGTTATCCATCTACTTCAGGTATTGTGTTACTGAGGTCTTTATGTCTACTTCTTATTCATGGGTACTGGGTATCGCATGAGGAGCTTACATATGTTTTTCATATGCAGGAGCTCAAAAGAAGTAGGACAATAAGGCTTGGTGGGATCGACTTTCGAGTCAGGGACAGAGCATTGGATGCTGCTGTTGATGTCATCTCACTGCCTTGGAGACTTTATCTAGAACTTTGCTGTTATGTACTAGCTTTTGTATTAGAACATTATGTCCATTATTTTGAATGGATTTTCAGTTTGAAATAAATTGGTATTTCTTTAAATCTAGAATGTTCTATAGTAGTAGTACAATTGATAATAGCTTGTAGTTCTATGTGTAACACTGAATAGATCAAATCCAATGATTCAATCAATACCATCTCTTTGCATTGTCTCTTGGGCCATAAGACAAAAGCCACATCCAAAAGTCCATGGACTATTGGGATCATTATCCTTTAAGGGTTATGATATATGTGAGCCTTGTCTAATGGAGAAGATGACAGATGCTACCTTCATTTAGGAAGAAGAGAGAGGTTAGTTGCCTGTTGGATCTAGTGCACAGCAATGTGTGTAGACCCATGGAGATAAGCACTAAGTGGTATACTTCATTAAGTTGGGATATGACATATCCAACACGCAACTTTGGAGAAATCCAAGAAGTTAAGAAATGAAGTATAGAATCGAATTGGAGAATCTATTAAAACCCTTTGATTGGATCAAAGTAGGAAGTAAAGAATTTGATGACTATCTTGAGGAGTGTGGGGTTGTCTCACAGCTTACTTGGAACACCACAACTGTGTGGTGAAATTCAAAGAAAGAAAAGGGAACACATTGGAAGTGGTTCCACCTTTGAATAGTCATGCAAATTTACTTCCTTAGAGGCCATGCAAGCAACTATTCTGACACTCCATAGTGTGTGTTTGTGGGGCACCAAGAGTGCTACTTCTATCCCGATGAGAACAAAAATATTTGTTGCTCAAACTGCTGTCCTTCTTGAGGAGATGTCCTTTTGAAAGAAGCTAGTGGGAGTAGATTTGATTAGGACAAGGTCCAAAAATCAACCACAATACAGTTAGACACAAATGGAGAGTAGAATCACACATGCAGGTTGAAGGTCAACCTGAGGTTCAAGTAACACAGGAACCACATAAGTCTGGATCGATTCGATATGCTAGGCATGACGAATTTTTCAAGGATGAACCTAAAGACTTATGAGGAAATGGAAGCGGTCAGTGGACTAGATTCCAAGAAATGGCTAAGCGCCATAAGAACCGTAATGGACTACATGTCTGCTAATCAAGTGTGGGACTTGATTGAGCCGCCAAAGGGGTAACACCCAGAGGCTATATATGGATCTTCTTAGAAGATAGACATGGAAAGTAACATTGTTACCTATAATGACAAGCTAGTGAATGAAATTTCAGATAAGTCCACTGGGTGGATAGTGATGAAATTTTTCACCGATAGCTTTCTTTGAGTCCATTAGGTATCTACTTGTTATAATTACATGTTCTGTTATAGCGTGTTGTTATGAAAATTGCTTTTCTTAATGGACGTCTGGAAGAGGATGTCTAGATGGAAATAGCCAAAATATTTTCATACAGTCGCCATAAAGATATGTATGGTATTATACAAGTATCCTGTGTTTACAAGAAGATCAGTGGGAGCATCATAATGTTTCTTGTTCTAATTGATTGACGATATTCTCCTCACTTGAAATGACATCCCAGCTCTTCACGCGGTGAAGTACAGGCTTGAGATGTATTTCGAGAAGAATGATCTAGGGAATGATGCCTACATCCTAGGCATGAGGATCTATAGACGGAGATCTAAGAAAGTCATTGCCCTTTAGTCAATCTATGTTCATCCAAGAGTTTCTGGAGAGGTTTATATTGGATGATTCCAAATATTGATACCTTCCAGAAAAATATGGTCTAACTCTCACGAGGATGCTATGTCTTTTGACACAGCTGGAGAGTAATAACATGGGTCTAAAATCCTGTTACATTGGGTACAGGATAGATCATGTTTTGTGTATGGTACACAAGACCATTTGTGGCAAGTGCTTGGAGCATGTCCAGAAAGTTTCAATGAGATCCTAGTGTTTGACACTGGATAGCTGTGAAAGCAACCCTTCGTACTTGGGAAGTATAAAGGATTGAATTTTAGTCTCTGATAGATAGGAAGAACTTTGTGTACAGGGGTACACTGACACTTCGTTCCAGTCTAATGACTATCGTTCACAGCCAGGATTTGTGTTTTGCCTTGATGTGGTGTTGTAGGCTGAAAGAGCTTTATGCAAACCATAGTGGCAAATTCTACAATTAAGGCTGAGTACATTGCAGCTTCTTGTGGCAGCAAAGGAAGCAGCTTCATTCATTTGAACTTGATTTAGTCCCTAGTGCTTGATGGTCCAGTATAGTTCTTACTGGGGCCGTAAGAATGTGTAAAGGAACTTAGCACTCAAGTATGTACTGCAGCAATATCATCTGATCTTGGAGATCATGGATAAAGATGATGATTCAAACTAGTTAAAATAAACACAGATAGCAATCTGGAAAAACCCACTGACGTAGCCTCTGGCGCAGCGGAAGCTAAATAAGTCATACTAGAGACATATGAACTGATTAAACATCAGTTGCCCTTGGTCTTAGTGCAAGTGGGAGATTGTTGGTGTATATGCCCTGCAGACCAATGTATGGACATGGTCAGGCATTGTTATGAAAGTACTTTGATAGAATTATTAAAGGCATGGTCGTTATTATGCAGACTTCTCTACCTGCGTAGATGTATTGAGTTGCATATATAATGTCCCAGGAGTTTGGATTGGATCCATTCTCACAAGCTATCCCCAGTCAAGGTACCTTAGCAGATATGGGACAGCTTTGGTACATGTGAGACTGGTGTATGGGCTGGTTAGGTGCGGGGCACAGTAACGCAGACATACAGGTGCATTGGATGCACTGGAGTGATCCATCGTGAGGATTGATTTGTCTAGTCAACAAGTCAATCTCACATGCAAGAGGTTTGCATTGATCCTTAGACTTGAGGTATTCATGTCTAGATTTGATGATGGGTATGCTTTAATACAGTCTTACGTCTCTCCGTAATTGGGAGATCAAAACGACTGTCATTAGGCATGTCATAAATCATGTAGAGGCATGGATGACTAATAGTAGGATTTGCCCCTTCCATATTGGAAGCATGATATCCACCTCGGGGCGCCCCACCTTATTGGTGCATGACAGGAATGTGTGGCCACACTAGTTAAGTCATGACCAATGCATTGGATAATAAACTTGAGACTATTCCAATGGCAGGATATCAGTTTAGGCAAAGGGATCTATAATGCAATGGGAATCCTCGTTGCTCGTTAGGAGTTGTTGCCATAATGACTTAAGTCCTATGACATGGGTAGTAGTGATGTGTTGCTAGATACCCCTCACTACTTATGATGATTACATCATTGCCATCGTCATATGGATCCTACGGGGTCACACGCAATAGACTCTTGACGTTGCTTTAATCAGAAGCCTTTGGATCAAGTTATTGGATAACTTGGATCCATTTGGAAGATTTCATCAGCGCCAATGGGCCTGATGAGTTGGAAGAAAGTTATTGGAGCCAAACTTCATTTTTGGCAGGTTGACCCGAAATTGACCTTAATTGGTCACATTTGGATTAGGGTTGCATTGGATTGGATCCAATGGCTTAATCAACCCATGCCATGAAGTTTGGGCTAGCTCATTATCCAATGAGGCCCAATAATAAGTTGTCATGAAGAGGGAATTGGCTTAAAAGGGTATAATGGGGAGAAACCCAACCCCATTGGCGCCTAGGGGCATAATGGGGTGTGGGTGGCATAAGTTGCTTCCTTTGGAAGGAAGTGGCGCCTCCCCCTTCATCCATTCATGGTATCTTGTCTCTATGGTAAGTATTGGGGCTGATATGGCTTGAGGACTCTTTTGGAAAGAGCTTGAGCGCATATGAGAAGTAGGGAGATGTTTATGGTAAAGTCTTGGAGACTTTCCTTATCTCATAAACCCTACATGCACCCAAACCCTTACCCTAGCCAAATACCTCTTGCATGTTGCGCCTAGCCCTTCTCCTTGGATGGAAAGAATGCCTCTAAGGCATGTCTTGGGCTGATATGGCTATTGGGCAAATAAGGATAGGTTGAATGAGGTTTATGGCAAAGTCTTGGAGACTTTCCTTACCACAAACCCCTCTCATCCTAACCGCCCACTTGGCATGATCCTAGTCATTGCCCTAGCCGCCCCTTGTCCTATTAATAGGACCCTTGCCGCCCTCTCTTGTAGTTGTTGGTTCGATTCCTTGGAGGTGTGAACAAACATAGAGAGGTGTGAGCTAGGGCAAAGGGCGACAACATCAAGGTGGCGCAACCTTCCTCCTCTTTGTAGCCGCAAGCCTTCTTCTCCTTCTTCTCCTCTTGGCGCAACTTGGAGAAGGGCTTGGTGGCGACATCTCTTGGAGAGAATTGGAAGTTTAGGGTTGCGACAACTTGAGGGCTTGGAGCTCTCCTTCTTCCATCAAAGGCGCAAGCAAGTTCTTCTTGTTCTTCTTCTCATCTTCTTGGCGCAAGGATTCTTTGAGCTTGGTGGCGTCTTATTGCCAAAAGCCCTCATCGTCCCTTGGCCATAGGCGCACCTTGGAGGTGGCGCAAGCAAAGAAAAAGAAGGAAGTACTTGGCGCATCATCTTCCTCCTCATCTCTTCTTGGCGCTTCTACCTTGGAGGTGGCGCAAGTTTTGAAGAGAGTGATAAGGCTTGATTCTCTTCCCGAGGCTAGCACCAAGCGTGGAAGGGAGCAACGATCAAGGAGTCGACGCGTGGATACTTGTAGAGGACGAACGCTTGGGCGTCTTCAACTTGGCACCTTCATCCTAACAAGCAATAAAGGTACTAACCCTAACACATCCTTGTGTTCTCTCCCTCACATGGATCCTTGGGACTGGAATGTGTTTCGGGTGTAATGCTTCTTCCGCTGCGTCCTGGGACTGCAAAAATTTTAAATTACACCCGGCATTCCCTAACAGACACGATGAGTTAGGAAATACCTTAGAGCAAGATGAGGTCGATGTCGTGATAGGCGCCCAAGCGTGTGCCCTCTGCAGTCTCACACACACGGATGCCTCGAGTCCTCTTCTTCCACGCCCGGTGCTAGCCTCGGGAAGAAAATCCAAGCCTTAGGGAGATGCTCCAATCACCTTGCGCCACCACCAAGGAGGGATGCGCCAAAGAGGATGAAGAGGAGAGGAAACCGTCAAGAGCTATCTAAAGAGGGGGCGGCTAGGGTCATATATATAGGGCAAGAGGCGGTTAGGGCAAGGGCTAGGATCATGACAAGTGTAGGGCTAGGATGAGGAGGTTTGATGCAAGGAAAGTCTCCAAGACTTTACCATAAATCTCATTCAACCTATCCATAATTGCCTAAGCACCATATCAGCCCAAGACATGCCTTAAAGGCATTCATACCATCAATGGGAGAGGGCTAGGCGCATATTACTTCTTAATGAAGCAATTTTTGCCACCCAATCCCCATTATACCCCTTAGGTGCCAATGGGGTTGGGTCTCTCCCCATTATACCCTTTTAGCCTATTTCCTCTTCATGACAACTTGTTATTGGGCCTCATTGGATAATGAGCTAGCCCAAACTTCATCACATGGGTTGATTAAGCATTTGGATCCAATCCAATGCAACCCTAATCCAAATGTGACCAACCATGGTCAAATACGGGTCAACCTGCCAAAAATGAAGTTTGGCTCCAATAACATTCTTCCATCTCATCAGGCCCATTGGCGCTGATGAAATCTCCCAATTAGATCTGAGTTATTCAATAACTCGATCATAAGGCTTCCCGATCAATACGAGAACTCAAGTATCAAGGTGTGCGACCCTGTAGGTTCCTCTGACGCTGGCAGTGCTGACCAAAGGTCACCACAAGCAGTGAGTGGCACCTAGCAGTGCATCGTTGCTACCTAGGTCATTGGAATGGATATCGACATCGACATCCCCATCATCGCAACTAGGTACATATGCATTACAGTCTCTTTGCCGAACTGATATCCGATTGGACAAGTGTGTCACCACTTGTTTTCATCCAATCACATGGCTATGACTAAAACAGGTTCTCACCTAGGTATGGCCATACACTCTCAGTCATAGAACCATAGAGGAGCTCCATGGATATCATACTTCCTTAAGGAAGGGGCAAATCCTTTGTCTGTCCATTGACCTTCTCATATGGGTCGTGACATGCTCAATGGAAACCGTTATGACCTCCCAACTACGGCGAGGTGTTAGGTTGTATCAAAGCAAGTCCCTAACCATATAGAATGATCAATGACCTCAAGTCAAGGGATCAATGCATCTCCTATTACTTGTGAGGATAACTCATGACACCAAGTCATAACCTCACAGCGGGTCTATCCAGTATATCCTCCAATGATATACCCATGTGTCTGCATTAGCACAACGTACCTAACCAGCCCACATACCAGTCTCACAAGTACCATAGTTATCCCATATCCACTAAGGTACATCGAATGGGGACTATAGTTCGAGCACAGATCCAATCTGTCTCCAGGGACATTATCATGTTAGTACATATGCGCAGATGTAAACAAACATAGATAACGACAATGCCAGAATGATATAAATATCAAAGTCAAGTAGTACATAAGTGGACCAAAACTAGGTCCTAGGGCATATACACCAATAATCTCCCACTTGCACTAAGACCTAGAAGTTGAGGAATCTCAACCCCATATCTCTAGCGTCACCATCATGCTTCTGCTGCGCCAAAGCCTTGGTCAATGGGTCTGCCAGATTGTTCTCTGTGTCAACTCTGCTAATCTTGACATCACCTCTGTCAATGATCTCTCTGATCAGCTGAAATCTTCTGAGTATGTGTTTGGATCTTTGATGAGACCGTGGTTCCTTGGCTTGTGCAATTGCTCCATTGTTGTCACAGTAGAGTTCAATGGGATCCATTGCACTAGGGACCACCTGAAGATCACATAAGAACTTCCTTATCCAAACGGCTTCCTTGGCTGCCTCAGAAGCGGCCACATACTCAGCCTCGGTTGTAGAATCTGCTATGGTGGATTGCTTGAAGCTCTTCCAGCATACAACGCCTCCATTTATCTTGAACACATAGCCGGCCTGCGATCTAAAGTCGTCAGGATCAGACTGGAATGATGCATCAGTATAGCCCTGCAAACTGAGCTCTTCCTGTCCTCCATAGACCAAGAATAAATACTTAGTTCTTCTCAGATACTTTAGGATGTTCTTTATAGCCACCCAGTGCTGCAGACCTGGATTGGATTGGTATTGGCTGGTTATGCTTACAGCATATGCCACATCTGGTCTAGTACACAACATTGCATACATGATCGATCATACTGCTGAAGCATAAGGAATTCGACTCATGTCATCCCTCTCAGCCTGTGTTGTGGGACACTGGCTTTTTGAGAGAGTAAGGCCATGTCTTACTGGAAGGTATCCTTTCTTGGATTGCTCCAAGTTGAACCTCTCCAGGACCTTATCAATGTAGGTACTCTGACTAAGGGCCAGGAGCCTCTTGGCTCTATCCCGGTAGATCCTTACGCCTAAAATATAGGCGGCCTCCCCTAAGTCTTTCCTCTCGAAACACTTCCCCAACCATGTCTTCACAGCTTGAAGACTAGGGATGTCGTTTCCGATGAGCAGTATGTCATCGACATACAAGACCAGAAAAATCACCAAGCTCCCACTGAATTTTCTGTATACACAGGCGTCATCTTCGCTTTTGATAAAGCATAATCTCTCACGGCTTCATCAAATCGAAGATTCCAACTTTGAGATGCTTGCTTTAATCCATAGATGGATCTCTTTAGCCTGCAGACCTTATTAGCCTCTGCAGGATGGATGAAGCCATCAGGTTGTGACATATACACATCCTCAGTCAGCTTCCCGTTAAGGAACGCTGTCTTCACATCCATCTGCCATATCTCATAGTCATGATATGCAGCTATAGCAAGCAGAATCCGAATGGATTTGATCATGGCAACTGGCGAGAAGGTTTCATCATAGTCCACCCCGTGGACTTGTTTAAATCCTTTAGCCACTAGTCTACCTTTATAGGTAACTATATTGCCATCCATGTCTGTCTTCCTCTTGAAGACCCATTTACACCCTATGGGTTTTACCCCATCAGGTAGCTCAACCAAATCCCATACTTGGTTAGCCGTCATGGAATCCATCTCGGATCGCATGGCGTCAAGCCATCTCTCGGAGTCCGGTCCACTGACCGCCTCATCATAGGTTCTGGGTTCATCCTCAATGATGAAGATCCCATCGCGTTGGGTCGGCAGTGACCCGTACCTTTCAGGTGCACGACGAATTCTCCCATACCTACGCGGGACCTATGTCTGAGCCTCAGGTTGGCTAGCAACCGGTGCAGGTGGCTCAGATTCCATCTCTTTGTCTTGTGCTTGCACTTGGACCTCATCCAAGTCAAACTTCCTCCCACTAACTTCTTTCATGGAAAATTCTTTCTCCAGAAATACAGCACCCCGAGCAACAAAAACTTTGTTCCCGGTTGGGACATAGAAGTAGTATCTTTTAGTTTCCTTAGGATACCCCACAAACACGCATTTATCAGATCTAGGTTCTAGCTTGCTAGAATCCTGACGTTTGACATAAGCCTCACATCCCCAGATCTTGATAAAAGTGAGATTAGGGCGTCTCCCACTCCACATCTCGTATGGTATTTTGGAGACACTCTTAGATGGAACGTTATTCAGTATTAGAGAAGCTGTCTCTAGTGCATGCCCCCAGAATGAGGGAGGTAGAGTTGCATGACTCATCATAGATCGAACCATGTCCAATAAAGTTCTATTTCTCCTTTCAGACACACCATTCCATTGAGGTGTTCCAGGAGGAGTGAGTTGAGATATGATCCCACACTCTCTCAGATAGTCAAAGAACTCACCGCTCAGGTACTCTCCACCTCGATTTGATCGAAGAGCTTTAATGGATCTTCCAAGCTGGTTCTCTACTTCATTCTTGAACTCCTTGAATTTCTCAAAGGACTCAGATTTATGTCTCATTAAGTATACATAGCCATACCTACTGAAGTCATCAGTGAAGGTAATGAAGTAGTTGTACCCTCCTCTGGCTTGTTTATTGAAAGGCCCACACACATCAGTATGTATGAGATCTAATAAACCTCCTGCCCTCTCACCAATCTTGGTGAAGGGTGCCATTGTCATTTTCCCTAATAAACAAGGTTCACAAGTATCAAATTCCTCCAAGGAACTTGAATCTAACAATCCATTTGCATGGAGTTGTTGGATGCGATTCTTGTTTATATGGGCTAATCGATAGTGCCATAGGAAAGCACCAACTGAACTACTCAGTTTGGTCCTTTTATTACTTATGTTACAAATAGAACTTTTCATATCCAAGATATATAGACCATTGCACAAAGTACCCTTCCCATAGAACATATTTGCAAATGAAAAAGAACAAGAGTTCTTATTTATTTCAAACTTAAATCCCTTCTTTGCTAAGCAAGGAATGGATACAATGTTCTTAGTAAGTGAAGGTACACAAAAGCAATTATCTAGTTCTAATTGAAGTCCAGAAGGCAAGGAGAGAGTCAAAACGCCTATAGCAACAGCAGCAACCTGTGCCCCGTTTCCAACGCGTAAGTCAATCTCTCCAGGTTGCACCGATCTACTTTTCTTGTGCCCCTGCATATTTGTACAAATATGAGCTCCACATGCGGTATCCAATACCCATGACATAGAAGTAGAAAGATTGACTTCTGTAACATAGATACCTGAGCTAGAAGTTAAGGCCAAGCCTTTCTTCTCCTCATTCTGAAGTTGCTTGCAGTCCCTTCTCCAGTGACCCTGCTCACCACAGTGAAAACACCTCTAGTCCTTTGACTTCTTTGCCTTTTTCTTCAGTGCCTTGGTAGGACCTCTGGTACTGCTCTTAGCTCATGCCTTACCCTTCTTCTTTATCTTCTTGGTCGCAGGGACCAAAAGAACAGAATTGGGTTTGGTCTTACCCATCTCTCGCTCGGCTGTTTGGAGCATATTCATCAATTCCTCCCGTGTGCACTCAATCTGGTTCATGTTGAAATTAATAATAAACGGACTGAAGCTAGGGGGCAGGGAATGTAGAATAAGATCCACAACCAGCTCGTTGTCTATGGCATGTCCCAGTCTCCTGAGATGATCCACATTCCCAATGAGTTTGAGAACATGGGATCTCACTGGTGCACCCTCAGACAACTTACACCGAAAGACTGCTTTGGCGGTGTCAAATCTCTCAGTTCTAGCCTGAGCCTCGAACATTTGTTTCAGATGAGTGATCATCTGATAAGCGTTCTGCTCCTCATATTGCACCTGCAGTTCAGGTGCCATGCTGGCTAGCATAAGACATGCAACCTCCAAAGAGTCATCCTGATGCTTTCTATAAGCATCTCTGTCTGCCGTTCGGGCATTAGGCGGAGGAGCCGCAGGAAGAGCCTGTTCAAGGATATACAGCTTCTTCTCGAGCTTGAGGACTATCCTCAAGTTCCGATGCCAGTCCATAAAGTTGGTTCCAACCAACTTATCCTTATCAAGGAGTGATCGCAGTGATAATCCGCCAGTGTTCGTAGCCATAGTTCTACAACACCCAAGAAAAATAGATTAGTACTACTTCTAATCATTTAAACTGGACTTGTTTTAAATAATTACTGCTCCCACTATTTAAATCGAATTGACAACCCACAAAGTCAATCGAGAAGTTTAAGACTTCCTAGTGAGATGGGATCCTTATTTCACATGAGGCTTTGCGTCCCACGAGGGAGGGATGAGATGCACAAAGTAACCCATGTTTCCTAAGGTGGGCGCGCCGGCCGGTTGCTCCAAGCAACTCCCCTTGTTGAGACAGTCTGGGCATTTCATGTCCAGCGAGGGCTGGATACAACATGAAACCCTAACCTCTCAACGATGCCTCTAGACTTTTACCATGTGCCCAGCACATGTGAACTTCTAGTCAAGTCCATTCCTAACCGTTATGCCCAGGGCCAACGAGTTTCCTTGCGAAGGCACGCCCAGGTTAAAACTGGACTGGGGAGACCATTGTCACCACACACTTTCTAAAGATAAGTGGATGTGTCCCACGAGGGTGGGAACCAGTTCACAACTCCACTGATCGATAGCTTAGTGAGGGCTACGCGTTAGAAGGCTACTAGACTTGATATTTTATTATGAGGGTTTTTAAGGTCTCATCAGTTTTATCTTATGTCTAACAATACAGGCATGCAATCCTATAGTGATAACATAACGATAAAACATTACAGGCATGCTTTTAGCAGATAAGGAAAGTAGTAAAAGATGATGCGATCAAAGCCCTTTCAAGACATTGAACCAACCCATGCCAAAAGGAGGTTCAACTCTTGACATAGGACTCAAGCCCCTAAAATAGACCTATCCTAGCCGCCCTCTATCTTGATCTTCAAGGTTGGCTCCGAGGTCCTTCTCACATGGTTTAGCTCTCAAACCTTAAGGGTAGACCCCAAGGGTTTGGCCAATGCCATGGTCTTCCTCCAATGAGGATGCGCCACAATGCAAGAAGCCAAGTTAGCTAGCTCTCAAACCCAAGGGTTCGGCCATGCCTAACTTGCGCCACTAAGCAAGCTTGCGCCTCTTCCTTTGATGCTTGTTGCGCCACCATCCAAGGTATGCATGCGCCAAGTTCCAAGTACATGCGCCACCCTAATCTTCTTCTTAGTTAAAACGAAAAACGGCACGCAGGCCTCACAAGGATACATCACAGGCATGCAAAGGGGGCTTGGCTAATGATCACAACATCATGCACAACCAAGGTATTTACTCATGCAATTCTACATGCTCATCAAAAACATAAAATCTGAAATTTTACTTTTTCATAAAACTAGTCTCTTTTTCTCATCTTCTTCTCACAAATCTTTTGGTTAATTGTGATTTATTTTTCATGATGATTTCAGAGATCCTTTCGGCTGGCAATTTTGTCAGATCAGGAGACTTGGCCAGTCCGAAGACACAATGCCCGTCCTACTTGACAAAAATACGTGCGCCTTTAATCTTTAAATCAGACAAGAAAAATAGTCCAAAAATCCAAAAGAGATTGAGAGGATGATAGAAACAAGAAACCCTAATTTTTCCTACTTAGAAAAATTGTTTGCCATGGATCATGCTATTGACGAAAATAGAGATATGCATGTGAGCATGAAAGAAAAGCGTAAAACATCGTTCGAGTCTTGCAAGTCCCTCTGATACCACTGTTGGGAAAACCAAGGGACATTTTACAATTTTTCAGAGTTATAAGCATACATTGCATAGCGGAAGAATGTCCCCGAAACAGGCCGGTCCCAAAAACCCAGTGAAGATCGCAAGCAAGAGAGTCGACACGATGAGTTAGGAAATACATTAGAGCAAGATGAGGTCGATGTCGTGATAGGTGCCCAAGCGTGCGCCCTCTGCAGTCTCACACACACGGACCCTTCGAGTCCTCTTCTTCCACGCCCGGTGCTAGCCTCGGGAAGAAGATCCAAGCCTTGTGCTCCTTCTTCAAAATATGTGCCACCTCCAAGGTAGATGCGCCAAAGATGAAGAAGGATGAGGGAGAGGGAAACCGCCAAGCATCAAGTTCCTTGCGTCAAGAGAGAAGGAAGAGGCTTGCGGCTAGGGTTTGGAAGGAAGAAGAAGATGAGCCACTTCTTGGTATTGTCGCCCTTCAAGCCCTTACTTTCGCCCCTTCTCTTGTTGTCACGCCTCTAAGGATTTTAACCTCATAAGAGGGGGCGGCTAGCGTCACTTATAAAGAGCTAGAGGCGGTTAGGGCAAGGGTTGAGATCATGACAAGTGTATGGCTTGGATGAGAAGGTTTGAGGTAAGGAAAGTCTCCAAGACTTTACCATAAACCTCATTCAACCTTTCCATAAGCTACCAAGCCTTGCCTTGTGCGCCAAGGCCTAGCCTTGCGCCCCAAGCAATGCCTTAATGCATTCACACTATCAATGGGAGAGGGCTAGGCGCAAAAAGCTTCCTTAATGAAGCAAATTTGCCATCCAAACCCCATTATGCCCCTTAGGCGCCAATGGGCTTGGCTTCCTCCCCATTATACCCTTTTAGCCTATTGCCTCTTCATGACAACTTATTATTGGGCCTCATTGGATAATGAGCTAGCCCAAACTTTATTACATGGCTTGATTAAGCACTTGGATCCAATCCAATGCAACCCTAATCCAAATGTGGCCAACCATGGTCAATTTTGGGTCAACCTGCCATAAATGGAGTTTGGCTCCAATAACATCCTTCCATCTCATCAGGCCCATTGGCGCTGATGAAATCTCCAAAATAGATCCGAGTTATCCAATAACTCGATCATAAGGCTTTCCGATCAATACGAGAACTCGAGTATCAAGGTGTGCGACCCTGTAGGTCCCTCTGACGTTGGCAGTGCTGACCAAATGTCACCACAAGCAGTGAGTGGCACCTAGCAGTGCATCGCTGCTACCCAAGTCATCGGGATGGATATGGACATCGACATCCCCATCATTGCAACAAGGTACAGATGCATTACAGTCTCTTTGCCGAACTGATATCCGATTGGACAAGTGTGTCACCACTTGTTTTCACCCAATCACATGGTTATAACTAAATCAGGTTCTCACCTGGGTATGGCCATACACTTTCGGTCATAGAACCATAGAGGAGCTCCATGGATATCATACTTCTCTTAGGAAGGGGCAAATCCTGTGTCTGTCCATTGACCTTCTCATATGGGTCGTGACATGCTCAATGACAACCGTTATTACCTCCCAACTACGGCGAGGTGTTAGGTTGTATCAAAGCAAGTCCCTAACCATATAGAATGGTCAATGACCTCAAGTCAAGGGATCAATGCATCTCCTGTCACTTGTGAGGATAACTCATGACACCAAGTCATAGCCTCACAGTGGGTCGGTCCAGTATATCCACCACTGATATACCCATATGTCTGCGTTAGCACCTCGTGCCTAACCAGCCCATATACTAGTCTCACAAGTACCAGAGCTGTCCCATATCCACTCAGGTACATCGACTGGGGACAATCATTTGAGCACAGATCCAATCTGTCTCCAGTGACATTATCATGTAAGTACACAATCGTAGGTATAGACAAACAATCATAACGACAATGCCAGAAAGATATATATATATATATATATATATATATATATATATATATATATATATATATGAATATCAGAGTCAAGTAGTACAAAGATGGACCAAAACTAGGTCCTAGGGCATATACACCAACAATCTCCCACTTGCACTAAGACCTAGAGGTTGAGCAACCTCAACCCCATATCTCTAGTACGACCATCATGCTTCTACTGTGCCAAAGCCTTTGTCAGTGGGTCTGTTAGATTGCTCTCTGTGTTAAATCTGCTAATCTTGACATCACCTCGATCAATGATATCTCTGATCAGGCGAAATCTCCTGAGTATGTGTTTGGACCTTTGATGAGACCGTGGTTCCTTAGCATGTGCAGTTCCCATTGTTTGTCATAGTAGAGCTCAATCGGATCCATTGCACTTGGAACCACCAGAAGTTCAGAAAAGAACTTCCTGATCCAAACGGCTTCATTGGCTGCCTCAGAAGCAACCACATACTCAGCTTCGGTTGTAGAATTAGCAATGGTGGATTGCTTGAAGCTCTTCCAGCATACAGCACCTCCAACCATCTTAAACAAATAGCCGGTCTGCGATCTGAAGTCGTTAGGATCAGACTGGAACGACTCATCAGTGAAGCCCTGCACACTGAGCTCTTCCTGTCCCCCGTAGACCATATAGAATAAATCCTTAGTCCTTTTTCAGGATACTCAAGGATATTCTTTACAGCCACCCAGTGCTGCAGACCTGGATTGGATTGGTATCGGGTGGTTATGCTTACAGCATAAGCCACATCTGGTCTAGTACACAGCATTGCATACATGATTGATCCCACTGCCGAAGCATAGGGAATTTGACTCATGTTATCCCTCTCAGCCTGTGTTGTAGGACACTGGCTCTTTGAGAGAGTAAGGCCATGTCTCACTGGAAGGTATCCTTTCTTGGATTGCTCCAAGTTGAACCTCTCCAGGACCTTATCAATGTGGGTACTCTGACTAAGGGCCAAGAGCCTCTTGGATCTATCCCGATAGATCCTCATGCCTAGAATGTAGGCGGCCTCCCCTAAGTCCTTCATCTCGAAACACTTCCCTAACCATGTCTTCGCAGCTTGAAGACTAGGGATGTCGTTTCCGATGAGCAGTATGTCATCGACATACATGACCAGAAAAGTCACCAAGCTCCCACTGAATTTTCTGTATACACAGGCGTCATCTTCACTTTTGATAAAGCCATAATCTCTCACAGCTTCATCAAACTGAAGATTCCAACTTCGAGATGCTTTCTTTAATCCATAAATGGATTTCTTTAGCCTGCAGACTTACTAGCATCTGCAGGATGGATGAAGCCATCAGGTTGTGTCATATACACATCCTTAGTCAGCTTCCCATTAAGGAACGCTGTCTCCATGTCCATCTGTCATATCTCATAATCATGATATGCAGCTATAGCAAGCAGAATCCGAATGGATTTGATCATGGCAACTAGCGAGAAGGTTTCATCATAGTCCACCCTGTGGACTTGTTTGAATCCTTTAGCCACTAGTCCGCCTTTATAGGTAACTATGTTGCCATCCATGTCTATCTTCCTCTTAAAGACCTATTTACACCCTATGGGTTTTACCCCATCAGGTAGCTCAACCAAATCCCAGACTTGGTTAGCCGACATGGAATCCATCTCGGATCTCATGGCCTCAAGCCATCTCTCGGAGTCTGGTCCACTGACCGCCTCATCATAAGTCCTGGGTTCATCCTCAATGATGAAGATCCCGTCGTGTTGGGTCGGCAGCGACCCATACCTCCTAGGTGCACGACGAATCCTCCCAGACCTACATGGGGCCTGTGTCTGAGCCTCAGGTTGCCTAGCAACCGGTGCAGGTGGCTCAAGTTCCATCTCTATGTCTTGTGGTTGCACTTGGACCTCATCCAAGTCAAACTTCCTCCACTAACTTCTTTCATGAGAAATTCTTTCTCTAGAAAGACAGTACCCCGAGCAAGAAAAACTTTGTTCTCGGTGGGAACATAGAAGTAGTAATCCTTAGTCTCCTTAGAGTACCCCACAAACATACACTTATCCGATCTAGGTTCTAGCTTGCTAGAATCCTGACGTTTGATAAAAGTGAGATTAGGGCGTATCCCACTCCATACCTCGTATGGAATCTTTGAGACACTCTTAGATGGAACATTATTCAGTATTAGAGAAGCTATCTCAAGTGCATGTCCCCAGAATGAGGGAGGTAGAGTTGCATGACTCATCATAGATCGAACCATGTCCAACAAAGTTTGATTTCTCCTTTCAGACACACCTTTGCATTGAGGTGTTCTAGCAGGAGTGAGTTGGGATAAGATCCCACGCTCTCTCAGATAGTCAAAGAACTCACCGCTCAGGTACTCTCCACCACAATCTGATCGAAGAGCCTTAATGGACTTACCAAGCTGGTTCTCTACTTCATGTCTAAACTCCTTAAATTTCTTAAAGGATTCAGACTTATGTCTCATCAGATAGACATAACCATATCTACTGAAGTCATCAGTAAACGTGATGAAGTAGTTGTACCCTCCTCTAGCTTGTTTATTGAAAGGCCCACACACATCAGTATGTATGAGATCTAATAAACCTCCTGCCCTCTCACCAGTCTTGGTGAAGGGCGCCTTTGTCATTTTCCCTAATAAACAAGTCTCACATGTATCAAGTTCCTCCAAGGAACTCGAATCTAACAACCCATTTGCATGGAGTTGTCGAATGCGATTCTTGTTTATATGGGCTAATCGACAATGCCGTAGGAAAGCACCAACTAAACCACTCAGTTTGGTCCTTTTATTATTTATGTTACAAATAGAGCTATCCATGTCCAAGACATGCGGACCTTTGCACAAAGTATCCTTCCCATAAAACATGTTTGCAAAAGAAAAAGAACATAAGTTCTCTTTTATTTCAAACTTAAATCTTTTCTTTGCCAAGCAAGGAGTGGATACAATGTTTTGGTAAGGGAAGGTACATAATAGCAATTGTCTAGCTTTAACTGAAGTCCAGAAGGCAGGGAGAGAAACTCCTACAGCAACAGCAGCAACTTGTGCCCTGTTACCTATCCGTAGGTCAATCTCTCTAGGCCTTACCGATCTACCCTTTCTGAGCCTTTGAATATTTATACAAACATGAGCTCCACATGCGGTATCCAATACCCATGTCATAGGAGTAGAAAGGTTGACTTCGGTAACATAAATACCTGAGCATGAAGACAAGGCCTTGCCTTTCTTCTCCTCATTCTGAAGTTGCAACATGTCCTTCAACATGTGAGGTGGCCCTCCACATGAATAGCACCTATTATTCTTGATCATATCCATCTTTAATTTCAGTTCCTTGGTCAAGCCTTTCGGCTTAACACACTGAATATCAACTTTAGGAGGATTGAGCTCAACCAATTCATCAAAGAGCTGCCTTAGATTAAAAATAATCTCAGAGGCACTCTTCGATTCATATCACCCTCTAAATTCAGGTGACATGTTGGTTAGCAACCTCCAAAGTATCAACCTGATGCTTATCATAAGCATCCCTCTCAGCCACTGAGGCCGAGCATGGAAGTGGCTCAGGAAAAGGACGCTCAAGGACATAAAGCTTTCTTTCGAGCTTGAGCACGATTCTCAAGTTCATATACCAATCCAGTAAGTTAGATCCAACCAACTTATCCCTTTCCAAGGTAGATCGCAGTGACCAACTGCTATTGTTCATAGCCATTGTTCTACAACAACCAAGAAACAGCAGATTAGTACTACTTCGAGTCATTTAAATTGGACTTGTTTTAAATGACCATGGCTCCCACTATTTTAATCGAATTGACAACTCACAAAGTCAATTGAGAAATCCAAGATTTCCTAGTGAGATGAGATCCTCATTCCACACTGGGCTTCGCGTCCCACGAGGGTGGGATGAGATGCACAAAGTGACCCATGTTTCCTAAGGTGGGCGCGCCGACTGATTGCTCCAAGCAATTCCCCTTATTGAGACAGTCCAGGCATTTCATGCCTAGAGAGGGCTGGATACAGCATGAAACCCTAACCTCTCAACGACGCCTCTAGAGTTTCATCATGTGCCTAGCACACATGAAAATCTAGTCAAATCCATTCCTAACCGTTATGCCCAGGGCCAACGAGTTTCCTTGCGAAGGCACGCCCAAGTTAAAACTGGACTGGGGAAACCATTGTCACCACGTACTTTCTAAAGATAAGTGGGTGTGTCCCACGAGGGTGGGAAACAATTCACAACTCCACTGATCGATAGCTTAGTGAGGGCTACGCGTTAGAAGGCTACTAGACTTGATATTTTAATTGAGGGTTTTTGTTTAAGGTCTCATCATCTCAGTTTTATCTTATGTTTATCATTACAGGCATGCAATCCTATGGTGATAACATAACGATAAAACATTACAGGCATGCTTCTGCAGATAATAATAAAAGCAGTAAAGAATGATGTGATCATATCCTATTCAAGACATTGAACCAACCCATGCCATGAAAGAGGTTCAACTCTTGTCCTAGAACTCAAGCCCCAAAAACTAGATCTAGCCTAGCCGACCTGTTATAACCTTAATTTTATAAAATTTAATTAAGAATTTATAATTTTGAATTTTTATAATTTTCTGGGATTTTTTTGGAATTTTAAAAGGGTTAAAAAAATTAAGTTTTTATCAAAAACTCAATTTGCGCTCGTGGGGGCTCGAACCCGCGATGCGCAAAACTTTCGGCTGCACCCTAACCACCAGACTAAGTTTTCGTTTCTGATATTAAACCATGCTTCTTCTAGTTAACTTGGATTTGATTTGAATTTATTTCAAAACTGAAAACCGCGTCCGCGTGGATTCGACCACGGGTCGCTCGAACGCACGCGGCTCCGTCTAACCACCGAGCCAATTTGCGTTTCTTATATTAAATCGGATTTGATTCTTTTGATTTAAATTTAAATTTCAAATTTGAAACCAATTCAACTCGTTGTCTTCCCCGATATTCTCGGTGATTTGGTCTCCGCCGCGTTCTCGCTGTCTGGAACGTGTTTTGCCTCTATATAATGGGGCTTCTGCTATAGTTGATGGGACTTGAACCCTTGAGCATCTTCAAGCCTTGAAGCGCCGCCAGGAGGGAGAAATCCGAGCTTGAACTCGTCACCGGAGCTCGAGCGGCGCCGCCTCCTGTTTCAGTCTTCCAGCGTCTCTATCGACACGCATTTTCTGTTCTGGGCTTCGATACATTGTCGCAGTGAGGTATTCCTTCTTTCCTGCTGCTTTGGTGAAGTTCCGTTTGGGTTTTGGTTAGGGCTGGGTGTCGACGGCGGCGGCGCCACCGTCGATACCTTCTGCTGCTTCGGGTGGTTCAACCATGCGTCGAAACCTCGCCGCAACTGGTCGTGGATCCTTGCCTCGTCGTCAGAAGTGTGCTGGCAAATTTTGGCAGCGAACGGCCCTTCAACGCGCCCTCGGGAGCTCGCCGGAGTAAGCTGCGGACGAAAGTCTGGCAGCCTTGCACGGCGGATGTCGGGCGGCGCGGCGGCGGCCGGTTCGAGTTTTTATTTAAGTTTTGGGTTTGATTTATTTTGAAATAAACCATCGGCTGTTTTGAAATTTATTTGAACCGGACTGAGCGGTTCAATTTCAAGTTCGGGTCAGTTCTTGAATTCTGACCGGTTCGACCCTGATTTGGTCGAATCCGGGCCGGTTTAGGTTGCCGTTGGAAAGATAATGAAATGTCCTATCCAATGGTAGTATTTTTGGTCTTAGATGAAGTTTAGAGTTTGTGTAATTGAAGTTAGAAGTCTCGGTTTAACTTGGTTCAGGGTGAATTTGATCGGTTCAGTGCAATTCTGTCCGGTTCAGTGGGTTTTAGGTTCGGTTCATATGATCTGAGACTGGTTCTCTAGGTTTAGGGTTATGTTTAACATGTTTGTAGTTTTGGTTTTCAAATTAGAATGTTTAATGATAGAGTTCATGTACAAATTCATGTTACAGAGTGGTTAATCCAATAATCGGCTTGCATTGTTTGATATACAACTTATTGGCTTTTCAAAAGGATTCAGGATAACATCGTTCGAGGTAGGAATCTTACCTTACTCCTTTCTTACAGTGTCAAGAATTATAGGATTTGCTGTCTAATCCTTTGATTTGATATATGATGCATATGATAGAATTGATTGACACTGATATCTGATTACTTCATCTGCTTGATTTGTTTCTGAAATTCCTGTTGAACTCAATTATCTTGATTATTTGGTCATATTCTATTTCTGTATGAATTGTTAACAAACCTGTTTTGAGATATCTGATTTATTGGCTTATAAGCCTAGTTGAACAATTGTGTATCTGAGATATTGACGTATAAGTATGTGGAACCGTTGTAAATCTGTGATGATAAAGTCGTGATATATATTGACCTCTGACCTGGATGATTTATTATCCAGTGGCCTGTTTATCTGAGTTATAGTTCCGACGCGCATCGGACTATCTAAGATGCCGGTATGACACCGCCAATTGTCTTGAGGACAATACTACGGATGTCAGTGTTGGACGCAACACTCTGGGCTATTTAGGACAGTCGTTCCATTGCATGAGCAACAGTGGAAACAATCTGAAAATGAGTGTGGCTCTTAAGTGAGATCTGTTGGCCAGCTTGATGTTTTGCACGACATTCTTATATTATTTGTATATAGTTGTTTCAGTTATTGTATTATCATGTTATTTGATTCCCTCACCATGTTTGTTGATTCCTACTTAGTTGTATTCAGATACCAGCCCGAGTTGAGATAGTTGTCTTTTGTATTTTATTCAGTTGATAATTTGGATAGTTGTATTCAGATATTGAGTTATAAAGCCGTTGATGTTAAATTTGGATTGTTTATTAAATAAAGGATATGTGATTATTGTAGTTCTCTGGTTCCTATCAATATTGTTACTCCCTGGGGAACCCTGAGCTAGAAATAGCCGGCTTCCTGCCGGGGCGTGACAATTTAAATGGTATCAGAGGTATAGGTTGATACAGAGGTATAGGTTCAGAGGTATAAGTCTGTGGGCCCATAACCCACAGGTCAGAGCTATAGGTTCAGTAAGAAAACCTAAGGATATAGGAACCTCAGGACTGGGTTTGGGTTAAGGTTAAAATAAATGAATAGGTAAACGATTATTATATAACATGTTATTTTGTTGACAGGATGGCACCAAGAACTAGAGGCAGAGCAATTCCAAGTCTAGGAAGTGGAGGACGTGGAGGTGGAAGTCAGAGGGTGAGTGCTCACAGCATTGGAGAAGCTAGAAATTCTCCTGAAGCTGAAGTACAGTTACCTCAAAACTTACCTAGGGCCCCTATGAGAAGAAGAAGTGGGTATGAAGCCTCAGTACCCTTAGAAGCAGCACCACATGCTTCCCCTGAAGTACAAGCAACAGTAAGGGATGAGGGTGAATCTTCTTCTCCATCGTTAGTACCACAACCAGTAATAAACCAACCAGTTAGGTCAGCTAATATGCTGATGCAGTTCTCACAGTTGGGAAAAGATCGATTTCGTGATTTTGGAGGAACTACTGACCCTTGGGCTGCTAGAGATTGGTTACTAAAAGTAGAGCAAACCTTTAGAGCATTAGGATGTCCAGATGAGCAGAAGGTAGAATTGGCCACATATTTCTTATCTGATAGAGCTGGGACATGGTGGTCTGGAATGAGAGTTACTTTTGGAAATGACCCTTTCTCTTGGACTGATTTTAGAGATGCATTCTTTGAGAAATATTTTCCAGAATCTTTTCAGGATAGCCAAATGCAAGAGTTCCTAAATTTAAAACAAGGGAAAAGGACAGTAAATATTTATGTAACTGATTTTGAAAGATTGTCAGATTTATTTCCAGAGTTAGTAACCACTGAAAGGAGAAAATGTCAACTTTTTATTAAAGGATTACACCATACAATAAAGGAACAGATGAATACTATTCCCTTAGATAGTTTTTAGGCAGTGGTAAATACAACATTCAGGATAGAGGCTTCTCTAATAGATGTGGCTAAAGAAAAACAAATGGAGGAGGTACAAGAATTAGCAGAAAAGAGAAAGGTCAGCCAATCAACTAGATTAGTAGAGACAGAAACCTATGATAACAGTGGGAAAAGATCAAGAGCAATATTTAATAGCCATCAGAGACCAGTACCTTCTTCCCATGTGTCAAACCCTCATTCAGAAGAGACACCCAGGAAATGTTTCAAGTGTAATAAGATAGGACACATTGCTAAAGAGTGCAAAATCAATGGAATCCAATGTTACTATTGCAATGAATGGGGTCATTATAAGAACGAGTGTCCTAATAAGAGAACCATATCACAACAGCCAAGCTATTAGCAGAGCTCTAGACCTAGGACTTATCAGGAAAGAACTAGTCAGATTAATCAGATGCCACAGAGAGAATTTCAGCAGCAATCTACAGCTCCAGCAAGAGTTTATGCAGTGACTCAGCAGACTCAACAGGAAACTCAAGAGGAGACTCCGGACTTGGTGTAATTATTAGTTTTCATAGTTATGCTATTATTTTTGTGTACTCTGAATTTGGAGGACCAAATTCTTTTTAAGGGGTGGATAATGTTATAACCTTAATTTTATAAAATTTAATTAAGAATTTATATTTTTGAATTTTTATAATTTTTTGGGATTTTTTCGGAATTTTAAAAGGGTTAAAAAAATTAAGTTTTTATCAAAAACTCAATTTGCGCTCGCAGGGGCTCGAACCCGCAATGCGCGAAACTTTCGGCTGCACCCTAACCACCAGACTAAGTTTTCATTTCCAATATTAAACCATGCTTCTTCTAGTTAACTTGGATTTGATTTGAATTTATTTCAAAACCGAAAACCGCGTCCGCGGGGATTCGACCTCTGGTCGCTCGAACGCACGCGGCTCCGTCTAACCACCGAGCCAATTTGTGTTTCTTATATTAAATCGGATTTGATTCTTTTGATTTAAATTTAAATTTTGAATTTGAAACCGATTCAACTCGTTGTCTTCCCCGATATTCTCGGCGATTTGGTCTCCACCGCGTTCTCGCCGTCTGGAACGTATTTTGCCTCTATATAATGGGGCTTCTGCTGTAGTTGATGAGACTTGAACCCTTGAGCATCTTCAAGCCTTGAAGCGCCGCTAGGAGGGAGAAATCCGAGCTTGAACTCGTCACCGGAGCTCGAGCGGCGCCGCCTCCTGTTTCAGTCTTCCAGCGTCTCTATCGACACGCGTTTTCTGTTCTGGGCTTCGATACATTGTCGCAGTGAGGTATTCCTTCTTTCCTGCTGCTTTGGTGAAGTTCCGTTTGGGTTTTGGTTAGGGTTGGGTGTCGACAGCGACGGCGCCACCGTCGATACCTTCTACCCATTCGGGTGGTTCGACCATGCGTCGAAACCTCGCCGCAACTGGTTGTGGATCCTTGCCTCGTCGTCAGAAGTGTGCTGGCGAATTTTGACAGCGAACGGCCCTTCAACGCGCCCTCGGGAGCTCACCGGAGTAAGCTGCGGACGAAAGTCCGGCACCCTTGCACGGCGGATGTCGGGCGGCGCGGCGGCGGCCGGTTCGAGTTTTTATTTAAGTTTTGGGTTCGGTTTATTTTGAAATAAACCATCGGCTGTTTTGAAATTTATTTGAACCGGACTGAGCGGTTCAATTTCAAGTTCGGGTCAGTTCTTGAATTCTGACCGGTTCAACCCTGATTCGGTCGAATCTGGGCCGGTTCAGGTAGCCGTTGGAAAGATAGTGAAATTTCCTATCCAATGGTAGTATGTGTAGTCTTAGATGAAGTTTAGAGTTTGTGTAATTGAAGTTAGAAGTCTCGGTTTAACTTGGTTCAGGGTGAATTTGATCGGTTTAGTGCAATTATGTCCGGTTCAGTGGGTTTTAGGTTCGGTTCATATGATCTGAGACTGGTTCTCTAGGTTTAGGGTTATGTTCTACATGTTAGTAGTTTTGGTTTTCAAATTAGAATGTTTAATGATAGAGTTCATGTACAAATTCATGTTACAGAGTGGTTAATCCAATAATCGGATTGCATTGTTTGATATACAACTTATTGGCTTTTCAAAAGGATTCAGGATAACATCGTTCTAGAGAGGAATCTTACCCTACTCCTTTCTTACAGTGTCAAGATCTATAGGATTTGTTGTCTAATCCTTTGATTTGATATATGATGCATATGATAGAATTGATTGACACTGATATCTGATTGCTTCATCTGCTTGATTTGTTTCTGAAATTCCTGTTGAACTCAATTATCTTGATTATTTGGTCATATTCTATTTCTGTATGAATTGTTAACAAACCTGTTTTGATATCTGATTTATTGGCTTATAAGCCTGGTTGAACAATTGTGTATCTGAGATATTGACATATAAGTATGTGGAACCGTTGTAAATCTGTGATGATAAAGTCGTGATATATATTGACCTATGACCTGGATGATTTATTCTCTAGTGGCCTGTTTATCTGAGTTACAGTTCCGACGCGCATCGGACTATCTGAGATGCCGGTACGGCACCACCAGTTGTCTTGAGGAAAATACTACGGATGTCAGTGTTGGACTCAACACTCCGGGCTGTTTAGGACAGTCGTTCCATTGCATGAGCAATAGTGGAAACACTCTGAAAATGAGTGTGGCTCTTAAGTGAGATCTGTTGGCCAGCTTGATGATTTGCACGACATTCTTATATTATTTGTATATAGTTGTTTCAGTTATTGTATTATCATGTTATTTGATTCCCTCACCATGTTTGTTGATTCCTACTTAGTATTTCTGCTAACTCCCTTTGTTTCTCTTCCAGGTACAGAGTTAGCTTCTGGGAGGGATAGAGTAGATAGCAGATACCAGCCCGAGTTGAGATAGTTGTCTTTTGTATTTTATTCAGTTGATAATTTGGATAGTTGTATTCAGATATTGAGTTATAAAGCCGTTGATGTTAAATTTGGATTGTTTATTAAATAAAGGATATGTGATTATTGTAGTTCTCTGGTTCCTATCACTATTGTTACTCCCTGGGGAACCCTGAGCTAGAAATAGCCGGCCTCCTGCCGGGGCGTGACACGACCTCTAGCTTGAACTTCAAGGTTGGCTCCAAGGTCCTTCTCTCATGGTTTAGCTCTCAAACCCTAGAGGTACACTTTAAAAGTTCCCCATAGGTTCGGCCAATGCCATGGTCTTCCTCCAAGGAAGGTGCGCCACCATACAAGGGGCCAAGATAGCTAGCTCTCAAACCAAAAGAGGTTTGGCCAAGCTTTGTTGCGCCACCAAGCAACCAAGCACCAGCTTGCATGCGCCACCTTGCATGCTTGCGCCATCAAGCAAGATGCGAGCATCAAGGTCCAAGAAGGATGCGCCTAGCCCTTAATCTTCATCTTAATTTTTACAAAAATAATGAAAAAAATGGCACGCAGGCCGCACAAGGATACATCACAGGCATGCAAAAGGGGCTTGACTCATGATCACAACATTATGCACAATCAGGGTATTTACTCATGCAATTCTACATGCTCATGAAAAACGTAAAATCTGAAATTTTACTTTTTCATAAAACTAGTCTCTTTTTCTCATCTTCTTCTCACAAATCTTTTGGTTAATTGCGATTTATTTTTCATGATGATTTCAGAGATCCTTTCGGCTGGCAATTTTGTAAGATCAAGAGACTTGGCTAGTCCGAAGACACAATGCCCGTCCTACTTGACAAAATTACGTGCGCCTTTGATCTTTAAATCAGATAAGAAAAATAGTCCAAAAATCCAAAAGAGATTGAGAGGATGATAGAAACAAGAAACCCTAATTTTTCCTACTTAGAAAAAATCGTTTTCCATGGATCATGCTATTGACGAAAATAGAGATATGGCATGTGAGCATGAAAGAAAAGCGTAAAACATCGTTCGAGTCTTGCAAGTCCCTCTGATACCACAGTTGGGAAACCCCGGGGACATTTTACAATTTTTCAGAGTTATAAGCATACATTGCACAGCGGAAGAATGTCCCCGAAACAGGCCGGTCCCAAAAACCCAGTGAAGATCGCAAGCAAGAGAGTCGACACAATGAGTTAGGAAATACATTAGAGCAAGATGAGGTTGATGTCGTGATAGGTGCCCAAGCGTGCGCCCTCTGCAGTCTCACACACACGGACCCTTCGAGTCCTCTTCTTCCACGCCCGGTGCTAGCCTCGGGAAGAAGATCCAAGCCTTGTGCTCCTTCTTCAAAATATGCGCCACCTCCAAGGTAGATGCGCCAAAGATGAAGAAGGATGAGGGAGAGGGAAACCGCCAAGCATCAAGTTCCTTGCGTCAAGAGAGAAGGAAGAGGCTTGCGGCTAGGGTTTGGAAGGAAGAAGAAGATGCGCCACTTCTTGGTATTGTCGCCCTTCAAGCCCTTACTTTCGCCCCTTCTCTTGTTGTCACGCCTCTAAGGATTGTAACCTCATAAGAGGGGGCGGCTAGTGTCACTTATAAAGAGCTAGAGGCGGTTAGGGCAAGGGTTGAGATCATGACAAGTGTATGGCTTGGATGAGAAGGTTTGAGGTAAGGAAAGTCTCCAAGACTTTACCATAAACCTCATTCAACCTTTCCATAAGCTACCAAGCCTTGCCTTGTGCGCCAAGGCCTAGCCTTGCGCCCCAAGCAATGCCTTAATGCATTCACACTATCAATGGGAGAGGGCTAGGCGCAAAAAGCTTCCTTAATGAAGCAAATTTGCCATACAAACCCCATTATGCCCCTTAGGCGCCAATGGGCTTGGCTTCCTCCCCATTATACCCTTTTAGCCTATTGCCTCTTCATGACAACTTATTATTGGGCCTCATTGGATAATGAGCTAGCCCAAACTTTATTACATGGCTTGATTAAGCACTTGGATCCAATCCAATGCAACCCTAATCCAAATGTGGCCAACCATGGTCAATTTTGGGTCAACCTGCCATAAATGGAGTTTGGCTCCAATAACATCCTTCCATCTCATCAGGCCCATTGGCGCTGATGAAATCTCCAAAATAGATCCGAGTTATCCAATAACTCGATCATAAGGCTTCCCGATCAATACGAGAACTCGAGTATCAAGGTGTGCGACCCTGTAGGTCCCTCTGACGTTGGCAGTGCTGACCAAATGTCACCACAAGCAGTGAGTGGCACCTAGCAGTGCATCGCTGCTACCCAAGTCATCGGGATGGATATGGACATTGACATCCCCATCATTGCAACAAGGTACAGATGCATTACAGTCTCTTTGCCGAACTGATATCCGATTGGACAAGTGTGTCACCACTTGTTTTCACCCAATCACATGGTTATAACTAAATCAGGTTCTCACCTGGGTATGGCCATACACTTTCGGTCATAGAACCATAGAGGAGCTCCATGGATATCATACTTCCCTTAGGAAGGGGCAAATCCTGTGTCTGTCCATTGACCTTCTCATATGGGTCGTGACATGCTCAATGACAACCGTTATTACCTCCCAACTACGGCGAGGTGTTAGGTTGTATCAAAGTAAGTCCCTAACCATATAGAATGGTCAATGACCTCAAGTCAAGGGATCAATGCATCTCCTGTCACTTGTGAGGATAACTCATGACACCAAGTCATAGCCTCACAGCGGGTCGGTCCAGTATATCCACCACTGATATAGCCATATGTCTGCGTTAGCACCTCGTGCCTAACCAGCCCATATACTAGTCTCACAAGTACCAGAGCTGTCCCATATCCACTCAGGTACATCGACTGGGGACAATCATTTGAGCACATATCCAATCTATCTCCAGGGACATTATCATGTAAGTACACAATCGCAGGTGTAGACAAACAATGATAACGACAATGCCTGAAAGATATATATATATGAATATCAGAGTCAAGTAGTACAAAGATGGACCAAAAACCCAGTGAAGATCGCAAGCAAGAGAGTCGACACGATGAGTTAGGAAATACCTTAGAGCAAGATGAGGTCGATGTCGTGATAGGCGCCCAAGCGTGCGCCCTCTGCAGTCTCACACACACAGACCCCTCGAGTCCTCTTCTTCCATGCCCGGTGCTAGCCTCGAGAAGAAGATCCAAGCCTTGTGCTCCTTCTTCAAAATATGCGCCACCTCCAAGGTAGATGCGCCAAAGATGGACAAGGATGAGGGAGAGGGACATGGGGGTGTAATCTCTTTGTTTCTTAATGGCTAGAAAACCCTAATTTTGTCAAACTGATCTTATTATGATAATTTTACTCTTGTGATTGATTGTTCTTTAATTCTCCTTTGTGTCTTAAATATCAGCATGTTTTAGAATTTTGCGAAATAGATCGAGAGGTTGGTTGTTTGAAATTCGGAACCCTAGGAATTATTGAGTTTGGAACTACCGTAAGAGATTAGGTTGTTCTTCAAATTCTGATTTTTAGAGAACTATAATGCCTTGTTGATTTTATGATTCTTTAGATTGAGTTAATGTGTAGACTTGATTTGATATTGCAAGAGATTGAGTATCGAGTTGTTGGAAACCCTTGAGTAAAACTAGTGTTGAGACTCAGATGCACGAGAGTGATCTTTGAGTTTCCACTTGAGGTGATCAACCCAGAATTCGGATGCACGAGAGTGATCCTTGAGTTCTTGGTTGATGGTTTACTTATTCTCAGCATTGAATAGATCTTGCACGAGAGTGGGGATCAGTTCTTTGTAAGGTTGTCTGCGCGAGAGAGACACAATTTATTTATGAAGTAAATTATACCTTTATCATGATTGAATTAGATTGACAAACACTTATCTTAATCCAGTCATTAGAAATTTAAAGTAGATGAACCCCTAGTCCCAGTTTCTTCTTTGATATTCTCTCCATGTTCTTTTTGATAGTTTGATTCACTATTTTCCGATTGCCTAGCTAGCGAGAAATCGATTATTCAGTACTTGGCAACAAGGTCTCTGTGGTTCGATATTTTTATATTACTTCGAGTATCCGTGCACTTGCAGACACAACAATGGGCCACGTGGTAGGGGAGGAGATCAGCGACGTTGAAGATGGGGCTGATGAGGGAGTCCTTCGGGAGGTCGAGGACGTAGGCATTAGAGCCAACCTACCGTAGAACCATGTATGGACCGTCGCAGCACGCTTGCAACTTCCAATTGGCCTGAGACCGTAAACGCTCAGGGTGGATTCGGACCATGACAAGCTCACCAACCTCAAAATGTTGTGGCCTATGATGCTTGTTGGCCTCCAGCGCATAACGGGTGCTCTTCAAAAAGATCCGGTGTCGAATCTCATCATGTAAACCCATGATATGAGAAGCAAATGTGTATGTGGACTCATGGATGGAAGGGGGAGGGGGAACATTATGCATGTCGATAGGTTTCCTAGGCTGGTGCCTGAGGATGACTTGGAAAGGACTCAACCCCGTAGAGCGGTGGAATGCACTGTTATACGCAAACTCGGCGATAGGGAGGTGATCAGCCTAATGGCGTGGGAAGTCACCGGCTAAGCATCGCAAACGGTTACCCAGGCTACGGTTCACGACCTCCATTTGACCGTCCGTCTGCGGGTGGTACGCAGAGGAAAACTTGAGAGTGGTCCCGAGAAGGGCCCACAAGGGCTTCCAAAAATTACCAATGAACCGGGAGTCGCTGTCAGAAACGATGGTGAGAGGGAGTCCATGGAGGCACACGATCTCTTTGACGAAGATGTGGGCGATGTGAGAGGCATCGACCATTTTGGAACAAGGCACAAAGTGTGCCATCTTGGAGAATCAATCCACGACAACAAAGATGAAGTCGTGGCGCGAGGCCGAGTGGGGAAGGCCAAGGACAAAGTCCATGCTGATGTCTAGCCATGGACCTTTAGGGACAGGGAGAGGGGTGTAAATCCCGGTGTTGGCAGGGCGAGGCTTGGCATGTTGGCACGTCCCATAGTGGTGAACAACCCTATCGACATCTTTACGAAGAGTGGGCCAAAGAAATGAACTTCGGCCAAAGTGAGGGTCTTGTCATGGCCGTGGTGCCCGGTGGCACGACCGGCGTGCAGCTCAAGCAAGAGGTGCTCATGGAGAGAGGACCATGGAACGCATAACCGGTTACCGAACATGAGGTAACCATCGTGGAGACGGTAAGGTTGGTCTAGGGGTTCAGCGGCAAGGAGCCGGGCCAAAGTGGGTCCAAAGTCGGGGCAATCGGTGTACTCATCGCGGACATGGGCCAGTGTGGGGATCGACATGGACAAAACACACAATAGGGAATGGACGCGACTGAGGGCGTCGGCCACCACGTTCTCGTTTCCAGCCTTGTGGGTGATCACAAAGGTATATTGCTGAAGAAACTCGACCCACTTCGTGTGGCGAGGGGCAACCTTCTTCTGCGCATTGAGGAAGGAAAGGGACTGGTGGTCACTGAACAAAACGAACTCCTTATGTAGGAGATAGTGACGCCATTGCCGGAGGGACTGGACTATAGCGTAGAACTCCTTGTCGTAGGTGGAGTATCATTGTCAAACCTCGTTCAGCTTCTTGCTGAAGAAGGCAACGGGGTGGCCTTCCTGACTAAGGGTGCCGCCGATGCCAGTGCCGGTGGCATCACACGCAACCTCGAAAACCATCGAGAAGTCGGGAAGTCAGAGGATAGGGGCTGAGGTCATGATATCTCAAGGTCATGATATCCTTGAGAGCTACGAAGGCAGGACTAGCCGCGGGGGACCAGGAAAAGGCCTCGTGTTTGGTGCAGGCCGTCATAGGGGAAGCGATGGTGCTGAACCCCTTGATAAAGCATCAATAGAAGGCCGCGAGGCCGAGAAAACTACGGACCTCGGTGACAGACTCAGGTTCCGGCCATTGGCGAATGGCCTCAATTTTAGCGGGGTCAACCATGAGACCTTGATCCGAGACGATGAACCCAAGGAACTGAACCTGGGTCTCGAGGAAGGAGCACTTCTTGGCATTAAGGAACAAGCGTTCCTTGCGCAGGATATCGAAGGTCAACCGAAGGTGCTCAAGGTGGTCATCACGAGAGCGGCTATGAATGAGGATGTCATCGAAGTAGACGACTAGGAATTTCCCCATATAGGGCCGAAGGGTCTGACTCATAAGACGCATGAAAGTCGACGGTGCATTAGTAAGGCCGAAGGGCATCACAAGCCACTCGTAGAGGCCATCCTTCGTCTTGAAGGCCGTCTTCCACTCGTCGCCCTCGCAGATGCGGATCTGGTGGTATCCGCTCCGGAGGTCAAGCTTGCTAACCAACACGCGTCGGAGATGAGGTTGAGCATGTCATCCAAGCGCGGAATGGGAAACTGATACTTAACTGTGATGCGATTGATTGCACGGCAATCAATGCACATCCGCCAAGAACCATCCTTCTTAGGTGTAAGAAGGGCTAGAACAGCGCAGAGGCTAAGGCTCTCGCAGATGAAGCCTTTGGCAAGAAGGTTGTCAACCTGCTGCTTGAGCTCCGTGTGCTAGGTGGGGTTGAGACGGTGATGGGGCAGGTTGGGCAAAGACGCCCCGGGGACATGCTGGATGTTGCGATCCGGGGGAAGACCAACGGGGAGTTCGATCGGGGCGATGTCGGCGAACTTGTCCAAAAGAGTGGTAACCTCCGTGGGTAAAGGGGCCTGCGGAGGTGGAGGAGCAGGGGAGACTTCGCGGACCATGAGGGCATAGACCACCTGGGTCTCATGGGCCTCATGGACGAGGGAGCGGGGTCGGACCAAGGCGACTGCCTTAGGTGCAAGTTGGGAAGGAGGGGCGGGGGTTACTAGACCCTTGGACATGGAGGCCCGCAACTCCTTGGGCGGAGCCGGGGTCAAATAGATCTTATGTCCCCCGTGCTGGAAGACGTAAGTGTTGGATTGGCCATAGTGTACTACATCGCGGTCATAGAGCCAAGGTCATCCAAGGAGGACATGGGCGACGTCCATGGACGTGACATTGCCCCACACCTTCTCTGTATAGTCACCGAAATAGATGGGAACCTAGTAGCGGTGGGTGATGGGGAGGCTAGATGCATCGACCCAGGCGATCGAGTACGGTTGAGGATGCGGCCTGAGGGGAAGGCCGAAGCGGGTGACTACCGTCCGAGATACAATGTTAAGGCTGCTACCTTCGTCGATCACAATCTTGCACGAGTGCCCATTACACTTGATGTAAGTGTAAAAGATACTCGTGCGTTTCCAATCTTCTGTCGGAGGGGGGCTGTGGACAAGGGTGCAGCGGACCACCACCATGGTGGGACACGGGCTCGACTCCTCATCGGAGTAGCACTGTGGGCCGAACTCTTGGGTCAAGGGAGGTGCATGAGAGACGACGGGCTAAGGACACGGGGCACGCGGGGTGGCCGCGATGTGGAGAGAGCGACGCGGGTAATCCCGGTTGAAGTGATCGGATTGCCCACAATGACGACAAGGACCGGGTGGAACGGCGGAGATGGGTGCCTTGCCCTTCTCCTCCCAAGTCAAGCGATGTGGTGGTGCATCGTGGGGAGTGTCGCATGGGGGTTGACGGGGACCCGTGTGGTTTGGACGAGGGGGCGCCTCGAGACGAGGAGGCAGGGCTGGCACCGGAGGCACATAGGCGGCACGACGTGGGGGACCCGGTTCAACGTGAGGGCGTGCGGAATGCAGGTCCTGCTCGATATCACGAGTATGGTGAAGGGTCAAGATATCTGAGTCAAGGCCGTGGGAAGGTAGCATACGACGAATCTCGTCGCAGAGGCCGTGCTTGAAGTGGGACAAGGTGAAGGCCGGGTCTTCCTTAAGGTTGCACCTAATGCTGAGCTCGTCAAAGCGAGTGTGGTACTCGTCGACAGAGTCGAAGCCTTGGGTTATGGCACATACTTCTCCTTCAGCCTATAGCACATCTCCTCCCACCGAGTAATGGGGGGAAGGCACTGATCGACGAGCTGACGCTCTATGTTCGTCCAATACAACCGCGCGGGGCCGGTGAGTAGGAGACGAACGTAGCTAACCTTGAGGCGGTCGGACATGGCACTCCACTCAAAGTAATTATCGACAGCCGCGGACCAATCAAGGAACACGCGGGGGTCAAGGTTACCGTTGAAAATAGGTGGGTCGATGCGCATGAGCCGGCGGACTCCGTCGTCCTCACGGCTGCGTGGAAGTGGGCGACGTGGGGGAGGGGCCTCCTCAGTCCACGTGGACTCGTCACCGAAGGGGTCATACCGGGGGGACTCGGTGGCCTGCATACGGAGCGGGGCCAATGGAGGGGGAGTACTGAACGAGGGTTGACCCTCTGCGGGTTTAGACCGGAGTTCCGCTACTTAGTCCTTGAGATGTTGGACCGACAACATTAGGCACTGAAACATGGTCTCCATCGCTTCCATGTGTGTGGAAAGTGATTCAACCGACTCTATCCTAGGGAGAGGACTCTCTTCGGTCGCAGCGGGCACTTGGGATGAAGGGTTCTGATATGTGGTACCAGATCTTGTGGTCATGATGCTGAAAATGTGTATGGATGCTGAAAACAAAGCCGAAGAAACCAAATGATATGCAGTGCGGAGCTAGACAAGAGTTAGCTCCAACCTGCTTTGATACCAAAAATTGACGCAGCGGATGTAAGGGCCCTTAATTTCATACTCTAAGGGACTAGACCTGATGTTGACAACGCAAGAGGGTCTTGAGACGAGGGAAGTTAGAACGTGTGCAGACGAAGAAACCACGAGAAAGCCGATGAGAAAGACGAGAAGATGTTTCTTGAGCAATACCCAAACGCACGGAGAAGCAACGGCTCGAATACTAAGGAAACTACTCAGCTCACGCGTAGAGCCAATTTTTTTTTGCAAGCAAGCGCGCGCGAACAGAACCTCCATGGGGCTACGAGGGAAGCCTTTCGCAAGTCCAAGATGCAACACTAAAGGCAAAGTGGCTAGATGCAAGATCGTTTGCAAAGGACCTGGAGCCTGAGGAGGGTTCTCTGGGTGTTTTGATTGAAAACAGTAAAGCAGCGGAATACAAGGGCGAGGGAACTCTAGGCGAGCTCCTCGGAGTTGGAGGACCTAGGCCTTCGCGTGGGGTAAGGCAACTAATACAACCAAGCTAAAGAAAACACACAACCCTCAGCCTCTTTGATAGATCAAGAGGAGAAGGGGCACATGGAAAACACATGGGGGTAGTTGGATAGGCCAGCCCCCCTTTAACTAACTAAAAGAAGGTCAATATTCATTCAAAACAAACTAAAGCAAGATGCTAACTACTTCTGCAGGGAATATGTCAAAGGATGGGGCGCATTAGCTGGGCGTTCGAGCCGTTGAATGGGCAGACTTCGGTGGGCTACACCATTTCCAAGCATGCAACTATGAAGCAGCAGAAGTGGCTGATTGTGGGCTGATTTTGGACATTGGTGGCGGTCTCTTGGGCCGAGTTGAGGACCTGGTTGTTGTAGCGGTCGGCGGTGGCTTCTTGTTGCGGTCCGCGAGGAAGACTTGCCATGGGTGGGGCTGGATGGACGTCACGGAGCTGGAAGATGGGCTCACCAGGCCCACGTAGGATGGGAGGACCGTTGCGACTGCCTAAGTTCCTGAAAGACTAGACCCAGGCACACTTTCGAGGCAGTCACAGCCTGGCCGTGTTTCCCGTCACAGGCGTGATGGAGTGGCGCCGGGCTGAACACAGCAGGAGGCACGGGGGTGTCGTCTGGCGATGAGCTAGTCATAGCCTTGCTGTGTTTCCCGTCACGGCCATGCTGGAGTGATTCGAGTTCCGTCGAGCTGATCACGAGTGGAAGCACGGGCGTGTTGAGGGCCGTGTCTGCGTTCGCATTTCGGCATGACTGTGTCACAGGCGTGCTCATCTTCACGGCTTGGTTGGCCGTGCTGGGGTTGACTGGCATGAACCTCTAGAAAAATTAAGGCAGGGTCGTAATATGGATTACGACCCGTAATTTCGGGTCCAAAATCCATAGAAAGGTCGGGGTGCTGGGCAAATTTTACGGCGGGGCCGTAACGAATATTACTGGCCGTAATTTCTGTCCCAAAATCCATAGAAAGTTCTGGCGAGGTGATCACGGCCTGGCCATGTTTGCCGTCACGGCCGTGATGGGGTGCGCCAATTTCCACCGAGCTTGTCACGGCGGGTGTCACAGGCGTGATGGAGGCCGTGCCCGCGTTTGCGTTTTCCTTCGACCGTGTCACGGCTGTGCTCTTGGTCATGGCCTGGCCGTGTTGGAGTTGATTGGCGATGCCTTCTTGTAGCGAGCTCGTCACGGCCATGTCTACCGTCACGGTATGGCCGTGTTGAGGGTGGTAGATGGCCTTCTGGACCAAAATTTTTGGTGAAGTTTCGTCCCAACCTGGGGGGTCATCCCAGGTGTCTTCTAGAGGAATTGGGTCATCCTCAAGTGTGTTTATGATTCCATCACACGCGCAGTCGTAAATTACCTCACAACACAGCGAAGGGAAGGGCGTTCATGCACCCTAGACGAAGCCAGATGATGCAAAGTTGGACGCTACAGGAGAAGTCACCGGAGCTGGGAGGTGTTCAACACACTCAGGATGCAGTAAGTAAAAGAAGAGGTGCCCGGAGTGATTCAGTGTCGCTCTGGCCCTTTTGATTGAATTGAAATTTCACTACAGAGGAAGGAATGGGAGGACTCACATACGAGTCTCCCGGAGTTTGCTGGACCTAGACCTTCGCTTGGGGGGAGGTTGCTACTACAACAAAGCTGAAGAAAACAAAAGCCTTCAGCCCTCCTTTATAGATCAAGAGGGGTGGGGAGACACATGACAAGCACATGAGGGTAGTTGGAGAAGCCAACAACCTCTAACTTCCTAAAAGAGGATCAAGATGCCCTCTAACAAACTGAAAAGCAAACTACCAACTATGTGCAGGGAATATGCTAAGGGGCTGGCGCCTAGACTGGAGTTCCTGGGCCGTTGTCCGGGTCGAGTTTGCCGCACTAAACCATTTCGGAGCAAGCCGCCATGAAGCAGCAAAACTTGCTGATCGTGGGCTGGTTCTGGATGTTATTGGCGGTATCTTGGGCTGAGTTGAGGACTCGGTTGTGATAATGGTCAGTGGCGGGCTCTGGCGGTGGTCCTCGGGGAAGATTCGCCATGGGAATAGAGCGGAGGGACTCTGTGGAGGTAGTAGATGGGCTAAGGATCCCCACGTATCGGTCTGGAGGTTGTGAGGAACACTACGAGCGTTGAACGGCATACTGAATGAAGCTCTTCGGCATTTCTGGGCAAATTACGGTAGGGCCATAATTTTTATTACAGGCTATAATTTTGGTCTTAATCTGGGCAAAAACTTCGGGGTTCTTCTTTGGCATTTCTGGGCAAATTATGGCAGGGCCGTAATGTTTATTTTGGGCCATAATTTTGGTCTCAATCTGGGCAGAAACTTCAGAGTTCTTCTTCAGTGGCAAATTACGGCAGGGCCGTAATGTTTATTACGGGTCGTAATGTTAGGCTGAAAACTAGCAGAAACTTTGGAGCTTCTCTGCACTTTTGGGCAAATTACGGTAGGACCGTAATCATTATTACGGGCCGTAATTTTGGATGAAATTTGGGCAGAAGTTTCTAAGTGTTGGGCAGCCGATTTTATAGTAGGGCCATAATTAATATTACGGGCCATAATGTTGGACGAAATCTGGGCAGAAGCTTCCGGGTGCTAGGCAGCCGATTTTACGGTAGGGCCGTAATTAATATTACGGGCCAGAATTTCAGGCTGGAATTCGGCAGAAGCCTCTGTTTGGGCTGCAGAAACCTCTGTTTGGGCTGAAAATTTGTGTGTGTGTGGGGGGGGGGGTCTTTCTGAGACCCTGTAGAAGCTTTCCAAGTGTCTTCTAAGGGTGTTGGTGTTAGGGAATACCGGGTGTAATTTAAAATTTTTGCAGTCCCAGGACGCAGCGGAAGCATTACACCCGAAACATATTCCTTTTCCCCAAGGATCCATGCGAGGGAGAACACAAGGATGTGACAAGGATAATACCTCTATTGCTTGCTCGGTTCTTGAAGCCATGTTCGAAGACGATCAAGTGCTCGCCCTCTACAAGTATCCACGCGTCGACTCCTTGATCGTTGCTCCCTTCCACGCTTGGTGCTAGCCTCGGGAAGAGAATCAAGCCTTAGGGTTCCTTCACTTCTCTTGCGCCACCTCCAAGATGAAAGCGCCAAGAAGAGATGAGGAGGAAGATGATGCGCCAAGTGCTTCCTTCTTCTTCTTTGTATGCACCACCTTCAAGCAAGGTGCGCCTATGGCCAAGGAATGGAGAAAGCTTGTGGCAAGGAGATGCCACCAAACACTAAGAGTCCTTGCGCCAAGAAGAGAGGGAGAAGAAGAAGAACTTGCGGCTATGGAAGAAGATTGCGCTCCTTGATGAAGAAGGAGAGCTCCAAGCTCTCAAGTTGTCGCCACCTTAAGCCTCCACGCCTCCTTGTGTATGAGACCTCACGTATTCAAGGAAGGGAACCCAAGAGGGGGCGACAAGGGGTCCTATAAATAGGACTAGAGGAGGTTTGGGCAAGGGCTAGGATCATGCCAAGTGTATGGCTAGGATGAGGTGTCTTGAGGCAAGGAAAGTCCCCAAGACTTTACCATAAACCTCATTCAACCTATCCATAAATGTCCAAGCACTATATCAGCCCAAGACATGCCTCAAATGCATTCTTACCATCAAAGGAGAAGTGGCTAGGCGCAACATGCAAGAGGAATTCAGCTACGGTGGTGTCTTGGGAGAAACTAGGGTTTGAGGTAAGGTAAGTCTCCAAGACATTACCATATACCTCTTCCCTATATCCATATGCACCTAGGAACTTCCCATAAAAGTTCTCAAGCCATATCAGCTCCAAGACTTGCCTTAGAGGCAAGTATTCCATCCAAGGAAGAGGGGCTAGGCGCCCTTTACTTCCATAATGAAGCAAAGGCGCCTCCCTCACCCCATTATGCCCCTAGGCGCCAATGGGGTGAGATTTCTCCCCATTATACCCTTTTAAGCCAATTCCCTCTTCATGACAACTAATTATTGGGCCTCATTGGATAATGAGCTAGCCCAAACTTCATGGCATGGGTTGATTAAGCCATTGGATCTAATCCAATGCAACTCTAATCCAAATGTGACCAATTGAGGTCAATTTCGGGTTAACCTGCCAAAAATGAAGTTTGGCCAAGTTGTAATTGGCCAAAGGCCTACTTCAGGAAGCATGTGTCACCTTGTGAGTACATCCCACCCCCGTGGGACGCAAGGCCGTGTATGAAACAAGGATCCCATCTCACTAAGAAGTCAGGCGACTTCTCAATCGATTTTTTCAGGATTATCGATTCAAATAAAATAGTGAGAAACAATCATTTATAAAAGGCCAGAATAAATAGTTGAAGATGTGATACTAATCTACTCTTATCCTTGTTATAGATGGTTTCTAACAACAACAACAACAACAGATTGTCACTCCGTTCTATCCTGGACATGGAGAAGTTGACTAGAGTCAACTTCATGGACTAGTACCGCCACTTGAGGATAGTCCTCAAGCAAGAGAAGAAGTTGTATGTCTTAGAACAAGCACTTCCTCCTCAACCGGCATCCTCAACCCGTGCGGCTGATCGGGAAGCTTTTCGTAAGCACCAAGATGATTCCCTGAATGTTGCCTACCTTCTATTATCCGTGATGTCGTCCAAGTTGCAGATGCAGCATGAGGATCAAAACACATTTCAAATCATCACGCATCTAAAGCAACTGTTCGAGTCGTAGGCGAGAATAGAAAGGTTTGAAACGTCCAAGGCTGCTTATCAGTGCAAGATGGTTGAAGGTGCACTAGTGGGGCTGCATGTGCTCAAGCTGCTTGGGTACTTGTCGCATCTCAACAGACTAGGATACCCGATGGATCAATACTTGGCTACAGATCTAATCCTGTAGTCACCGCCTCCGAGTTACAGTGCATTCATTATCAATTTCAATATGAATAAAATTGAATGTACTCATGAGGAGTTACTGAAACTGTTGGAAATGACTGAGAAAGAAATGGACAAAACCAAACCCAAGTCCGTTCTTATGGTCTCTCGAGACAGTAAGAAGTAGAAAAAGGGTAAGGGCAAGTCCAAGGCCAAAGCACAGAAGAAGGCCAAGGTGAGGAGGAATGAATGCTTCAACTGTAGCCAGCAGGGCCATTGGCGCAAAGACAATAAGCATCCTCAAAGAGAGATGAAGAAAAGTGACCCTTCGTCTTCAGGCTCAGGTAATTTTGTTACCAAATCCTATATTGTCTATTTTGTTGGTGCCTCTAGAAATCTCATCATGTGAACCAACACATGGAAATCTAGTCGAGTCCGACCTGACAGTTATACCTAGGGCCTATGATTTCCTTGAGGAAGGTGCGTCTAGAGTTTTAACCAGACTGGGGAAATCATTGTCACCACACGCCTCCTGAAGATAGATGGGTGTGTCCCATGGGGGTGGGAAATAGTGCACAACACCAACGATCGACGGTTTGACAAGGGTTACGCATCAGAAGGCTAAGGAAGGGGACTTGATATGATTTAGTGAGGATTTTTATGGTCTCGGCACCACGAGCTTTTATCTTATTCTACCAATACATATATGCAATCCTATAGTGGAATAAAACCAAAAGCAATAAAGGCAAGCTGAAGCATAGAACAGTAAATATGATGTGATCAGAGCCCATAACTCGGGTAACAAGCCCCTAAACCTAGTCCTAGCCACCTAGCACTACCAAGGGCTATGAGCCATGGGCTCATGCCAACAAGTCCTTAGCTCATCCCTGAGTGCCCTAAAGGCTCTGCTCCCAAGCCCTGACGTACACCACCTAGGTCTTCAGCTCCATGGGTCAGCTCACGAACCCCAAAGGCACCATCCAGGAAAATCTTAGAGCCCCTTTAGGTTCGGCCAGCCCTAGTCTCCTCCATAAGCCAGCTCGCAAATCCTAGGCTCCTGCTAGGATTCGGCCAACTTAGTTCTCCTTCTGGAAGATAGCTCACAAACTCCAGACTCCTTCCAGGGTTCGGCCAAACATCCATATGCCATCCTCTCCATGCGTCTCACCATCCTTGCTAGATGTGCCACTTCCCTTGCTAGGTGCGTCGCCCATAAGGTGCGCCCTTTTGCTTAGATGTGTCATCATGCAAGTGTAGGTGCTGTTCTTCTTTATCTCAGCCCTTGAATGTATGAAGCACCCCTAAGAGCCTTCTCATTCATGACTAATAGAGAAAAAAGCCCCTTACCAAGGTTAGGTGTGCAAACCATCATGTTCAGCCCATGAACCCTTAGATACATCACTAGGCAGCCCTAATAAGCATCATGGTTCGGCTAGTCAAGTTGATCAGCCCCTTAGGATGTTCAACCTTTGCCATCAGCCCATGAACCCATTGTTAGACTACAAGGTGACCCTAGAAGTTAACATAGTTTGGCTATTGATGTAGATCAACCCCTTAGGGTGAGCCATCTTCATCATTAGCCCTTGAACCCTTGATGCACAACTAGGAAACCCTAGAAGGCCTCATGGTTCGGCTAAGGACAAAGATCAGCCCCCTAACTTGGTTAGGTTGCAACATCCTTTTGATCAGCCCTCTTCCCTTAAGTGCACCATCTAGGTTACCCTAGAAGCCACCACTTTATGTTAAGCCGATTAAAGGGATGCGCCACCTTGGGGTGAGGTGCACCAACCCTAACCCTAGCTGCCAACCCCCTTAAGGTGCGCCTCTAGGTAACCCTAGAAGCCAACATGGTTCGGCTGGGTATGGGTATGCGCCACCATGAGAGATACGCAAGGGAGAAAAAGAGAAACGCCACGATGTCTTCAAAATCTTTAATTTAATTTACAATATAGAATTGAAATTCAAAATTGAAAGTCGGCACGCAGGTCTCACAATGATACATCACTGGCATGACAATTACAAGGCTTGTCTAAGATCACATCAGGAAGAATAAATCAACTACTCATGCGATTTTACATGCTATGAAAAATCAACAAGTAATCACTTTTAATTTTTTATAAAACCCTTTCAATCAATATTTAGCGACTCTATATCATCCTTCTATATTGTTTCGCCCCTCTCAGGAGTCTACAAAGGGTAGTTGCCCCTTGCAATCTTTACCCCATAGAGATTAGGATAATCACCCTGCCCCAATAATCTCCTATGGGTCTTGTGCCATAGGTCTATCCCATGTGTGCGAGGAGTAAATTCTTCCACATAGGGTCTATCCTGGATGTGAAAAAAATGAAAACTAAAAGATGATTAAGAGGCAAAAATTAACAGAAATTATTTTTCAACAGAAAAATCATGGCATAAAAAATTTTTAAAAATTATTTTCATGTCATGGGGTATGCGCATGTAGAAAAGACACCTACGGGCCTCGTAAGTACAGAATTGTAAGTACAGAATTGTTCTTTCGCTAGACTGATGTCCAGATTGGGCAAGCATGTCACACTTGTTGATCCCAATATTATGACATGACTAAATCAGGTTCTCACCTGGGTATGGCCATACACTTTCAGTCAACCACATAGGGGTGCCATGTACATCAAGTTTCCTCGCAAGGAAGGGCAAATCCTCTCTTGACACATTGAATCTCTCATATAGCTCATGATGATCCCAATGACAACCGTTATGACTTCCTTTTTATGGCGAAGCATTAGGTTGTATCAAAGTGCCTCATTCACCATATAGAGATGCCAATGCCCTTAAGTTTAGGACAATCGTAACTCTGTCACTGAGATCTTCATCTTGTGACACTAAGATGAATCCTCACGATGGGTCAATCCAGTATATCTCCCTTGATATATCTATATGCATGCGTTAGCAACCCATTCTCAATCAGCGCATATACTAGTCTCAAGTGAATCATAGCTGTCCTATATCCACTATGATTCATGACCGGGGACAAAACTGAGATAAGACAAATATCTATCTCTTAGGGACATCGTACATGCAACTGTACATGTGCACAGATGTACATATTTGCATAACAACGACTATGTTAGGATATCTCATTTATCAACTAGATGTGATACACATATCCCATTGGACTATCCCAAAGGTCCTAGGGCATAAACACTAACAATTTGGAACCTTAGCTGCCTAGCCGCCGCCCCTCCTCTTGAAGTGGTGGCACTTCATTGAAGAGACGAGAGTAAGAAGGGACAAAGGAGGATTATCTTCATTGTGGGGACAAGTGGAAGAGCTCCCCTCTCCTTATCACCCATCCACTCATTGTTGGCGCATCCTTGAAGGGTGGTAGCAACTTGAAGCACTTCTCTTGGCGCATCCTTGAAGCTTGGCCCAAGAAGAGAAGGACTCCCTAGGCATGGATTTTACCTTCTGAGGCTAGCACCAGGTGTGGAGGTTGAGAGATTTCGTGGAGCCAATGTGTGTGTGATTGTAGTAGACACTCCTGTGCATGTCTACCATCATCGGGGCTTGCTCTATAATCGCACAAGATATACTACTCTTGCACATCCGTTGGTTCTCACTCATAAGAAAGATCCTAGTATTACGGAAATTCTGTTTCGGACCAACGCTTTCACTGTTGTTATAATTTTAAAATCGGTCTAGGGATTCCCAACATGCATCACCTATGAAAAGAATTTAAAATGCGATAGATCAGGTCTCTAAGTAGATATTATATTTGTATTAGTTAAGCTCGATGAAGATGACTGATCACTCCTTTGGGAAAAATTGAAAAACTCTAAGTTAATAGCAAAATAAGATAAGAATCCTACTTGCATGTGTTAAAAGAGAAGTGGATAATTCATTGAATTAATTGTCAACAATAAATAATCAAATACTCTTAATGGATAGAGACTCACTAAAATAACTATCCAATAAGAGATTCAATAACTTAAGTCAATAATAAATACACAAAGGAAAACATAAGTTTTTAATACTCTCTCTCAAGCTCAAGCTTACATGTCATCCATGCCAAGCTCATTGCAAAATATATAGAAGTGCATAGCTCTAAGAGCCTTAATGAAAATATCACTGAATTGTTCTTCAAACTTAGGTGTAGACGACAATCTTTTGTTCAACATTACTTTTTAGACAAAGAGACAATCAACTTTAGCATGCGCAAAATTGCAGGCCGTATAAATAAAAATTGATTATCACATAATGAAGTGGACTACGACAATAGAGATTGAAAACCTACAACAAGTTTTCAATCCATATCATCTCTAGCAATGTGTCATGGCTCTCCATTCAACTTCATAGCTTGACCTGACCACTACATTTTTTGTTTCTTGATCTTCAAGTGTTTAGATTTTCACCCACGTATGTGTATCACCTAAAATTAAATCTTCTTTCATTTATATTGCCTACATAATCTATATTAGCATATGTTTTAATTTTCTTATGTCCATTTTTCTTGTATAATGATCCCTTTTCAAGTAATTTTATATATTGAATGATGCATAATGCAGCCTCTGCGTCAACGAACAAACAATACCCACTGTGTAGGAGATGTCTAGTCTTGTCACAGTGAGATGTATAAGTTTCCTCACTAATCCTTCATACTAAGTGGAATCAAAATGTTCAAATTCATTATAGTACAATATGTTAACCTAAAAGTATATAAGTATTTGCTCGTTTCCACCCTAAAAGAATTGTTTCTTCTAATAAATCTAGAGCATTCTTAATTTATCAAAGGGATACACTGCATCCATTATAAACAACTTAATTCCCAAAAATATATTAATCCGCAAAATTTCTTTCAACTAAAGTGAGACTTCAAATGTTTCTTTGTTTCGATAATGTCACATATATATCATTACCTATTAATAAGATGTGATCCACATAGATGACTAAATTATATATTTCAAAATATGAGGAACATATGAAAATTGAATGATAAACTTTGTTGCACCAATAACTAGCTAATATAACAATTTGTGAGAATTTTTAAAATCATGATTTATGACTGTATTTTACACGATAGATGGCCATATGTAGTTTGCAAAGAATAAAACTCTTGATCACCAAGTTGCCACCACTCGTTCCTCCTTTCTCTTCTTGGCGCTCGCTGCTAAAAATGAACTACATGCAGCAGTGAATCTTACTACCAAATTCCTAAATTACCATCACAGAGGGCAACATTGCTGCCATCGTAAACACCTGATTCAACGACTCCTGATGCTGTGACCTGTGACCCAATTAAGCTAATCCGAACATGACCCATTTAATTAGTTGGGTCAAAATGTATAACCCAAACATGACCTAAAAGTATACCAATATCACAAATATAACAAAAATCATAAATATAACCAAATCATAAATACCATCACACAAAAAAACTCATACTACATATATCATTTTCCTTTTAAATTTTAAAATATCACATGTATCAAACTATCAATGTATCAATGTATCATCATATCACAAATATCAAACTATGAATATATTATCAACTACTAGCTTCAGATCTTTCTTCAAAATATACACTATCCACGGATTCCCAACCAAAATGAGCAGAGCCTTCTAGATTGTTAGCTTCCTCGCTATTCATAGTGTCATGAGTAAATATACACATGTCAAAAGAGAAAAATTGATAAACTAGGAAGATCGTGGATATCACCAAATTGGAGTCATTAATGATCGTGGATAAACTTGAAGATTGTGGATATCACCAAATTGGCGCCTGTGTGATCGTGGATAAACTTGTAAGATCATGGATATCACCAAATTGGAGTCATTAATGATCATGAATAAACTTGAAAGATCGTGGATATCATCAAATTAGAGTCATTAATGATCGTGGATAAACTAAGAAGATCGTGAATATCACCAAATTGACGCATGTATGATTGTGGATAAACTTGGAAGAGCTTTGGTTATCATGGTTATCACCAAATTGGTGCCTGTATGATCATGGTTAAACCTGTAAAATCATGAATATCACCAAATTTTGAGTCATTAATGATCATGAATAAACTAGGAAGATCATGGATATCATCAAATTGGAGTCAAGAATGATCATGGATGAAATTGGAAGATCATGGATATCACCAAATTGGCACTTGTATGATCATGGATAAACATGTAATATCATGAATATCACCAAATTGGAGTCATTAATGATTGTGGATGAACTAAGAAGATCGTGGATATCACCAAATTGATGCATGTATGATTGTGGATAAACCTAGAAGAGCTTAGGTTATCGTGGATATCACCAAATTAGCGCCTGTACGATCGTGGATAAACTTGTAAAATTGTGGATATCACCAAATTTGAGTCATTAATGATTGTGAATAAACTATGAAGATAGTGGATATCACCAAATTGGAGTGAGCACATGGAAACTACAAATAGATAAAAGAAATGTATCATTAACTTTTTTTCTTTCTTTAAATAACTAAAAATATGTTATAACTCCTTAAAAGTATAGACAGTTTATCTTTGTGTAGGTATGCTTATAAATCTCTTTGTCCATACAATAAACCATTCTCCCCATAATGACTCAATTGGTAAACCAATCCAATTTCAAATTCTCAAACAAATAGGGCACAACCATTTACTTGTGATTAGATGCATTAGATTTTTTTTTTCTCTTCATTTTTCTCATAGCTTTTAGGGGCTTCATGCCTTAATGTATGTTCTAATCATTTATATATTTGCATAATTTCCTTGAGTGTAGATGATTATATAAATTCAATTCCAGAAGCTATGTTACTGGTTCATATCCTTGAGTGTAGATGATTATACAAATTCAAGTCCATAAGCTATGTTACTAGTTCATATCTTGGTATTTTTTACAAAAAAGATTTGCAACAAAAGTAACATTTCTTTTGGTTTGAACAAATAACTATTGCAGTCATCCTCTTTATATAGAATCTAAACTTATTCAGGAAAAATTATTAGATATTGTTCATAATTCTCTGTATATTATTATTATTTTTTTTTTTTTGCTAGAAGTGATGGTGGTGAAGTAAAATTTCATCGCACACCCTTTCCTTGTCATACCAACTAACACCTTCATAAATCTCTCTATTTTTAATTATAATATTGCAAGGAAGTTATTTTCCTTAAGGTGAGAAATGCTCCACAACAAAGTTATTGGATGAACTTGGCATACCTACAATAGTGTTCATAGTGATTAATGATGCCAGAGTGGCAGAGGTTGACATTGCTAGAGAGGTCAAGGTTAACAAATGTTGTCGGAGCAGCAGATGCTGATGACCTGGAAGCTTGCCTGATCAAGAATAGGAAGTGAAGGAGAAGAGGAAAGGAGAAACCGGAGAGGAGGACAAGAGAAATAGGAAAGTATTTTTTTCTGCAGAGAAGGAAAGTCTACTCATAATTTGCTCGTTAAGGAACATGATAGGTCCCGCAAGTGCATGAACTATCGAAGTAGTAAAATATCAATCTCACATGGACAAATGGTTAAATACTAACTGATTTAAATTTCATTGACTAAACAGATATCAAATGGTTGAAGTAATGCAAATGATAGGAACAAACAACTCTAGAGTAGAAGCTATGTAATAGTAGGATAGAGATATGGGGCCACCATGTTGTCATCGAGTGTCGAAATAATCTACTATCAATGTTATCAACCTAACTAGTTTAAAGGAATCTACCGAGTGGTACAGGTTGCCCCTTTTCAGTGGCACGACCTAGTGTCTGCTCGAAATGACCTCCTACTTTCGTAGCTTGCCATCTCGAAACAAACCCAATGAGCAAAGGACAGACAAGATAGTTCCTTTAAATGAATTGACCCTACTTTCATGGTTTAATTTATTTGTTCAATCTATGGGGTTTCCAATATTATGAATAGCCTTTCGATTGCACAACTTGGCCAAAATCATATAAGCAATAAGTACAACAAAGATGGAATAAACTCAACTAAGGGAACCAATAACAGGCTTGCCCCAAATCCCTAAACAACTCACCTTAAGATTTCCATGTTCAATGTTCATGTACAAGCTCACAAAGTATTTATACAATAAAATCACTATGAGAATTGTCTAGGAGATTAAGATAAGAACTTTCACAAGCAAATATAGGTGTAGAAGATGATGTTTAGCTGGTAGAAGGTCTACCCAGAGTTAAACGAAGCTCCATATGTGCATAATGATCGTGGATAAACTAGGAAGATTGTGGATATCACCAAATTGGTACCTATATGATAATGGATAAACCTGTAAGATCATGGATATCACCAAATTGGAGTCATTAATGATCGTGGATAAACTAAGAAGATCATGGATATCACTAAATTGATGTCTGTATGATCGTGGATTAACTTGGAAGAGCTTAGGTTATCATGGATAAACCTGTATGGTTGTGGATAAACCTATAAGATCGTGGATATCACCAAATTGGAGTTATTAATGATCGTGGATAAACTAAGAATATTGTGAATATCACCAAATTGAATCTAGTATGATCGTAGATAAACTTGGAGGAGCTTAGGTTATGGTGGATAGAGCTTAGGATATGGTGGATAAAGTTTAGGTTATCATGGATAGAGCTTTGGTTATCGTGGATAAACTCTATCCATGATAAAGGGTGAGATTTTGACCAAAATACATGAGCACTAAAATCTCTTGCTGGCAATAAAATCTAATCGAGAATCTGGGTCAAAATTAATTTTGACCATGAAACAATGACGTGCATCATGGCAACATAGCAAAGAACAATAGTAAAAAATAATATAAATTGGAACATGGTAGCGAATGTGGCAAATAATAATAATAATAATAATAATAAAACAACGAAACGTAATCGTGGGAAGCCTTTGAGCGTGGTGGCAAAATAAATAAATAAATATTTTGAGAAAACAGGGGTGGCCGTAAATAGCAAAGACATTTGTATAAATAGGGGTGTCAGACCCTAGGAAAAAAACATGATTACAATGTTTAGACGCTAATGCTAGGGAGAACGCTACAACATCAACAAGGAGATTTAACTTGATAGACTGGTAAAATTTCTTATCTCTTTCCCCTCACTCTATTTTGATGGAGAGATAACTCTAAAATAAACACCTATTTTGATGGCGAGACAACTCTGAAATAAACATCTATTTTGATGGAGGGACAACTCCAAAATAAATAACTTGCTATGATGAAAATAAACACTGATATTAAATCAATGATTATCAAAAATTTATTGACCTTCAAGTTAGAACGGCAAGTGATCCTGTTGAAGTCTTGCTAATAAGAGGCAAAATAGGGATTGAGATTTTAGTTGAGTGGGAACGGTAGTATGGAGGGGAATTTAACTTTATTTCCTTTAGGAAGTCTTATAGCGACATCACCCTGTTGCACCTATTTCGTCGCTAAAAAAAACAAGAAAGCAATGGTTAAAACTCTTGATTGCCAAGTTGCCACCACTCATTCCTCCTCTTCTCTTCCTGGTGGTCGCTGCTGTTGGTGTATATGCCCTGAGACCTAGTATTGATCCATTATTGTACTACTTAACTCTGATATTTATATATCATTCTGGCATTGTCATTATCTATGTTTGTTTACATCTGTGATTATGTACTTATATGATAATGTCCCTGGAGACAGATTGGATCTTTGCTCAAATGGTTGTCCCTAGTCAATGTACCTGAGTGGATATGAGACAGCTCTTGTGCTTGTGAGACTGGTATATGGGCTGGTTAGGCACGAAGTGCTAACGTAGACATATGAGTATGTCAGTGGTGGATATACTGGACCGACCCGTTGTGAGGCTATGACTTGGTGTCATGAGTTATCCTCACAAATGATAAGAGATGCATTGATCCCTTAACTTGAGATCATTGATTCTTCTATGTGGTTAGGGACATGCTTTGATACAACCTAACACCTCACCGTAGTTGGGAGATAATAACGGTTGTCATTGAGCATGTCACGACCCATATGAGAAGGTCAATGGACAGACAAAGGATTTTCCCCTTCCTGAGAGAAGCTTGATATCCATGGAGCTCCTCTATGGTTCTATGACTGAAAGTGCATGGCCATACCCAGGTGAGAACCTGTTTTAGTCATAACCATGTGCTTGGGTAAAAACAAGTGGTGACACACTTGTCCAATCGGATATCAGTTCGGCAAAGAGACTGTAATGCATCTGTACCTAGTTGCGATGATGGGATGTCGATGACGATATCCATTCCGATGACTTGGGTAGCAGCGATGCACTGCTAGGTGCCACTCACTGCTTGTGGTGACCTTACGTCAGCATTGCCAACGTCAGAGGAACTTACAGGGCCGCACACCTTGATACTCGAGTTCTCATATTGATCGGGAAGCCTTATAATCGAGTTATTGGATAGCTAGAATCCATTTGAGAGATTTCATCAGCGCCAATAGGCCTGATGAGATAGAAGATAGTTATTGGAGGCAAACTTCATTTTTGACAGGTTGACCCATATTTGACCATGGTTGGTCAAATTTGGATTAGGGTTGCATTGGATTGGATCCAATTACTAAATCAACCCATATAATAAAGTTTGGGCTAGCTCATTACCCAATGAGGCCCAATAACAAGTTATCATAATGAGAGAATAAGCTAAAAGGGTATAATGGGGAGAAGTACATGTTTCATTCTATCTCTTGGATTTGTTGTTTTCATGAAAATATTTTTTGATCATTCTAGGAAGCATGACAACTTTTCAAATCTGATTAACTTCTGTGCAGTTTTTAATCTAGTAATCTGATTAGCCTTCTTTCTGCTAATATCCTAAATTCCTGACATATTTTAATCCTTTGATTTTCATACGCCCGGAAAGAACAAGTTTTATTCTACCTTTTGGCTTTGTCTATTTTCTTTATGGATCATTAAATCTTATTCTTGGGTATAGCTACTTTTTGTAACTGAATCAGTAGACTGCTCTACTATCCTTGGACACCTGCAGCTTCTTGATATAGGGACAGGAAGCCGAGACGATCTCCACACCCTTGGCTTACCACCAGAACCTCCACATAGTTCAATTTTAATTCTCCGGAGGAGAATTCTCAAAGGATGAGATAGCTGATGTAGGGATATCTCTAAGGATTTAATTATGCTTGGTGTTATTTTGGAAACTTGTTGCATTTTGATATTTTGGGATGGTATGTTGCAACATTATTTTATTTTCTTTTCCGCACTTGTTATTGTTGTTGTTGTTGTAGTTAGGATCTAGCCTAGGGTTTACTTTATGAAGTCTTTGTTTTTATTTTTAGTGGATGTAATAGGTTGTTCTAGCCTAGGTCTTATGCACACATGTATTGCACATGCAAGCACCTAGCCTCCCATTGATAATTTGACCTTGGCATGGATCAGTCAAAGATAGTCAACATCAACACTCTCAAAACAACAATGGGCTCGCCCAACGTTCAAGCAGCCCACAAGTGAAGGAGTCCAGCCAACCTTTGAAGATCAACTCAATACCAGCTGTTGGAGATCAAGCTACACTCAAGCTCAGCCATATCTAAAGTTGTACCTCAAGCCAATCCCAATCAGCTCAACAATCATACCAGTTCAGCCTTGCATCGGACCGCAAATAAATCAAGGCCACCCCAAGTCAATACAAGTTAGCCACCTTGCCAAATTGTCAAATACCGCCAACAGTAACAAACCCCTTTTCTGCATGCGCAAATGACCATCACCACCTGCATGCGCAAAGTGAACAATCATAACAGCTCAGCCAGCCATCATCTACCACCAATGAAGTTCAGACATAGAATACCAAAGGTCACCTGGAAATGTAATCGTTGGGAAGCTAGGTTTTAAGCCTGCGCATGTAACACTTTGCACTTAGTCTGAAAATCTTTGAATCTGAAACTGTGTTTGCGATTGAGAGTTGAGCTTGCTCCTCTTTGGGTTGAGCTTGCTCCCCTCCGGTTACCACCCTTCCCATCATCTTCACCAATTCCTCAGCCGATCATCCACAGTCATCAACATCCACGGCTACTGTTCCATTGCTGAAAGCTAACTCTAAGCAACTTCTTCTTGGGCTGAAGTTGAGATCGCATAGAAGCATCATTTCCAATCCTTGAGGACCTGCTCTCGAAGCTCCCTGCCTTGGAAGATTCGGAAGGGGTTTGGCCCCCTTCCTGCAAGGGGGCCCTACGTGCAATCTTTCCATCCCATTATTAATACCGCACTTACCATTCCCTTGTCTTGAGCTACATACCTAAGATGATCTAGGGCTTAGGATTTCCATCCTTCATCAGTGGTATCAGAGCATACCTTAGGTGCTCCGTTTGTGTTTCTGAAATTCTGATCTACTTCTCTTCTCACCTCTGCTTGAAATCTCTGAAATTTTGTTCTGAGTCTACTGTTGTCTGCTCGCATTTCTGACTATTGCTGCATTCTGGAATTTGTTCCTGTTTAGTTCTGCGCACTTGGCTGAATCTCTAGATTGCACGCAACTGATTTCTGCTCAACTGTTTTCTGAAATCTGGGCCGAACTTTGCTTGTAGCGTTAGATTTCTGGTATGCGTTTTCTTGTCAGCAGTTAGTTTTCAATTGGCAGGATTTCTATCATGAATTTCTGCGTTAAAATCTTCTTTGAACACTATGTTATTTGTGCCGAGATTATGTTGCTGTGTTTGTTGCTGAAACTTGCCCAGAACTCGTTTGCTGAAATTCTGAACTGGTTTGTGCTTCTAAATTTCTGATTTCATTTGCCTTCTGGATTTCTGTTTATGCTGCTGATGTTTAGATTATTTTACTTTGCTGGGTTATTTGTTGAAATTCAGAAATTTGATTGAAGCCTTGTTGATTTCCTGCGCGTGACATTTGCTTCTGAACAATCTGCTGCCTTTGCTGAAATTCTGCTTATGTTGCTCAATATCTCTAAGTTCTATTTGCTGAGTTTACGTTTGATCTCTGCTGGAAATTATTGGACTGAAAGGGTACTTGGGCTATCTAACTAATAGCTAGTCTCCAAGTCCCCTAGTTCCCTCAGCTTCGCCCATAGTGCTGCGGCTGAAACCTGAAACTCTGAGCTGGACTTAAATTCTACCGATTTAGTTTTCTGCTTGAGTTGTTGGATTTCAGTATTGAGATTCTGCCAGCAACTGAGGAACCGAGGGGCCCTCAAGCTACCTGATTAATAGATAGATTCCAAGGCCTCTCGCTGTACAAGCTCAGCGCAGTAGATGTATTACTGTGTTTGAGTGCGGTAGCAACAGGTGCTGAAAAACCTGTTACTGTTCCTTACCGTCTGTTTTTGGAATTCTGAGTTCTGGACTTGCATTCGGTTCTACTGGCATCCCTTAATTGCATTCTGGACATAGTAGACTATTATCACCCCTGCTCTTTACTGCATTTAAGGCATCTAGATAGGCTTTCAATGACCAATATATGCTGCTACTGCACTTGATACTTAACTGATCACTAATTGTTGCCAAGATTGATTTAGCATTTATCTCATTCCTGCCATTGCTTGTTACTAGTCTGTTCATAACTGCTTGCCGCACAATCCCAATTGCTATTAATACATTGCTGAACTGGATTACAAACTATATCTGCTAATATTGGTTTCGGATACTATTCTGCAAACTGCTTTCATATGCTATGAACTGCAAATCTGAAACTGCTCTACTATTGCTGAACATTACTACACTTGGTAGTAATTGCACTTGTTGATTGTGTACCTTTCAATAGTTTGATGCTGTGTTTGTTTGTCCTTCCATGATGATGTACAACGTAGAGTCCCTCCAAGAACATGATAGAAGGTACACACTTCCAAGCACACACCTTAGTGAAATATATGATCAACCTTTTAGAGACCCAAGAGACTCACCTATTTTTGACGGCAACCAGGATTCTCATGCTTTTCTAGAATGGCTTAAGCTCATGGAACAGGCTTTTGAGAAGAAAAATATACCTAGATATAGTGAGATAAGTTATGCTCGAGCTTTTCTACGTGGTCCTGCTCGAATTTATTGGCAGAATGTGGGGGAATATACTACTACATGGGAAGAAATGCGTTGGAAGCTAAGAGAGAGATATGTGTCCTCAAGCTATAAGCAGCAAATATATGATCAATTGTGTCACCTAACCCAAGGTAATGACTCTGTGAGCAAGTACATGAATAGGTTTAATGATTTATTCTTTAGATGTGGTTTCCTTGAGGACCCATGGTCAAAATTAAATAGGTTCATAAATGGGTTGAGTAAAGAAATTAAGCAACCTTTGATGACTCACTCCGTTAAGAACATAGATGACGCCTACAACCAAGCACGTAGGATTGAATATGACAACCAGATGGCTCGGCAAAGGGAAATTAACCAAATTAAAATTGAGTGGTCTATGCTCAGGGATCAGTGTCAACAAGTAATCGATTTAGTTGCCCAGGAGATAGAGGAGGCTAAGGCAGGAAACATCTATGCTAGTGAGGAAGACCCTGACCCACTAAATGAGGATTTAGTTGACCTAGGACAGCTTGACCTTGAAACACCTCAAGAATCCCTTTTAAAACCATTAGCTCTCATTGATCAAAACCAGGAGACGGAAGTGGAAACAGACATACATTCCCCTTATTATACAACTGAAGATGACAGAGAGCCACAAGAGAGTGAGGGCCACCAAACTAAGATAGTATCAAATATTAGCAGTAATCTTCATCAGCCCCCTCCAGACCTTTCTAGGCTGCCATCAAACTTGGAACAAAAATCTGAACCTCCACACACAATACCTTTTGGAACACCTTAGCCCATTCCCTCCACCCAAGCAAACATTCATGAAGGAAAAATACAACTCATCCCTAGGCTATCAAAACCTTTAGGGACTGAGATTAATAGACAATTACTTAACACCTCCATGGAATTAGTTAACTGCCATGATGATTTTAAAGTCGAATCTTATTTTGATAAAACCATGACTATACATATGCTCCATAGGGAGTCTTTTTTTTCTTTGAATGAAGAGCTGCATGGTAAGGGTTATCATGAACTTGATATTGGCTTGATTTTTCCTGATTACACTTTACAAAAAACAATTAAGACTCCATGGCCGCTCCTTTCATCTTCCCCTAAAATAGATAGCACTTATTGGATAATTTTGTGGCAGCTATTGGGGATTACTCTTAATACTCCTCTCGGACATCCACCAAGAAAAGAGGCATGCTTATTATGTTTACCACTGTCTTTTGAAGCTCTTGAATGTATGCTCACATTTTCTTTGCTTACAAGTTACCTTCCCACAACAAAATTATGGTCCCACACTCTCTTGGGAATTCTTATGGTACTAGCATTGTGTATTTTATTATCTGGCAGCACACTTCAACATCAACCAGCAAGCATATTTACATGGGCTCTATTATAGACCTGAATTTCTCTCAATCAATTAATGCCTATCTATCTAATTACACATTTGTGTATCATGTTTTCAAGTCATACATTGCCGATATATGTAAGAGGACAAGTACTGCCAATTATTTGTGTTTTATTTGCAGGGTTGAAGACGCTACAAAGGCTAATGATAATTGGCATACATTGGGATGGCCACCTGAACCAAAATGGTACTTCAAATTTAATTCTCCGGAGGAGAATTCTGCAGCACCCCAGAAAACTGATGTAGGGATAGGAAACCGAGACGATCTCCACACCCTTGGCTTAGCACCAGAACCTCCACATACTTCAATTTTAATTCTCCGGAGGAGAATTCTCAAAGGAAGAGATAGCTGATGTAGGGATATCTCTAAGGATTTAATTATGCTTGGTGTTATTTTGGAAACTTGTTGCATTTTGATATTTTGGGATGGTATGTTGCAACATTATTTTATTTTCTTTTCCGTACTTGTTATTGTTGTTGTTGTTGTAGTTAGGATCTAGCCTAGGGTTTACTTTATGAAGTCTTTGTTTTTATTTTTAGTGGATGTAATAGGTTGTTCTAGCCTAGGTCTTATGCACACATGTATTGCACATGCAAGCACCTAGCCTCCCATTAATAATTTGACCTTGGCATGGATCAGTTAAAGATAGTCAACATCAACACTCTCAAATCAACAATGGGCTCGCCCAACGTTCAAGCAGCCCACAAGTGAAGGAGTCCAGCCAACCTTTGAAGATCAACTCAATACCAGCTGTTGGAGATCAAGCTACACTCAAGCTCAGCCATATCTAAAGTTGTACCTAAAGCCAATCCAAATCAGCTCAACAATCATACCAGTTCAACCTTGCATCGGACCGCAAATAAATCAAGGCCACCCCAAGTCAATACAAGTTAGCCACCTTGCCAAATTGTCAAATACCGCCAACAGTAACAAACCCCTTTTCTGCATGCTCAAATGACCATCACAACCTACATGCGCAAAGTGAACAATCATAACAGCTCAGCCAGCCATCATCTACCACCAATGAAGTTCAGACATGGAATACCAAAGGTCACCTGGAAATGTAATCGTTGGGAAGCTAGGTTTTAAGCCTGCGCATTAACACTTTGCACTTAGTCTGAAAATCTTTGAATCTGAAAACTTTGTGTTTGCGATTGAGAGTTGAGCTTGCTCCTATTTGGGTTGAGCTTGCTCCCCTCCGATTACCACCCTTCCCATCATCTTCACCAATTCCTCATCCGATCATCCACAGTCATCAACATCCACGGCTACTGTTCCATTGCTGAAAGCTAACTCTAAGCAACTTCTTCTTGGGCTGAAGTTGAGATCGCATAGAAGCATCATTTCCAATCCTTGAGGACCTGCTGTTGAAGCTCCCTGCCTTGGAAGATTCGGAAGGGGTTTGGCCCCCTTCCTGCAAGGGGGCCCTAGGTGCAATCTTTCCATCCCATTATTAATACCGCACTTACCATTCCCTTGTCTTGAGCTACATACCTAAGGTGATCTAGGGCTTAGGATTTTCATCCTTCATCACTTCTTCTCCAGATTTGCAGCACCTCTAGCTAGCCCTGAAGCCACCACTGCATCTGCCTCTGACACCACTGTTTCCGGCCGTCGACCCTGGATTCTACCACCAGCAGACTCTTACTTCTTCTACTACCTCTGTTTTCATTGATTTTATTTATTTTTGTAGTAGTATCTTCATTAGTGACCGATTTTTTATTTGTGCAGCATTATCTCTCGCAGCCCACCGGCCGACGACTTCGCCACCACGACTGTAGGCTCTAGCAAGCCAATAGAGACTACTCATCATCACTCTACTGTCGGCACCATCATCTTCATTGCTAGTAGCTTTTCAGCTAGCATCTGTTCCACCTCTACTTCTCGCCTGTAGTAGCTCTTTCCACTGGCACCCTCTTGGACCACTGATGATATCTCTGATTGACCTTTGAAATTATTATTATTATTATTATTTTAGTAAGAGACTATTTTTAGACTGAGTCTTATGTATCTTAAATTGTGCAGGTAATTTTTCAGAAGGCATATCTTTGGACCCAGCCACATCTGGCCTGACGACAATTGAGCTTGCTATATAGTTTTGTGAGTATTGTTTGCACTTTCTAGTGATCTTATTCGGTATGATTGTATGGCATTTGATTTGTTTTGTCATTGCTACTCTGCTTTATATGCTTATATTCCTATTCGATATGGTTGTATGATGAAGATATTGATTTCTATTCATTCAATGGGGTTGTATTATCACATTTTAATATTGATGAATTATTCGATGGGGTTGTATTATGATATTTTTGATATTTTGAGCACCTTGTGGAGGTGTATAATTGAATGCTTGATACTTGATGATATTGCGATATTTTGAAGATTGATTAGTATATTTTTGATTGATGTAATTGATTTATGGCCTAGATAAATTTTAAAGAATTCATTGTTGATGACTTGTTTGATTCTTATTGATGATGAATGAGTCCATACTTGTGATTAGATCTAGATCTATCATGTCAAATTTATTTCTCTTATACATATCTACTTTTGAAATTTTTCATTGGTTGATGAGTGAGATTTTAGGGAGATATATTATTTGAAGAATATAATTTAAAAGTGAAGCTACTTTTTGAATAAAATCAGCATATGAGTATAATTTTTGAATTGATGTCAATTGATTAATCTAATTGATGTTTAGTCTATTTGCTATTTGTTGGGAAGAAAGAATCCAAGATCCAAAAAAATGGTGAGTGACTCCCCTACTTGGCACGTCTTTGGTAAAATTCTTTCTACTAAAAAGAAATGAGTTCGATTACATTGATTATGTGGTCAGTGTACTCTAACTTCGTCATGAGAAAAAAAGGTGGTAATCGAATTAGAGAATGTGAACGATGCAAAAAGAATAAAAAATGTGTATCTATGTGGGTACATGCCATCAAAAAAAAAGGAAAAGAAAAATTTGAGTGGAAAAAATTTTTGGATATCCTATTCTTGTAAACAAAAGCATGATAGATTTAAACTGAAAATTGAAAATTGGGTGAATTCATGAGATTGAGATTCTATTTTTTGTACAAGTTGCAAAGTTTTATTTGATAAAGTTGTGGATCTTGAGAATTGAATTCAAAGGATGATATGTCTGTTTAAAATTTTATGAATCAATTGGTAGAAATTTTTCATTAGTGATTGTATATTAGAAATTTATTTTTCATGAGAAAGTTTATGCCTATGATCAATTTTTGATATTTGCTTGAGGACAAGCAAAGTTTGAGTCTTATGTGTTTGATGACACCAAAATTCATAGTATATTTTGTGTCATTTCATTGTTGTTTTTGTGTCATATTCATACTACTTTTATTATTTTTATGTCTTTTTTTATCAAATATTGCAGAATATACTTCTATTTTGGTTTTTGATGATTTTTAGGTAAAAAGGCAGGATTTTAAGGTGTCAAAATCAGATACATAGAAGAATTCCCATCATCAAGAAGAGATTACATGACAAATTTCATGCAAATCAGAGCCACAACCCAAATTACGGCAGTGCCGTAATCAAGATTATAGTATCGTATTTTCACAGTACTACCATAATTTCGGAGCACTGTCGTATTTTGGGAAAAATACGGTACTGCCGTAACCATTATTACGGCACTGCCGTAATGGATTTCACGGGCTATATTTTGGACGATTTTTCACCCGAAAGATTTGAGGAAAATACGGCACTGCCGTAACCATTATTACAGTACCGTAATTCCAATCGATTTCTGTACCGAAAGCTTATGCAGAAATTACGGCAGTGTCATAACAGATTCCACGACTGTAATTCTAACCCAAGAACGCGATTTTCACGGTCAAATTGAAGTCCGATTTTTGCGCGAACGATTGCGGATGATCCAGGCCTTTAAATTCAAAGCCGTAAGAAGGAAAAAGAGAGCCTCCGATGAGGAGAACACGCCGAGGGTGAAAGCCCTAATTTTCATCCACTATTGAGGGAGAAATTGAGTTTTTCACCGCCACCCTAGGTTTCACCGCCAGGAAGCGTACAACGCATCTCCGGCCATGAAATTTGAGGGGAAGCTTCGCTTGGAGGAGGAGACGATACCCCAGAAGTTTCAGAGAGAAAGGATCTTGATCGGAGAAGAAATCAATGAAAGAGTGGGTGTCGACACTATTCACCACGATTCTTGGAGCAAATTACGGCTGTAATTTCTACTACAGCCATGCTGTAAAGTTGTTTTCCCTTTTTCTCTTCGATTTCTGATCTTCTATAATTATGGTTTATTGTAGCTCTTTTTCAATGCTAGCTTAAACCTTTTATGGGACATGGGGGAGTAATTCCCTTTTATTTCTAATGACTAGGTGATTCTATTTTGTTAGAAAAGTTTTATTATGGTAATTGTACTTATGTGATGATTGCCTATAATTCTCCACAGTTTTTTTATTTTCATGTATGTTATTAGAGTTTTCGCGATATGGACTGAAAAGTGATTTGCTTGAGAACTTGGAACCCTAAAATTGAATATTAGGAACTCACCGTAAGAAACTAGGTTGGTTCTTATTTCTTGATTTTAGAAGAATAATTGCCATGTTTGATAATTTGAATCTATGATTGAGTTATTTTCTTAAATGTAAAGATCTTGTGCGAAAGTGAGGATCAGAGCATTGGAGAACCATAAGTAGAACCTGTGTTGAGACTCAGATGCACAAAAGTGATCCTTGAGATTCCACTTGAGATAATCAATTTAGGATTCGGATGCACGAAAGTGATCCTTGAGTTCTTTGATTGATGATTTACTTATTTTCAGCTTGGGATAGATCTTGCGCGAAGACCTTTTATTCATAACTAGTCTTTGAAATTAAGGTGGATGAAACCCTAGTCCCAGTTTCTCTCTAATTTCATGTTCTTTCTATCATTTACTTGCATTATAATCGATTGCTTAGCTAGTAAGAATACAACTATTTGGTACTTAACATGTAGGTCTCTGTGGGATCGATATTTTTTTATTACTTCAAAATATTCGTGCACTGGCGGACACAACAATCTTCACTGGGTTTTTGGGACGGGCCTGTTTCGGGGATATTCTTCCGCTGTGCAAATGTAATCTTTGTGAAAAATTATGAAATATCCTCGGGGTTTCCCAATAGCTGCTAGAAATTAACCAAAGGCGGCATAGAATCTTACTGCCAAATTCCTAAATTACCATCACAGAGGGGCGACGTTGTTGCCATCGCAACACCTATTGTGTCGGCCTTTGTTCTTCTCCCGTTTTGTCTTCAATGACTCCCGATGCTTAGTTAATCGAAGGTGGATCGCCAGTGTTTTCTTCAGACGAAGATCGAGTGGATGGACTTTTTCTTCTTATAGACCTCTCTCAGCATTGCTTTCTGCTTCTACGAGATCACAGTCAATGCCCGAACCAAAACAGCGTTGCCACCGCTCGTTCCTCCTTTTCTCTGCCCGATGCTAAAAATAACTTCAACATTCCATCTCATCGAATTGGACATCCAATCATCTGATCAAACTAAAATTTTGGATATTCCTTCTCCACGAGCATGTGAACTGGCGAGTAAAAGGATCCGGCCATTTGACGGCTAGATCGCCGGAATCAAAAGACTTTTTTGGCGATCCCTATTTTCTGCCCCCTAAAGATACTTCTGAGTTCTTCTTGACGAACACGACATCCAACCAACGAATCAAGCTAAATTTGGTCGCATCTTCTTCTTGAGTGTATGAATCGATGACTAAAGGGATCCGTCCTTTCGATGGATGGATTGCAGGAATCGAAAGCTTGTTTCGATGATCATATTCACAGACGAGAAATCATTTGTTTGATTCATTCAGCATATCGTTCAAAACCAAAACCCGGCCTTCGCAATGACATTACATGGATAACATCCCTCTGGAATAGTTTGATCAACGAAGGGGTGGATTGATGGCCGGCGATGATGCCTGTGCCACTCCTATCGCACATGAGATGAAGGAAGAAGTCTCATTTCATCTTTCGCTCACACTCATCCAAACAAATAAGACAGTGATGATTTAATCAAATCCAACGACTGAGATCTTTATAATTCTAATCCTATAGTCCAGATTTATCTAGTCATAATCTGACAATCTAAAACTGATCCAGAAGGCTCAAAATTATCCAAATTCGAATATGACAATCTAGATTTAATCAAGTGATCTGCAAACTAGATCTTCCAACTCGGATATGATAGCTAGATCTTTTAACTCTGATTTAACGGCCTAGATCTTCTAATTCTGATCATATTCTCTAAATTTTCTAGTATTGATATGATGGCCTATATCTTCTAGATTTGATCCAATAGTCTTGATTTGATCAAACGGACAACGATTCAATCTTCCAATTTTAATTCAATAGCATAGATCTACCTAGTTATGATCTGACGGGGCATATTTGTTCCAATACCAACTGATCAGATTTATCCTTATGAAATTGAGGGTTGGGATATAATCTAAAGATCCAATGATCCAGGTTTAATGTAATCAATGGCTGATATTCATTTGCATAAATCTAAGTCAATTGGATAGCTCTCAACACGATCTAGGTGTCAATCCTTAATAAACTGAGTTAGATCTTCCTAAATCTAACCTCAAATTTCTGATCAGAGATCTAGATCTAAGCAGATCTATGAATCAAAATTCAATGATTGAGTTTAATTTATAAAAATCTAAGCGAATTAGATGGCTTCTAAATTAATCTAAATATTGATCCTTGTTAAATCAGGTTAGATCTTTTCAAATCAGATGTCAGATTTTTGATTACCTGGATCTAAGCAGATATGTGAATTAAAATTTCAATGGCTGATGACTTCCAAAATAATCCAAATATCAATCCCTACTATGTCGAGTCAGATCATTCCAAATCTGACCATAGATTGTTGATTGAAGATTCGGATTAAAGCAAACCTGCAAATCAAATTTTTAATGGCTGAACTAGCTTTCACACATCAGAACCAATCAAACAACACTTAATATAATCACAATATTGATCCCCACTAAGTCTAAGTGTGATTCTTCATGCATTCGAATGCTTGGCCTAACGACCCGTTCACTGAAATTCGAACTCTTGGCCATCAGCCCATCCACCAAATTTGAACGCTTGGCAATGTGGCCCATTCACCAAATTTTGAACACTTGGTGACAGAGTCATAGATGCCTATGGGGTGGCCAAACACGCTTGGAATGCACTTGGGAAGACTCCCCAAGGTCCGAAGAAGGTACACTGAAATTTCTGGACCAAACGGACTTCTGCACTGCCGATCACGGTCAAGCCGTGAAGGAGATCACGGCCCTGCTCCCGTCAGTGCAACCTGGCACAGCCCGTGACTAGCTTGGCGCAAATGCGCATTCCAGACACCTCGCCCGTCACGGCCATGATCGACATAAGAATGGCCGTGACACAGGCGCGCCCTTGTTCGAAAGAAGACACGGCCCCTTGCACGGCCGTGACATGCTCGGTGCAAATCCGCCCACCATCACGCCTGTGACCGGACGCACAGCCAAGCCGTGATCAGCCCACCAAATATCACCACCCCTAGCATGCCCGTGTCTCCAACCGTGAAGGGCTCGGCGGAACTAGTGACCGACGATCACGGTCGTGAACATAGACACGGCCAGGCCATGACAGATACGATAGACTCCCCAAGTCCCATGCACGGTCGTGAACATAGACACGGCCAGGCCGTTAAGGCCTCAAAAACGCAGATGAGTCTAGTTCTTCATGAGGTTCGACGTTCGCAATGATCTTCCCATCCTCCAAACCACTTTGTGGGGGTGGTGAGCCCATCCTCCGCTTCAACGGAGCCCATCCACCCGATCAACTTGACAAATTGCCCATGAGGACACCCTCAAGAGTCAACTTCCAACTGCTATAACAACCGGGTCCTCAATTCCGCCCAGGAGACAGCTAATAACATGCAAAACCAGCCAACGATTAGTAAATTCTGTTGCTTCATGGTGGCCTATTTAGAGATGGTCTAGCACGCCGCGATGGCCCAGAAAATGGCCCAAGAAGCGTAGCCCATGTGCCAGCGCCATCAGCATATTCCCTGCAAAAGTTGGTAGCTTTAACTTTCAGTTTGTTAGAGGGCATCTTTACCCTCTTTTAGGAAGTTAGGGGGTAGCTGGCTTATCCAACAACCCTCAAGTGATTGTCATGTGTATTCCCCTCCCTCTTGATCTATAAAAGAGGGCTGAGGGCTAGTTCATGTTCAATTTTTGCTGTAGTAGACACCTTCCTCTACGTGAAGGTCTAGGTCCAATAAACTCCGAGAGACTCAGTTGTGAGTCCTCTTGTTTCGATTTCTGTACTCTGTTTCATTTCAATCAAAAGGGCTAGAGCGACACCGTATCACTCCGGGCACCTCTTCCTGACAACTCTTTGGCTCCTTGATTGCATGATTCCTCTAACATCTCTCACGTTCTTCGGTGGCCATCCTTGTGCACCCAGCCTTCTCACTCCATCCAGGACCAGCTAGCGCCCCTCTCTTCGCTGTATCGTGAAGGGGTCCCAACTGTGCGCATTGCTCAAGTCGCATCTTCGCGACAAAGTTTTCATCGGTTTTCCCGGATTCGCTCCGACACGCTTTCATTTCTCTCGCCTGAAGACCCTCTCACATTTTTCGCATCATTGTCTCCACCTCCTTAGAGTACTGAACTAAGGACCATCCCTCCCATAAAGTTCCGCTGCGTCAAATTTGGTATCAGAGAAGGTTGGAGCTAACTCTTGCTCCGCCGGTCTCTCCCACTGCATTCCATATTGGTTCTTTTGGATTTGTTTTCAGCATACATATTGCATTTCCTGCATCATGACAACTAGATCAGGAGCCCCTTACCAGAATCCAAATACCTAAGTGCCCATAATGAACTAAGAAGGTACTCCATCTAGGGTAGAGTTGGTTGAATCGCTGTCCACGTGCTTTGAAGCGATGGAAGTCATGATTCAGCACCTTATGACCACGGTCCAAGACCTCTCGGACCGCGTTGTGGAACTCCGGGCTAAGCCTGCGGAGGGCCGACTCTCGCTTAGTGTTCCTCCCTCGTTGGCCCCGCTGCGAATACATGCCAACGAGTCCCCTCGTTTCGACCCATTTGGTGATCAGTCCGCGTGGGCTGAGGATGTTCCTACCCCATGACGCCCTGCTCAGTGCAGCTACGAGGACGATGAGGTCTGCCGGCTCACGCACGTAGACCCCCCGATCTTCAATGGTAGCTTAGACCCCTCAAGTCTTCCTTGATTAGGCATTGGCCGTGGACAACTTCTTTGAGTGGAGTGCAATGTTCGATCACCTTAAGGTCAGTTACGTTCGTCTCTTACTAACCAGACATACTCGGTTGTATTGGATGAATGTTGAGCGCCAACTAGTAGACCAGTACCTTCCCCCTATCGCTCGATGGAAGGAGATGTGCTACTGCCTTAAGGAGATGTATGTCCCACTCATGTATGGGCAGCGCCTCCTCAACTCCTATTGAGCCATCTCCCAAGGGTCCAACTCGGTCGACGAGCACCACTCTCACTTTGATGAGCTCGGCATTCACTGCAACCTTAAGGAGGACCCCGTGTTCACCTTGTCCCAGTTCTAGAATGGTCTCCATGAGGAGATCCAGCGTGCTTTAGCCACATATGGACTTGACTCAGTCATTTTAGTACACCACCATGCTCGTGACATTGAGCAGGACTTGCGCTCATGCTCACATCGTGCCAACCCTTTGCCCGTGCGCCAACCCACATACATGCCTCCGGCGCCTGATGCGTCTGCAAGTGTATGGATTTATAGAAGTAATAAAATAAAGATCGTTCCCAACAGGATCTAGCAGTCAAGTACCGATTATATGACTTGTTTAAATCTAAGCTAATCAGTTCTTAGTCTTTGTGTTAACTCTTAAGTACGAAAGACAAAGAGGTAACATTCTTAGGTTAGAATATGGTTTTAAAAGATCGGGACCTAGGGGTTCACTGTTAGTATTTATGCCCTAGGACCTCAGGATGTCCATGGGATATGTGCATCACATCTAGTTGATAGATAAGTTATCCTGGCATTGTCGTTGTTATGCAGAGTTGTACATCTGCGCATATGTACATTTGCATATACAATGTCCCTAAGAGATAGATTTTATCTAGTCTCTATGTTTATCCCTGGTCGAGTGATGACACCAAAATATGTAGTATATTTTGCATCATTTTAGATACCTTTTCATTCTAAATTGGGGATCTTTTACTTGTTTTTATGATTGAATTCATCAAATATTGCAAAGTCTACTTCTATTTTGGTTTTTCATGTTTTTCAGGCAAAAAGGCACTGTTTAAGGCGTTTTCAAGCAAAATAAAATGCACGGAAGAGTTCTCATCATCAAGAAAAAGTCATCTAAGAAATTTCATGCAAATCGAGGCTGAAGACCAAAATATGGTAGTGCCGTATTTATAATACGGTACCATATTTTTCACGGCTACCGTATTATCGAGAGCACGGCCGTATTTTGGTGATTTTCCAAACAAAAGATTGTGCAAAAAATACGGCACCGCCGTAAGGTTTTCCACGACCGTATTTTGGCGCGCTTTCGGAACAGAAACCTTTGCTGAAATTACGGTACTATCATAACCCATTTTACGGGCCGTATTTTGGAGCATCTTCAGAACAGAAAGTTCCCCTGATATTACGGCACTGCCGTAAATAATTACACGGGCCATATTTTTTTGACATATCCGACCATAGAGTTTAGCCAATTTTATGGCACGATCATAAACCATATTACAGTGCCGTATTTTCCAGCACTTTCAGAACAGAACAGTCGAGGGATTTTACGGCAGTATCATAAGTTATTACACTGCCGTATTTCGGTTTTTGAACGCGACTCCCAGGTCAATTTCAACACCCGATTTTTGCGGAGATTATTGCGGGCGATCCAGAGCTTTAAATTGGATGTCGTAAGAAGAGAAGGGAGAGCTTGGAAGGAGAGGATTGGGAAGACACCAAAGGTCCCAAATTTCATTAACTGTCGAGGGAGAAATCACCGAACACGCCGCCGCCTAGGGTTTCGCCGCCGCGATCAATCCAGAGCACTTCCGGCCGTGATTTTCATACTGAAGCTTCGCCTGGTGAAGGAAACAATGTGCCTGAAGGTTCAGAATGAAAGGATATCAATTCGAGGAGAAATCAAAGTAAGAAGCTCGCGTCACATTGTTCACGACTTCTCTTGCAAATTACGGCTGTGAAATACTTCACAGCCGTGCTGTATTTTCTAAAAAACTCCTTCTTTTATTGATTTTTGATTTTCTGAAATTATAAAATTTTGTAATCTCTTCATTATGGTAGCTTAGACTTATTTTGGGACATGGGGGAGTAATCCCCTTTGATTTTCTTAATGACTAGAACTCTTTTTATTTCATCATGATAATTCTACTTTGATACTTTTACCTATGAGATTACTACTCTAAGATTCTCCTTAGATTATTTCTTGTCATCATGAATAGAATTCTTACATTAAGGACCGAAAGGTGATATGTTTGAGAATTGCAACCCTAAAATTGACTAATAGGAACTCACCGTAAGAAACTAGGTTAAGTTCTTGTTTTATTATTTTAGATGAGTAATTGCCTTGATGATGATTAATGATCTTAGGATCGAATTATTGTGTCAAACGTGGAGATCTTGCACGAAAGTGAGGATCGAAACGTTGGAGAACCATAGGTAGAACGTGTGTTGAGTCTCGGATGCACGAAAGTGATCCTTGAGATTCCACTCGAGGCAATCAAACTAGAATTAGGATGCACGAAAGTGATCCTTGAGTTCTTCGTCTGATGGTTTACCTATCTTTAGCTTGGGATGAATCTTGCGCGAAAGCGAGGATTTATTCTTGTATGGTTATCTGCACAAAAGTGAGATAATCTCTTTTTAGGTAAATTATGCCTATATCATTTTAGGATTTGATTGATGAATTCTTTATTTCTTATCTAGTCTTGAAAATCAAAGTGGATGAAACCCTAGTCCCAATTTCTCTCTGACAGTGATTTTTCGTGTGTCTTCGATTCTTGCTTTGCTATTATTCGCTTGCCTAGATAGTAAGAAAATCAATTATTCAGTACTTGACAGCACTAGTCTCTCTGTGGGATCGATATTTATTTTATTACTTTGAGTATCCGTGCACTTGCGGACACTATGAGTTAGGGACAACAAGTTTTTTGAGCCGTATCAGGGGGGTGACAGTTCCCTGTGCGCCAAACAAGTTTTGGCCGCGACACCTTAGATTAGTCTACCTGCTCATATTTAAAAGTGTGTCCTTTCGGATCACATCAAGTTTTTGGTGCCATTGCTGGGGAGACCTTAGTTTTCTCAATATTGAAGACATTGAAAGTATTGCTAGACTAGGTTTTATTTACTATTTTTTTTTCTATTTATTTTCTATTTTCTTAAAATCACTTGATCTATCTACTTTGCATGCACAAAAGTCTTAGGTCAGGACCACTTGTTCCATTGGATCCTGAAATCAAGAAAACTCTTAGAGCGCGCAGGAAGTTGAGACTAGAAGAAGATTCACAAGAGATTCAAGAAGAAGTTGTAGAGATGGCAAATAATCAGAGAACATTGAGGGACTATGCAACCCCTAACCCACGAGAAATTCATTCCAGCATTGCTAGACCTGCTATCGAAGCAAATAACTTCGAAATTAAACCTAGTTTTATCTCCATGATCCAACAGAACCAGTTTGGAGGATCTCCACTAGAAGATCCAAACTTGCATCTTTCTTTATTTTTAGAATTTTGTGATACTATTAAGATGAATGGAGTTTCTAATGATGCACTCAGACTAAGGTTATTTCCTTTTTCACTCAGGGACCGGGCGAGGATATGGCTTCAATCGCAACCAACCGGAACCTTCACAACATGGGAGCAGCTATCAAATTCCTTCCTGACAAAATATTTCCCTCCAGGCAAAACAATCCAGCTGAGGAATCAAATTACAAATTTCCAGCAAAAAGATAGTGAATCATTCGGTGAGGCATGGGAGCGATTTAACGAACTACAAAGGAAGTGTCCTCACCATGGCTTGGAGGATTGGGTTTTATTGCATACTTTCTATCATGGTTTATTGTATAATACCAAACTAACTGTAGATGCTGCTGCAGGAGGAGTTCTTATGAACAAAACGTGTGAGGATGCCTTTAAACTGCTGGAGGAGATGGCCCAAAATCACAATTAATGGACTGCAGAGAGGGGAGTATTTTACAGACCATCTCAAGGTAAGAGTGAGAATGATGGATGGCGATCCTTAGCAGAAAAGGTATACTCTTTATGCAGTAGATTCGATTCTTTTAAAATGCAAGCTGCTGCTGTTTCTTCCATTACCTGTGAAATTTGTGGTAACACCGGTCACTCATCTGAAAACTGTAGGATTATTGTAGATCAAGGGGATGAACATGTCAATGCCTTAGGAACTTACAATCAAAGTAAAACCAATGATCCCTACTCTAACACCTATAACCCTGGGTGGAGGAATCACCCCAACCTTTCTTGGAGAAACAATAACAATGAAAGAGGACAAACTGAGAATAGAGGATTCCAAAGGCCGAATCCAAACCAAAACACAAATCAGAATTCTACTGTAGAATCCATGCTTGAGAAAATTTTGTCAAATCAAAATCAGTTCATATCTAATCAAAGTAGGCAAAATGAAGAATTTAAGCAAAATCTTAGTCAAATTAACTCTAGGTTGGAAAGAGTAGAGACACATAACAAGATTTTAGAAAACCAAATTGCACAACAGGCTAGCACTCCATATAGACCCCCTGGGAAGTTACCTGCTAAGCCTGAGATAAACCCTAGAGAATATTGCAATGCCATCATGACTAGGAGTGGGAGACAACTGGGAGAACCTAAAGGGAAGGTTGAACTTAAGGAAAAAAAGTCTTATGATGAACATGATGAGGAATCAGAATTAGAAAAACCTTCTAAACATGAACAAACCCTAACCAGTTTAACACCTCAAAAGGGTGATGAACCAAAAGGGGATGTGTCATGTGAGGAAGGTAATTCTGAGTCTGATTTGCCTCCTCCTTATAGACCACCAATACCTTTCCCCAAAGGTTGGTTCAACACAAACTAGACAAATAATTTGCAAAATTCCTTGAAATTCTAAAAAAGCTTTACATTAATATTCCTTTTACTGAAGCTATTTCTCAAATGCCTTCATATGCAAAGTTTTTGAAAGAAATATTGTCTAGTAAGAGAAAGTTAGATGATTATGGCACTTGCATGGTTACATTGACTGAAGATTGTAGTGCAGTCATTCAAAATAAACTACCACCAAAACTGAAGGATCCAGGTAGTTTTTCTATACCTTGTTGTTCAGCACTATGGCTTTTGACCGAGCCTTATGTGACTTAGGTGCAAGTGTTAGTCTGATGTCTCTTTCCATCTACAGGAAACTAAATCTTGGAGAGCTGAAACCGACATCCATATCTTTGCAGCTCGCGGACTCTTCAGTAAAGTATCTTGTAGGTATCTTAGAAAATGTTCCGATCAAGATAGGTGAGTTTTTTATACCCGCTGACTTTGTAGTTTTAGACATGGAGGAAAATAGCAAGAATCCTATAATTTTAGGTAGACCATTGTTGGCCACTGCAAAGGCAAATATAGATGTGAAGGAAGGAAAAATAACTTTTGATATCTGTGACAAAATAATTGAGTTTAATCTTAATGACTCGGTGAATAAACTTTCTTACTCAGGATCATGTTGTAGTGTTGAGGTAATTGATGATATTGTTTATGATGTTTGCAATCTATTTGATGAACCCTCAAATATTGAAACTGACAAATCTTCTGAGGAAATTGATAAAGTGTTACAGGAAAAGAAAGACAGAAATTCAAAAAGAAGAAGAAGATCTAAATTGTTTGACAAAGGAAAGAAAATTTGGAACAAATTTGGAGAGTGTTTCAAGCCTGAGCCTTATGTGGTTCAATGCGATGCCCAACCAAAAGAAAGATCAAAGGGGCATTCGAGGAGTTCACGATCACATCCGAGTGTTAAAGGGTCAAGCTAATGACCTTTAAATTAGCGCTTCTTTGGAGGCAACCCAAGCTTTCTAACCCTCACCTTAGTTTTACTTTACCTTGATTTTTTGCTTAGGACTAATTTTTCTTTTATTTTTGTAGGTTTTTTGTGATTTGGAGCAAAATACGGCAGTACCGTAAAGTAAATTACGGGTACCATATTTCTGGCTGCTCACGACCAGAGAGCTGCTACAAAATTACGGTACGGCCGTAAGGTGTTTCACAGTACCGTATTTCTGATCCAAAATCAACCCGAGTGTTTCGTGATTTTTACGGCACTACCGTAAGGTATTTTACGTGTCGTATTTTCTTGAATTTTTATTTTTTTCATTTTTCCATAAAAAAAAAAGAAATTAAAATCCGCCGCTTGAATTTTACGGCAGTATCGAAAAGAATTTTACGGTACCGTATTTTTGAGTGGTTTTGAACAAAACGTTGCCGAGATTTTACAGCGATCCGTAAACTGCTTTACGGTACCGTATTTTGCTTCGTTTTCAAACAGAGAGATTTTGAGATTTTACGGCAGTGTCGTAAGACATTACAATGCCGTATTTTGCTTTCTGTACGCAAGTCCTGTGCCGTATTTAGGGTTACGACCAGACCGTTTTTAGGGTTTTTACCCTAGATCTCACTCGTCTTCGAGCCGTTCTTGGATTTTTGATCATCTGCAACCACTTGAGGACGCCGGCGACCTTTCCCGTTCAACTCTCGTTGTCGATTAGGTAACCGATTCTCTGATTTTACCGCTTTAACGAGTTTTCACAAAATTTCGCCCCTTTCACTCGTTTTCTCTCGATTCTTGATCATTTTAAGTGATTCTTGTTTGCATTTACTCACTAGAAGATAGGTTATCAATCCTTTGCTGTTTGAGAAGAATTTAGACCGATTTCCGTCACTAATATGAGCTAAAACGTAACGTGCACGATTCGGAATTACTGTTCATCGACGCTTGTTTCGTTTTTTGTTAGAGCATGAAATTTAAATGAATTTTTGTCTCTAAATTGCTGGATTGATGTTTCTGATAATTTTGGGAGTGTGATATATGCTTGTCATATTGTGTTGAGATTGGGATTACATGCACGATTTTTACTCTGTTTTTCACTCTATTTTTAGCTGAAGACACTTGTAGAACATGTTGATAGGATGCCATCGACTAAATTTACACTGTTATATTTGTATGCATTGACTGATAAGCTTGCAGCTTGTGAAATGGCACCAAGAACAAAATCAATTGCACCAAGGAGAAAGGGGAAGGCCCCTGCTGAATCATCACAGCCACAGAACCCCCATGGGATTCTCTTCAGGAATGAGATGCAGGAGGCTAGATACAACAAAATTTTAGAAAGGAAAATCATCAACACCAAATATGCTGATAGAAGAACCTTGGAAGCCTTAGGGCTTTATGAGGACTTACTTTGGATGTTTGATAGAATCAAGGCTAAGGAATTCTTCCAAATGACTCCACACACATACTTACCCCTTGTTTTGGAGTTTTTGAGCAGCTTGATAATTGATTTGAAGGAGTACTCTCCTGGCCCTGCAGAGGGGGAAATCACATTCAGATTAGCCAATGAGGAGAGGAAACTTACCTTGCAAGAAGTGAGAGGCATCTTTGGATTGAGCAATGGGGGTTACACTGAGATACCCCTTGGATTTATGGAGAACATATTCTGGAACCAGATCACTAATGAGAACCACTTCTATGCCGTGTCTGCCAGAGCCTCAAAAATCATGAACCCCTGTATCAGATATGCACATCGGGTTCTAGCACACACAGTATTTGGGAGAGGAGACAGTGATGGCATGGTCCGTCAATACGAGCTGTATTTTCTTTGGGGCATGCTCAGTGGATTCGTAGTTGATGTGGCTTATTTTATGATCAAGCACATGGACAAGGTGGCTAGAGCGAGCAGAGGATTAGTGGTGAAAGGAGGTTTGATTACTCCTATAGCTAGATACTTTGGGATAGAGCCCTATGGATCTGACACAGTACGAGGGAATGCAAGGCTCGACATTGAGTCTTGCATAGCGATGAAGATGATAGTTAGAGAGGGAGACACTTTTTGTTTGGTCCTTGGACAAAATATCTCTCCTCTACCCTTACCCTACAGTGAGAAGACCACAGTGAGAGAAAGGGCCAACTGGAAGCTATGTCCTAATGAAACTGAGGGAGATTTTATTCCATCACCTGATACAGTTCCACCACCACCCACTGGGGGTGGAAGGAGTGATCCTTATAGGATGGAGTCACCTCCTCATGACTCTTCACAGCCTGCTGGTACCTCCTCGCACACACCAAGGGGCAGAATTGCTAGCCACCACGATCCCGACTTTCAGGCACTCACAACACAGATGTAAAGTCAGGAGCGCCGCCTGGATAGGATGGATGAGACTCTGGGGTACATCCACAGAGATATGGAGAGGCTATGCAATCATATGGAAGATATGGGCAACTTCCTCTATGACTGCTTTGGGTATACTGATCACAGAGACTATGGATACCAAGGTAATCAGGGAGGAACCCCATACTATGATCCAGAGGAGACTGCGAGAGACTCTGAGGCCACCCGATCAGATGATGATGAGTAGATGCTTTGTGACTATTATCTTCCTTTATCTCTTTGCTATGCTATGATTTTCTATATCTTACCGTTGTTTCATATGATGAAGGGAAGGATGATGCTTCCATGACTGCCGCCATTACTATTCTGTTTTCCATGCCTATTATTCTTATTCGATATGGTTGTATGATGATGATGATATTGATTTTTACTATTTTGATGGGGTTGTATGATATGTTGATATTCTGATGAGATATTTTTGATATGGTTGTAGTATACATGATGATATATTTTTGTTGATGTGATATTGTGATAATTGATGATGATGATGAGTACACTCTTGATTTATACTGTTGATAACTTGAATGATTGATGATCTCAAATTCATGATTGAAAATATAACTCTATCATGTTAAATTTATTTCTTCAATACATATTTGTCTATTGAGATATGACATTGATTGATGCATAAAAATTTGGGTGGATATATTATTTGAAGAATAAAATTTAAAAGTGAAACTTCTCTTTTGAATAAAATGAGCATATTAGTATGATTTGTGAATTTAGATCAATTGATCAACCTAGTTGAGGCTTAGTCTATTTTTGCTATTTGTTGGGAAGAAGGAATCCAAGATCCATAAAAATAGTGAGAGACTTCCCTACTTGGCACTATGTAAAATTGATAGTGGTACCTAAGACATGGGTTGAAGTCTATGCATAAAAAAAAATAATGAGTAATAAAAAGAATAAGACTCCTCTACTTGGCACTGTGTAAAATTGACAGTGGTACCGAAGAAAGAGTTGAAGTCAAAAATTAAAAGTATGTGTCTATGTGGATACGTACCATCTATGCAAAAAAATTCCATGAAAAAAAAAAGAGATAGAATAAATTTTGTGTGGAAAAAGATTTTGGAGACTTAATTCCTGTAAACAAAATCATGATAGATTTAAATTGATACTGGGTGAAATCATGAGATTGAAAATTCTATTTATTATACAAGTTGCAAAGTTTTATTTGATTGAGTTGTGGATCTAGAGGATTGAGTTCTAAGAATGATATGTTTATTTAAAGTTTTGTAAATCAATTGATAGAATTTTCCATTGACAAGTTGTATTTTAGAAATTTATTGAGCATGAAAAGGTTATTCTTTTAATCAAATTTTGATTTCAAATTTTGATTTTTGCTTGAGGACCAGCAAAGTTTAAGCCTTATGTGTTTGATGACAATAAAATATGTAGTATATTTTGCATCATTTTAGATACCTTTTCATGCTAAATTGGGGATCTTTTACTTGTTTTTATGATTGAATCCATCAAATATTGCAAAGTCTACTTCTATTTTGGTTTTTCATGTTTTTCAGGCAAAAAGGCACTATTTAAGGCTTTTTCAAGCAAAATAAAATACATGGAAGAGTTCTCATCATCAAGAAGAAGTCATCCAAGAAATTTCATGCAAATCGAGGCTGAAGACCAAAATACGGTAGTGCCGTATTTATAATACGGTACCGTATTTTTCGCGGCTACCGCATTGTCGAGAGCAAGGCCGTATTTTGGTGATTTTCCAAACAAAAGATTGTGTGAAAAATACGGCACTACTGTAAGGTTTTCCACGGCCGTATTTTGGGGCGCTTTCGGAATAGAAACCTTTGCCGAAATTACGGTACTGCTGTAACCCATTTTACAGGCCGTATTTTGGAGTGTCTTCAGAACAGAAAGTTTTCATGAAATTACGGCACTGCCGTAAATAATTACACATGCCGTATTTTTTCTGACGTATCCGACCAGAGAGTTCAACCGATTTTACGGCACGGCCGTAAACCATATTACGGTGCCGTATTTTCCAGCACTTACAGAACAGAACAGTCGAGGGATTTTATGGTAGTGTCGTAAGATATTACACTGCCGTATTTCAATTTTTGAACGCGACTCCCAAGTCAATTTCAACACCCAATTTTTGCGGAGATTATTGCGGGCGATCCAGAGCTTTAAATTGGATGCTGTAAGAAGAGAAGGGAGAGCTTGGAAGGAGAGGATTGGGAAGACACCAAAGGGCCCCAAATTTCGTTAATTGTCGAGGGAGAAATCACCGAACACGCCGCCGCCTAGGGTTTCACCGCTGCAATCAATCCTGAGCACTTCTGGCCGTGATTTTCATACTGAACCTTCGCCTGGTGAAGGAGAGAACGTGCCTAAAGTTTCAGAACGAAAGGAGATCGATTCGAGGAGAAATCAAAGGAAGAAGCTCGCGCCACACTGTTCACGACTTCTCTTGCAAATTACGGCTGTGAAATACTTCACAGCTGTGCTGTATTTTCTAAAAAACTCCTTCTTTTATTGATTTTTGATTTTCTGAAATTATGGAATTTTGTAATCTCTTCATCATGGTAGCTTAGACTTATTTTGGGACATGGGGGAGTAATCCCCTTTGATTTTCTTAATGACTATAACTCTTTTTATTTCATCATGATAATTCTACTTTGATACTTTTACCTGTGAGATTACTGCTCTAAGATTCTCCTTAGTTTATTTCTTGTCATCATGAATATAATTCTTGCATTAAGGACCGAAAGGTGATATGTTTGAGAATTGGAACCCTAAAATTGACTAATAGGAACTCACCGTAAGAAACTAGGTTAAGTTCTTGTTTTATTATTTTAGATGAGTAATTGCCTTGATGATGATTAATGATCTTAGGATCGAATTATTGTGTCAAATGTGGAGATCTTGCACGAAAGTGAGGATTAGAACGTGATGTAGGGGGGTTCAAACACAACTCAGGGTGCATGCAAACAACGCCTTTGAGAAAGTATGTTTTTGTATTTTATAGTAAAAACCGAGATTAACACTAATGAGGTTGAGAAAATGTATTTTTTGTATTTTATCAATAGGAAACCGAAATTAACTACTTGCAAAATTAAATGACTTGAAAATAAAACTCACCTTGGACCCCTTGAGAATAGAAGGGGTCACCTTCCCGTTCTTCACCGGTCCAATGGTTGATGGCAATGAAGTAGGGCCCTATGAGCTTACACACATGCAATCCAAACAAGCCCACACAGGCGTGGGTGAGTTTTAATAAAATTTTAAACGTCCAACAAAAGATTCAAATCAAGAGGGGAGTTAGGCTCCCAAGTTCTCTTGCTAACATGATTATGAGACTATCTAATTTGAGAGGGGGGGGGGGGGGGGAAGAGAAGTCTTTTGCCAAGAGGGATCACCACACCTTGCTCCTTCCTACAATAAGCACTTAGATTAGTGTAGAAACAAGTTCTAGAACTTATGGAAGATTAAGGGGCAGGAACTTAGCCGAATAGATGTGTTCTTGGTGTCCTTCTTCATGATGGCCGAGGGTGATGGATGCCTTCAAGGTTCTATGTTGCCTTGCCGAGATGAAGTGATGATGAAACTTCCTTAAGGTCTCGTCCAAGGATGTAAAAGTGCCTTCAAAGATTTCAGTTGAGTAAAGGGTTGAGGAAGAAGAGGGAAGAGAGGAAGGGAAAGGGCTTGGCCCTTTAGAGAAGGGGGAGGTAGAGATCAATAGGCGACAAAAGCACCATTGCAAACACTTGGTTTTTCATCTAGGCAACTACTCGACAAGATCAAAGAGATTACAAGTTATAGGCTGAATAAGCCATGGGAAAGGGTGACATTTCACCCTAGGAGCAATTTCAAAGATAGGCAAGAAAGTTAATGCTCTATTAAAACATTGCCTTCTAGGAATTTGAATTTTGAAATTCGAATTTCTTTCTTTGATGGAGCTTTCTTGTGGCCGAATCCTCTTGAGCTCCTTCCTTGTTTGCTTGGATGAGATGGCGTCTTCATGCATTGAATCCATTTGAATTTGAAAAGCCTTCCTTCAAGAGCATTGGCGGCTAAGAGATTTCCAAATATGGTTCCACAAATTAGGGATCTAGATGGGGATCCCTTGATTTGTGGATCTTGATTGATCCCTTGATGGTTAGGCACATTGAAGGCTCCTCAATTGGCAAGTTGTGGGCTGGTTCTTCACATTCGAATTCATCCTCATATTAAGTGGCGCCTTGGGCTGATTTGGAAGGTGGAGTTGCATTCAATATAAGCTCCTTCACTTGAGTATTTTAACTTGAGCTTGAGCTTCTTTAGTGTCCCCTTGAGCTGGGCTTTAACCTGCCCAATTATTAACACAAAAACTAGTAGTCTATTCTAGAAGGTAATGCATGACCTAATAAGGAAACTACAAGGTGCCCTAGAACTAAAGCTTATTCTTACTAAAGCAAATTGCAAATATGGAAAGTGCAGAAAGGAAAGAAGGGGGTGACCTAGGAGGGAAAGCCATATCTGGTGGGCTTCCTCCTAGTCCTCTCAATTATCAAATACCGTCATGTTTTATCATCTAAATCACTTTTACCGTTTAAGAAACACTATTAATTTCAAATATCAACACATATATCAAAATCATTCAAAAATCAACCAAATCATCAGTATAACATCCCAAGTCATCACAGAGCATCACAGATACATGATACACAACAAATATATACAATACCATAGCAACTGATGACTCTAAATTTCATAGTGTTTTTCATACTTATTTGGTAGTCTTTTGAGCCATAATCTTACTCTCTTGCTTTGTTTTTATACCTTTTTTTGCCAAAAGCTTCGGAATCTACACCATCTTTAGTTTTTGATCAATTTCAGGCAAAAAGGCATCATTATCACCAGTTTTCAAGCAATCTCAATGCATGAATGAGTCCTAACCATCAAGAGGAGTCTACCCATCAAATTTCATGTCAAAATGGACCTTCTAGCAAAAATACGGCACTACCGTATTTTTGGGATAATATTACACGGTACCGTATTTTTCAGCGATTTCAACCAGAAAGTTTCGGCAAGAATACGGCACTACCGTATTTCTGGGAAAGATTCTCACGGCACCATATTTTCTATCAAATCTCGACCCAAGAACTTAGGCAAGATACGGCACTGCCGTATGAAAGTACACGGTACTGTATTTTTTAACAATTCTGACTAGAAAGTTTTGGCAAGAATATGGCACCACCGTATATTTGGATGAAATTATCACAGTACCATGTTTTCTACCCAGAGCTCACAGAAGGAAATACGACACTGCCGTAATCAGGATACGGTACCGTATTTTTAAACCTAGATTTCAGATTTTGTCACCTGATTCTTGCATGGACCATATATTTTGATCCAGACCTCCAAATTGAGATCCGAAAGAGGCAGCAAACTAGTCTTAAAGCGGATAAGACACGCAAAGGAAAGGAACAATTTTTATTGACCATCCACGGCGAATTTGAGAGAAGAGCGGCTGCGCTAGGGTTCATCGGTTCTCAACCTACAGACCACCTCCGGCCATGATTTTTAACAGAAAGCTTCACCTGGTGAAGGAGAATACATAGCTGAAGTTTCAGAGCGTTTGGAGTCTGATCGAGGGAGAAATCAACAAAATAGTGGGTGACGCCACTATTCACTGCGTTTACAGCACTGTGTTATGTAATTTCTTCCCTTTTTCAATTTTTTATCACACTGAAACTTGTTTTATTGTAACTCCTTCATCATGGTAGCTTAATCTTTCTCTGGGACATGGGGGTGTAATCTTTTTGTTTCTTAATGACTAGAAAACCTTAATTTTGTCAAACTGATTTTATTGTGACAATTTTACTTTTGTGATTGATTGTTCTTTAATTCTCCTTTGTATCTTAATATTAGCATGTTTTTAGAATTTTTCGAAATAGACTGTGAAGTTGATTATGAAATTCGGAACCCTAGGAATTATCGAGTTTGGAACTATTGTAAGAGATTAGGTTGTTCTTCGAATTCTAATTTTTAGAGAGTTTTAATGCCTTGCTAATTTTATGATTCTTTGGATTGAGTTAATATTTTAGACTTGATTAGAAATTGTAAGAAATTAAATTTTTGATCATCAGAAAACCTTGAGTAAAGCTTGTGTTGAGACTCTGATGCACGAGAGTGATCTTGAGTGTCCACTTGAGGTTATCAACTTAGAATTTGGATGCACGGGAGTGATCGTTGAGTTCTTAGTTGATGGTTTACTTATTTTCAGCATTGAATAGATCTTGCACGAGAGTGAAGATCGGTTCTTTGTACGATTGTTCTCGCGAGAGTGAGACAATTTATTTATGAAGTAAACTATGCCTTTATCATGATAAAATTAGATTGACAGACACTTATCTTAATCTAGTCATTAGAAATTAAAGTAGATGAACCCCTAGTCCCGATTTCTTCTCTGATATTTTCTCCGTGTTCTTTTCGATAGTCTGATTCACTATTTTCCGATTGCCTAGCTAAAGAGAAATCGATTATTCAGTACTTGGCAACAAGGTCTCTGTGGTTCGATATCTATTTTATTACTTCGAGTATCTGTGCACTTGCGGAGTACAATAAGTTTTTGGCGCCGTTGCCGGGGACATTGGTTTTGTCAATATTGAAGATATTGAGAGTATTTCTAGACTAGGTTTTTTGTTTTTGTTTTTGTTTACTGTTTTAGGTATTTTTGTTTTCCTATTTTTGAAGGTAAGATTAATTCTGGTTTTTCTTATTATTCTGCATATTTTGAAATATTTGACCTGTTTGCTTGTGTATGCGCAGAAATTTAAGATCATGACCTCTAGTTCCTCTAGACCTTGAAATTAACAAAACTCTTATATTGCGCAGGAGGCTTAGATTTGCAGAGGTACAAGAAGAAGAAGTGATTATGGCCGAGAGAAGATCTTTGCGCGACTATGCTGCCCCTAATTCACAGGGAATTCACTCTAGTGTCACCAGACCGGCCATTGATGCGAACAATTTTGAGATCAAACCAGCGTTCCTATCTATGCTTCAAAAAAATCAATTTGGAGGATCTTCACTTGAGGATCCTAATATTCATCTTTCTTTTTTTCATGAATTGTGTGATACAATTAAAATTAATGGAGTATCTAATGATTCACTAAAATTGCGATTATTTCCTTTCACTCTCAAGAACCGAGCACGTGATTGGCTACACTCTCAACCATCTAGAACATTCACAACTTGGGAGCAGCTGTCTAATGCTTTTCTGATGAAATACTTCCCTCTCAGTAAGACGATTCATTTAAGAAACTAGATCACGGGATTTGCTCAGAAGGAAGGAGAATCTCTTAGTGAAGCATGGGAGCGCTACAATGAATTGCAAAGGAAGTGTCCTCACCATGGCTTGGAGAGACGGGTTTTAATTGAAACATTTTATTACTTCGACTATACAGTTGATGTTACTACAGGAGGAGCTTTCATGAGCAAGACATTGGAGGAGGCCTGTCAACTGATTGAGGAGATGGCTTTGAACAATGATCAAAATTCTAGAGAAAGAGGAGTGATATTTTGACCTCCTCATGGTAAGAATGATGGTGATGATTTTCGCACTCTAGCTGAGAAAGTTGAATCTTTGTGCAATCTTTTTGATACGTTTAAAATGCAAACTCATGCTGTTTCTTCTTCTATTACTTGTGAGATTTTTGGGAATAATGGGAATAATGTTGAGGGGTGCAAAATAATTGTTGATAGGGGTGAGGAAGAAGTTAATGCTTTGGGGGGTTACAATCAAAGTAGATCTAATGACCCCTACTCTAATACCTACAACCCTGGATGGAGGAACCACCCTAATTTATCCTGGAAAAGCAATAATTATGCTAGTGAGCAGAATGAATATAGGGGGTTTCAACAAAGAACACAAGAACAGAGTCAACCCCAGAAACCCAGCTTAGAAGAGATGTTTACTCAATTTATGGGGTTCCAGAAAAAATAGAATGATGAGGTGAATGAGAATCTGAAACAGTTCAGTTCTGATGTGAATGAGAGTCAGAAACAGATCAATTCTAGGATAGATGGTATTGCTGCTCACAATAAAATGCTAGAGTCACAAATTGCACAATAGGCTAGCACCTCATATAGACCCCCCAGGAAGGTTACCTGCCAAACCTGAACCAAACCCTAGGGAGCAATGTAATACTATCATAACTAGAAGTGGAAAACAATTGGATGATCCAAGGGGATCTCTAGATCCTGATAAGGTAGAGCCAAGCATTAAGACTAGCAGTGAACCTGTGCTGGAATCACAACCTGCACATGAGCAGTCCCAAACTAGTTTGTCACCTCACAAGGGTGATGAACCTAAAGGTGATTTGCCATGTAAGGTTGATGATTCTAAACCTAGTTCACCACCACCCTATAGGCCACCTATTCCCTTTCCCCAGAGGATTGTTCAAGCAAAACTGGATAAACATTTTTGGCAATTTTTGGATGTTCTTAAAAAGCTTTACATTAACATACCTTTCACTGAAGCTTTATCTCAAATGCCATCTTATGCAAAATTTTTAAAAGAAATTCTGTCTAACAATAGAAAGATTGAGGATTATGGTACTATGGCACTTATAGAGGGATGTAGTGCTCTTATTCAGAATAAGTTGCCACCTAAACTAAAGGATCCAGGTAGTTTCTCTATACCTTGTTCCATTGGAGATATGACTTTTGACCGAGCCTTATGTGATCTCGGTGCAAGTGTTAGTTTAATACCTTATTCTCTTTATAGGAAATTGGATATTGGAGAGCTCAAACTGACCTCAATTTCTTTGCAACTTGCTGATTTATCAGTTAAATATCCGGTTGGTATATTAGATAATGTTCCTGTACAAATTGGTAAGTATTTCATACCCGCAGACTTTGTAGTTCTAGAGATGGAAGAAAATTCTAAAAATCCAATTATTCTTGGTTGGCCTTTCTTAGCTACATCCAGTGCATTAATTGATGTTAGAAAAGTAAAATTGACTTTTGATATTTGTGGTGATGTGATTGAATTTGATTTGATTGATTCTTTAAAAAAGGCATCACACTTAGGGACATGTTGTAGTATGGAAATAATTGATGATGAGGTTGTTTGTGACATGCATAGTTTATTTGATGAACCCTCTAATTTTAAAACTGATACATTTTCTAAGTGTGCTAATAAAGAATTTCAGGAAGGAATAGCAAAGAAGAAGAGGAAGAGACGAAAGAGGAAAGGAAAATCAAAATTGCTTGAGAAAGGAAAAAGGCTCATAAGTAAATTTGGACACTATTTTAGGTCTGAGCCTTATGTTCTTGAAAGCCACGAACAACACATAGAGAAATCAGGATGGCGACAAAAGACACAATCACGATCAAATCCGAGTGTCGAACAGTCAAGCTAATGATCGAAAATTAGCGCTTCTTGGGAGGCAACCCAAGCATTTCGTTTTTCTTTCTTTTTGTTTTTAGATTGTTTTTGTCTTAATTTGTTTTGTTTAGGGTTAATTCTTATTTTTTTAATTTTTGGTAATTTGTAGTGATTTTAGCAATTTTTTTTTACAAAATACGGTACTACCGTATTTTCGGGCAATATTATCACGGTACTGTATACTGTATTTCTGACTGCTTTTTGAATAGAGAGTTTTTGAGGATTACGGCACTACCGTGGTAATCTTCATGGTACCATATTTTTTATCATTAACTGACTGAAGCGGTACTTTCATGGTACCGTAATTTGTCACGATTTAGGCTTTTCACGTGTCGTATTTAGGGCTCGGTGCTTCGTTTTAGGGTTTTTCCTCTCGTTTTTGCACTGACCTCTCGGATTTCTCCACGATCTTGCTTCCCTAAACCTCGTGCGACATTTCCTTGTGATTTTCAATTGAAGATTTGGACGATTTCGAGCTCGAGAAAGCTCTGCTGCAGTTCACCTGCCGATTGTTCGCCCTTCTGAATTTCTTCTCGTTCGAGCATCGATTAGACTTGCATTTGCTTCTCAGATCTTCTCCAGAGGTAGAGGAAGTTTCTTCAAGGTGATTTTTTGCTCGAAACTAGCCCAGAAATCCGGATCGAGCTCGATTTGATGAGAAGCTATTCTTCCCTGTTTTTCCACCGGTAAAATTTTTAAGAAGGTGCATTTTTGAAGACAATCCAGCTGCCCCTACCCCGATGCTACATTCCGATTTGATGATGATGAGTAGGATCTTGTGAGTATCTTATTCTTGTTCTCATTGCTTTACTTGTGTTTAATATCGATCCTATACTTGTGAAGGGAAGGATGACATTGTCATGCTTCTTGTGCCCGCATGCCACGAATCCTCGTTTCTTGATTTAATTGATATATATTTAGATTTTATGACTTGTTTACATGTAGAGATTGATATTGTGATTCTTGGTTTGAATGAAGATATTTTTGTATGATGATTGCAATGATGTATAGTAGGGATTTTTGAAAAATACAACAAACACCATGCTAAAATTTTTAATGAATTATCATGCATATCAATTTTTGGAAATTGGAAATAGATTTTATATGTTGAATTTATTTCTCTGATATAATCTATTTGTTGGAAATTTTTCATTAATTGATGCATGAAATTCTAGGTAAATGCATTGTTTAGTGAATGCAATCTTGAAGTGAAATAATTCTTTTGAATAAAATGAGCATATTTGCACATGTTATTGAGTTGATATCAATTGATTAATCTGGTTAATCTTTATAATCTTTTATGTTATTTGTTGGGAAAAAGAAATCCAAATCCATGAGAGAGAATGACTCCCCTACTTAGCACTGTGCAAAATTGACAGTGAGACCTAAAGACATGGGTTGAAGTCCATAAAATAAAAAAAAGGGGGGATAACTCCTCTTCTTGGCATTGTGTTTACAATGGTACCTAAGACAAGAGTTGAAGTTTTAATGAAAAAGTGTGTGGCATTGACTCCTCTGTATCAAGAAAATTCTTTCTATTTATGAGACATGAGTTATATTATGTGTGGTTATGTGACTAACATACTCTAAATACGTCATCGGAAAAAGAGTGGTAATCGATTTAGAGAATGTCAAGGACGAAAAAAAAATGAGTGGAAAAAGATTTGGAGATCCTATTCCTGTAAACAAAAACATATTGGATAAAAATCTTAAAAACAAAATTAATTCATGAGGTTGAAATTCTATTACTATGCATATTGAAAAATTTTATTCGATTGAACTTTTGAGTCTTAAAGATTAATTTCAAAGGATGATGTATTTACTTGGAAATTTTGTGTGGGATTAATGAAATTTTCTATGGATGATTATATTTTAGAAATTTATTCGTCATGAGAAAATTTATTTTTCAATACTTGGTATTGATTTCTTTATTTGCTCGAGGACAAGCAAGGTTTGAGCCTTATGTCTTTGATGACTATAAATTTCATAGTGTTTTTTATACCTATTTGGTAGTCTTTTGAGCCATAATCTTACTCTCTTGCTTTGTTTTTATACCTTTTTTTGCCAAAAGCTTCGGAATCTACACCATCTTTGGTTTTTGATCAATTTCAGGCAAAAAGGCATCATTATCACCGGTTTTCAAGCAATCTCAATGCATGAATGAGTCATAACCATCAAGAGGAGTCTACCCATCAAATTTCAAGTCAAAATGGACCTTCTAGCAAAAATACGGCACTACCATTTTTTTGGGAAAATATTACACGGTACCATATTTTTCAGCGATTTCAACCAGAAAGTTTCGGCAAGAATACGGCACTACCGTATTTCTCGGAAAGATTCTCACGGCACCGTATTTTCTATCAAATCTCGACCCGAGAACTTAGGCAAGATACGACACTGCCGTATGAAAGTATATGGTACCGTATTTTGTAACAATTCTGACCTGAAAGTTTTGGCAAGAATACGGTGCCCACCATATATTTGGATGAAATTATCACGGTACCATGTTTTCTACCCAGAGCTCACAGAAGGAAATACGACACTGTCGTAATCAGGATACGGTACCATATTTTTAAACCCAGATTTTCAATTTTTTTGCCCGATTCTTGCATGGACCATATCCTTTGATCCAGACCTCCAAATTGAGATCCGAAAGAGGCGGCGAACTCGTCTTAAAGCGGAGAAGACACACAAAGAAAAGGAACAATTTTTATTGACCATCCACAGCGAATTTGAGAGAAGAGCGGCTGCGCTAGGGTTCATCAGTTCTCAACCTACAGACCACCTCAGGCCACGATTATTGATAGAAAGATTCGCCTGGTGAAGGAGAATACACAGCTGAAGTTTCAGAGCATTTGGAGTCTGATCAAGGGAGAAATCAACAAAACAGTGGGTGACGCCACTGTTCACCACGTTTACAGCACCGTGTTATGTAATTTCTTCCCTTTTTCGATTTCTTATCACACTGAAATATGTTTTATTGTAAATCCCTCATCATGGTAGCTTAATCTTTCTCTGGGACATGGGGGTGTAATCTCTTTGTTTCTTAATGACTAGAAAACCTTAATTTTGTGAAACTGATTTTATTGTGATAATTTTACTTTTGTGATTGATTGTTCTTTAATTCTCCTTTGTATCTTAATATTAGCATGTTTTTAGAATTTTGCGAAATAGACTGAGAAGTTGATTGTGAAATTCGGAACCCTAGGAATTATCGAGTTTGGAACTATCGTAAGAGATTAGGTTGTTCTTTGAATTCTAATTTTTAGAGAGTTTTAATGCCTTGCTGATTTTATGATTCTTTGGATTGAGTTAATATTTTAGACTTAATTAGTGTTAGGGAATACCAGGTGTAATTTAAAATTTTGCAGTCCCAAGACGCAGCGGAAGAATCATTACACCCGAAACATATTCCGGTCCCAAGGATCCATGCGAGAGAGAAGACACAAGGATGTGTTAGAGATGTACCTCTTTTGCTTGTCTAGTTGCCGAAGCCATGTTGAAGACGATCAAGTGCTCGCCCTCTACAAGTATCCACACGTCGACTACTTAACGTTGCTCCCTTCCTCGCTTGGTGCTAGCCTCGGGCAGAGAATCAAGCCTTAGGGTTCCTTCACTTCTCTTGCGCCACCTCCAAGGATCATGCGCCAAGTGCAAGGAAGATGCTGCCAACTCCTTATCCTCTTCACTCCAAGAGAAGAGGGAGAAGAAGAGTTTCGGCCCTTAGGAAGAGTAAGAAGAAGTGGCACCACCAAGTCCTTCTCCAAGTCACGAAAGAGGAGAGGAAGGAGAAGACTTGCGGCCACTAGTAGGAAGAAGGGTTGCGCCACCTTGATGTTGTCGCCCTTTGCCCTTGCTCTCGCCCCTCTATGTATGTTCACATCTCCAAGCATTTGAACCATTTAGAGGGGGCAGCTAGGGTCCCTTTTATAAGCCAAGAGGCGGTTTAGGGAGGGCCAAGATCATGCCAAGTGGGCGGCTAGGATGAGAGGGGTTTGTGGTAAGGAAAGTCTCCAAGACTTTGCCATAAACCTCATTCAACCTATCCTTATTTGCCCAATAGCCATATCAGCCCAAGACATGCCTTAGAGGCATTCTTTCTATCCAAGGAGAAGGGCTAGGCGCAACATGCAAGAGTCATTCGGCTAAGCAAGGGTTTGAGGGGAATTAGGGTTTGGAGGTAAGGTAAGTCTCCAAGATCTTACCATAAACCTTACCCTACTATCCATATGTGCCCAAGCTCTTTCCAGAAGAGCCATCAAGCCATATCTGCCCCAACACTTGCCATAGAGGCAAGATACCATCAAAGGATGAAGGAGGAGGCGCCACTTCCTTCCAAAGGAAGCAATTTATGCCACCCACACCCCATTATGCCCCTAGGCGCCAATGGGGTTGGGTTTCTCCCCATTATACCCATTTAAGCCAATTCCCTCTTCATGACAACTTATTATTGGGCCTCATTGGATTAATGAGCTAGCCCAAACTTCATGGCATGGGTTGATTAAGCCATTGGATCCAATCCAATGCAACCCTAATCCAAATGTGACCAATCTAGGTCAATTTCGGGTCAACCTGCCAAAAATGAAGTTTGGCTCCAATAACTTTCTTCCAACTCATCAGGCCCATTGGCGCTGATGAAATCTTCCAAATTGATCCAAGTTATCCAATAACTTGATCATAAGGCTTCTGATTAAAGCAACGTCAAGAGTCTATTGCGTGTGACCCCGTAGGATCCTAATGACGATGGCAACGATGTAAACATCATAAGTAGTGAGGGGTATCTAGCAACACATCAGTACTACCCATGTCATATGACTTAAGTTATTTTGACAACAACTCCTAACAAGCAACGAGGATTCCCATTTCATTATAGATCCCTTTGCCTAAACTGATATCCTGCCATTGGATTAGTCTCAAGTTTATCAATCCAATGCATTGGTCATGACTCAACTAGTGTGGCCACACATTCCTGTCATGCACCAATAAGGTGGGGCGCCCCCGAGTGGATATCATGCTTCCAATAAGGAAGGGGCAAATCCTACTATTGGTCATCCATGTCTCTACGTGACTTATGACATGCCCAATGACAGTCGTTTTGGTCCCCCAATTACGGAGAGATGTAAGACTGCATCAAAGCATATCCATCATCAAATCTAGACATGAATACCTCAAGTCTAAGGATCAATGCAAACCTCTTACATGTGAGAATGACTTGTTGACTAGACAAGTCAATCCTCACGGTGGATCACTCCAGTGCATCCAATGCACCTGTATGTCTGCGTTACTGTGCCCCGCACCTAACCAGCCCATACACCAGTCTCACATGTACCAAAGCTGTCCCATATCTGCTATGGTACCTCGTCTGGGGATAGCTTATGAGAATGGATCCAATCCAAACTCCTGGGACATTATATATGCAACTCAATACATCAACGCAGGTAGAGTAGTCTGCATAATAACGACCATGCCTCTATAAAGAATAATAATTCTATCAAAGTACATTCAAACAATGCCTGATCATGTCCATACATTGGTCTGCAGGGCATATACACCAACAATTAGAAATTGTAAGAGATTAGCAACCTAACCATGTACAACACCTAAAAGTCTAATACCATCATGTATATACAATATCAGCTCAAATATTCAGTATTAAGCATAAATCTAGAAATATACATCAAAGATAGTAAAATACAATGCACACATACAAATAAAACATAAAGAATATATGTGTGCTGCATCAGCATTGACTCTATCAAATCCTGCTCACAAGGAAGATACGCGTGAGATATTACTAGAAAGTATTCAATGACAATACTCAATGCATAAGAACAGACAGAATAGAAAAGATACTCACAAAAAAAAAAATCCTCAATCTATCTCTATGTCCTTCGAATCCTCCTCCTCATCGTCCCTGGTGTGTCGATGAAGAAGGGTGACGTCGCCGTAGTAACTCTACAATCGTGTGTAGAGACTTGTTGTAGTCCGCAAGTGCATGGATACTCGAAGTAATAATTAAGATATCCAACCATAGAGACCTCATTTGTCAAGTATTGAATAATCAATTTTTCACTAGCTAAGCAGTCGAAAATATGAAGCAAACTATCGAAAGCTACACGAAAATATTAGAGAGAGAAACTGGGACTAGGGTTTCATCCGCCTTAATTTCCATGACTAGATATGAATAGATGTTCGTCAATCAAATTTTATTATGATAAAGACATAATTTACTTCATAAAGAAATCATCTCGTTCTCGTGCAGACAATTTACAAAGAACTAATCCTCACTCTCATGCAGGATTTATTCAATGTTAGATATAAGTAAATCATTGACAAATAACTCAAGGATTACTCTCATGCATCCGAATTCTAAGTCAATCATCTCAAGTGAAAACTACATATTTTCATATTATAATTTTCACAGGTTCTACTTAAGGTTCTCTAACGATCTGATACTTGATCTCTCACAGTATCATCATGTTTATTTCAATAAATCAATCCTAAGTTCAGATTAACAGCATGGCAATATACTACTAAAATTGAGAAATAAGAATAGACCTAATTTCTTACGATGAGTTCCTAACGTTCAATTTTAGGGTTCCAAGTTTTCACAAATCACTTTTCAGTCCATAATATAAAAACTTTAAATCATGCTGATAAATATGAATCTATGGAGAATTAAAGGCAATCATCACATAAGTAGAATTATCACAGTAAAATTATCAGGACGAAAGTAAAATTAATGTAGTCATTAAGAAATTTAGGGGATTACTCCCCTATGTCCCAAAAGAAGGTTTAAGCTAGCATGATCAAAAAATTACAATAAAACATCGTTTAGAATGATTAGAAATTGAAAGAGAAGAGTAAAAGACTTTTGGCTCATTCTCCTCTTTATCCTGATCATTCCCCTTTTTACAGATCTTCAATTGGTGCCCTAAATCTCGAGAAATTGTCTTTTTACGTTTCCAGCGGAAGAATTGGGCAACTGGGCTGAAAATTACGGTACTGTGAAGAATGTCATGGCAATACCGTAATTGCTTCTGAAGTTGCTATAGAGAAATGGCCCGAAATTACGGCACTGTGAAAATTATCACGGTAGTGCCATATTCTTCTCCATTGTTTCTGAAAGTTTCTGTGTGAAATTCGTCCACAATTACGGCACTATGAAAAACATAACGGCAGTGCCGTAATTCATCCGAAATCTTCTGAAGTCTCTGTATGAATTTGGACCAAAATTACGGCATCGTAAAAAGCATTACGATGGTGCCGTAATTTTCCAAAAAAATTTCTGTGGGAAGCGGCCGTGAAATTCATTACGGTAGTGCCACCTTCGTAGATTACGACCGTAAAATTCATTACTACACAACCGTAATTTTGCTAGAAAACTTGGTTTGACTTGAAATTTGATGTGTAAACTCCTCTTGATGATTAGAATTCGTTCATGCATTGAAATTGCTTGAAAACTATCAGAATGATGCCTTTTTACCTGAAATTAATCAAAAACTAAGAAAGGTGTAGATTCCGAAGTATTGGATAAATAAGGCATAAAAATAAGCAAACGAGCATGATTATGCTGAATAGGGGAGTCACTTTTCTTTTTGGATTTCGGATTATTTCTTCCCAACAAATGACAAGATGGACGTTAATGATCTACTAGGTTTAATCAATTGATATCAATCCAAAAATTAGACAACATATGCTCGTTTTATTTAAAGGAGTTATTTCTCTTTCGAATTTCATTCATTAAACAACATATTTACCCAAAACTTCATGTATTAATCAATGGAAAATTTCAACAGATAAATTATATCAAAGAAATAAATTCAACATATTAGGTCTATTTCCAATTCTCAAGTATTGTCATGTATAGTAATTTATCATCAAGAAAAATTTTGGCATGATAACAACAGTAATTTCATGATTAGAACAGACTACATAGGCATTTATCATGTCATTACTAAATCAGAACTAAAATCGTCATTGTGTTAACCAAGTCATGCACCATACCAATTGATGCGGGAGCATTTTGACATGTTTGACTTAGTCAATTTTTGCATAATTATCGTATATCTTGATTGAACTTAAGACTTAGTCAATATTTATATTTAAAATTTGACTTCATAGAATCACTAATCCTAATTATTTGTCATGTCATGAATCCGAGGTTATGTCCTTTCAATGAATTATCAAGGTCAAACCATCAAGCCCAAGTTTAGCTCAAGCTAATCAAGTTTAAAGGATAATCCAGCCAAGAGATGATGGCCCAGGTTTCTGCCAAAAAAAATCTCCTCCAAGGCATCACAAAGATGAGTTGCCTTGCACCCGTTGCAGCTAACTTGAAGAAGAAAGGAGTGCAGTTTTTACCCAGTGTATGGAAGAAGAAAGTTCCCAGCTCAAACGAGAAGCTTTGCCAAATGCAGTAAACTAACCTTGAGAGCAAAGGAGACAAACTGCAGCTTATCCAAAGAAGAAGTGAACGTTGGAGCTTGCAGCCAACGGTCACAAAAAGCTTCGAGCTCACTATCTTCCCTAGCCATTGTTCACAAGGAGCTTCAACGCACGCCTATCTTCTCTTTGTTGTTCTATAAATGTAATCTCCCCCAATGTATTTGTCAGTAGACAAGATTTTGAAAATGAATGGAAATGGTTTTCGTTTCTCTCTATCGGATGTTTCTTCCTCTCTTCCTCTGGTAGCTGAAGCTTCCATGGATTTGGAACTTCTTCACTATCTTCTCCTCTAATCTTCCATGGACTTGGAATCTCTACCGTGCTGCATCCTTCTCATCGCTACGCTATCCATCTTCCACCTTTGCCACGCTTAAACAACCTTCCGCCGCTGTCGCATTCCACACCTAGCTTCCAGCTGAGTCCAGCCTTGGACTCTCCGTTCGCCTCGCCGCCAGCGACGATCCGACCGACGGATCATCCTCAAATTTCAACCACGCCTTGTACAGTTCTAGTCGAACCCACAACCGGAGGGATCGCCGAAATCGGAAGATTTCCGGTGATGCCTCAACTCACGCCCCTGCTTCCGCCCTTCTCCACTGATCGCCGTCGATCTCCTATGACCAGCCACCGACCATTCCCAAGCTCCGGCCACTAGTTCGCTGTACTCAGGGGAACTCCCAGTTATAGCAGGTCGGGAGTTCATGCCATCTCTGATGATCACCGGCAGCCTCTGCATCTTCTCGCGTAATCCCCTGTTTTTGCCAAAAGTAGGGCCGCGCTAGCGCCGCCCGCCTCCTATTGACTAGGCGACACCACCGGCCGGCTGTCACGCCGGAAACGTCCCCGCCAGCCTCGAGACCCGCCAGCCATTCTTCCCCACGCTTCTGCTGCATCTAGCGTCGACCAGCTGCGCAACGACTCCCCGCTGTTTCCATGAGAACCATCTTACTGTTACTATTTAAGTTATATACTCATTCCTAATCCGGTTAACCCTTTTTATGCAGGTAGTTAATGATATTGGATGAATTGCAACCTCTGATCTTTGGCACAACTTGGATGACCACATGTTGCTCTACATCTCGGAATACTTGGTTACAATTGAACATCACTGGATATGTCTATGCAACAAAGCAAATATTGCTAACTGATAACTTTCTACGATTATGTCAATTTGCTGATCTGATTAGCCATCTTCTTGCAGATGCCCTACTTGACTAACTCATAATGATCCTTCATTTTTGCTACACCTAAAAACAACAATATTCAGTCTTCTACTTGGTTTTACTAATTTTCATTATGGATCCCTAGAACCATCTCTAAGGCATAACTACTTTTGATAATTTTCTTGCTCTGCATTTTTGGCTGCTGATTGAGTTTGGTATTTTTATTTGAAAATATAAAAATTCAAATCATGTGTTTGCCCCCCACATCACCAATCACAAAGTGTCGATCCCAAATATCAGAACATCACATATAACCAAATCGAATGAATATCAGAAATTCATACTCAGAATATATCAATACAACCCAATTGAATAATGAGAGAGTCAAACAAAGGCAAGGTAAAATAGCATCGGCGAACACAAGAAGTTTGAAGGAGTTATCCTTCCATATGAACAGATGAATCATCAAAAAAATATAAAAGATGAAATGCAAATAAGTAGGAAAAAGATACTCACAGAGCTCTACTCATCCATGTTAGATCCAATCTTTTATGTGTCCTCGGGTTCGAACCATATATATATATATATTTATTTATTTATTTACGAAAAATTACGGTACTGTGAAAAGAATTATGGTACTACTGTAATATGAGCCAAATCTCGATTTTACCTACAAAAAGAGAAGAAAAATTAACTCTAAAATAAACTAAAGTAAAAGAAACTAAGCTAAGTAAGAGTGCTTGGGTTGCCTCCAAAGAAGCGCTAATTTAAAGGTCATTAGCTTGACCGTTCTGCACTTGGATTTGATCGTGGTGGTGCCTTCATTTCCATTCTGATTTCTCTTTGTTTTGTTCAACACCTCTGACAACATAAGGTTCATTCAAGAAACAGAGTCCAACTTTTCGCAAGAACATTTTTCCTTTCTTAAGCAGTTTTTGTCTTTCTCTTCTTCTCTATCTCTTCCTCTTTCTCTTTTCAGTTTTTGAGTCAGTTTTCTCCTGAAATCCTCTACTCACACACTTAGAAAAAGTGTCAGTCTCAATATTAGAGGGCTCATCAAATAAATTATGCATATCACTAACAACATCATCTATTACATCGATACTACAACATGATCCTGAATGTGATGCTTTTTTTCAATGAATCGGTTAAATTAAACTCAATTATGTTTTCACAAATATCAAATGTGAGCTTTCCTTTTCTAACATCAATGACTACTTCAGCTGTGGCTAAAAAGGGTCTACCAAGAATGATTGGATTTTTGGAACTTTCTTCCATTTCAAGAACTATAAAATCTGCTGGTATGAAATACTTACCTATTTGAACTGGAACATTTTCTAAAATACCAACTGGATACTTTACCGATGAATCAGCGAGCTACAAAGATATTGAAGTTGGTTTAAGCTCTCCCATGTCCAATTTCCTGCAAATAGATAATGGCATTAGGTTTACACTAGCACCCAGATCACATAAGGCTCGGTCGAAAGCCACACCCCCAATTGAACAAGGTATAGAGAAACTACCTAGATCTTTTATTTTCGGTGGCAACTTATTCTGGATAATAGCACTACACTCTGCAGTTAAAGCCACAGTACCATAGTCCTCTATTTTTCTCTTATTTGACAAGATTTTTTCAAAAATTTAGCATATGAGGGCATTTGAGATAAAGCTTCAGTGAATGGAATATTAATGTAAATCTTTTTTAAGACATCAAGGAATTTCCCAAATTGCTTATCTAATTTTGCTTGCACAATCCTCTGGGGAAAAGGTATAGGTGGCCTATATGGTGCAGGTGAACTAGGCCTAGGAAGATCTGGCTGACATGGCTTATCACCTTTAGGTTCATCACCCTTATGAGGTGGCAAACTAGTTTGGGACTGCTCATGCATAGGAGATTTTTCCAAGTCTAATTCATTGTTATGTTCAATCTCAGGCTCTTTTTCATTATCCTAAACTCTCCCTTTAGGTTCATCTAATTGCTTCCCACTCCTAGTAATGATAGCATTACTGTTCTCCCTAGGGTTTGGTTCAGGTTTGGCAGGCAATTTCCTTGGGGGTCTATAAGAAGTACTAGCTTGTTGTGTTATTTGTGTTTCTAAAATCTTATTGTGTGCAACAACACCATCCAACCTAGAGTTAATTTGCTTAAGGCTCTCTGTAACCTCTTTATTTTGTCTCATCTGGGCACCCATGAATTTTTCAAATATGTCTTCTAAGCTAGATTTTTGGGGCGGACTCTGAATTTGTTGTCTCTGTTGGTACCCTCTATTCTCACCTTGCCCCTCAGTGTTATTATTATTTTTCCAAGACAAATTTGGGTAATTTCTCCATCCAGGGTTGTAGGTACTAGATTATGGATCATTATTTCTACCATGATTATACCCTCTAACAACATTAACTTGGTCAGAACCCTGATCAGTAATAATTTTACACTCTTTAGAATAATGCCTAGAATTTCCACAAATATCATACACAATAGAAGATGAAACTACAGCAGTTTGCATTTGAAAAGAATCAAATCTGTTGGACAAAGAATCTACCTTTTCAGCTAAGGTGCGCCAGTTATCACTTTCATTCTTACCATGAGGAGGTCGATACAACACTCCTCTCTCAGCAGTCCACTGGTTCTGATTTAAGGCCATCTCTTCAATCAGTGCGTAGGCATCTTCAACGGTCTTCTTTATCAGTGCTCCTCCTGCAGCAGCATCAACAGTTAGATAGGTATTATAGAGTAAACCATTATAAAAAGTTTGAATTAAAACCCAATCTTCTAATCCATGGTGAGAGCACTTCCGTTGTAACTCATTGAAATGCTCCCATCCCTCACTAAGTGATTCACCATGCCTTTGTGCAAATCCTGTGATCTGATTTCTCAACTGAATCATCTTATTGGGTGGAAAGTATTTCATCAAGAAAGCATTTGACAATCGTTCCCAAGTGGTGAATGTTCCAGTCGGATGTGAATGTAGCTAGGCTTTTGCTCGGTCCCTTAGGGTTAAAGGAAACAATCTTAGTCTAAGAGCATCATCAGATACACCATTAATTTTCATAGTATCACAAAATTATAGAAAAAGAGATAAGTGTTGATTAGGATCTTCTAGAGGAGATCCTCCAAATTGATTCTGCTGGATCATTGACAGGAAAGCTGGTTTAATCTCGAAATTATTTGCATCAATTGCTGGTCTAGTTATGCTGGAGCGAATTCCTTGTGTATTCGGGGCTGCATAATCTCTAAGTATTCTCCTTTCAGCCATGATTGATTCTTCTTCTTCTCTTTCCTCTGCAAATCTTAGTTTCCTGCGCAATCTAAGAGTTTTATTAATTTCAGGATAAAAAGGGACTAGTGGTCCTAACCTAAGAGTCCTACGAATGCACAAGTAGATAGATCAAATAACTCAAAATAAGCAGAAAAAGAATAGAAAATAGTAAATAAAATAAAACCCAGTCTAGCAATACTCTTAATATCTTGAATATTGAAAAAAACCAAGGTCCCCGGCAACGGCGCCAAAAACTTGTTGTAGTCCGCAAGTGCACGGATACTCAAAGTAATAATTAAGATATTGAACCACAAAGACCTCGTTTGTCAAGTACTGAATAATCAATTTCTCACTAGCTAGACAGTCGAAAATATGAAGCAAACTATCGAAAGCTATACGAAAATATCAAAGAGAGAAACTGGGACTAGGGTTTCATCTGCCTTAATTTCCATGACTAGATATGAGTAGATGTTCGTCAATCAAATTTTATTATGATAAAGACATAATTTACTTCATAAAGAAATTATCTCGCTCTTGCACAGACAATTTACAAAGAACTAATCTTCACTCTCATGCAGGATTTATTCAATGTTAGATATAATTAAATCATTGACAAAGAACTCAAAGATCACTCTCATGCATCCAAATTGTAAGTCAATCATCTCAAGTGAAAACTATATATTTTGATACTATAATTTTCACAGGTTCTTCTTAAGGTTCTCTAACGATCTGATACTTGATCTCTCACAGTATCATCATGTTTATTTCAATAACTCAATCCTTTGTTCAGCTTATCAGCATGGCAATATACTTCTGAAATCGAGAAATAAGAACAGACCTAATTTCTTATGATGAGTTCCTAATGTTCAATTTTAGGGTTCCAAGTTTTCCCAAATCACATGTCAATCCATAATGTAAAAACTTTAAATCATGCTGATAAATATGAATCTATGGAGAATTAAGGGCAATCATCACATAAGTAGAATTATCATAGTAAAATTATCAAGACGAAAGTAAAATTAATCTAGTCATTAAGAAATTTAGGGGATTACTCCCCCATATCCCAAAAGAAGGTTTAAGCTAGCATGATCGAAGAATTACAATAAAAAATTATTTAGAGTGATTAGAAATTGAAAGAGAAGAGTAAAAGTTACAAAACAGGGCTGTAATGAAAATTACAGCCTGTATTTTTGCTCCTGGACGCGATGAATAGTGGCAGCACCCACGTTTTTATTGATTTCTCCCTCGATCGATCTCCTTTCACTCTGAAACTTCCATAGTATGTTCTCCTCTTTCAGGCGAAGCTTCCTTTCAAATTTCGTGGCCGGGGGTGGTCTGTACGCTGAGAACTGATGAACCCTAGTGCGACGGCGATTCTCTGAAATTCATCGTGAATTCATTATAATAATTGTTCCTTTCACTTTTGACTTGTTCTCCTCTTTATCCAAATCGTTCCCCTTTTTATGTATCTTCAATTGGTGCCCTAAATCTCTAGAAATCGTCTTTTTAAGTTTCCAGCGGAAGAATCGAGCAATTGGGCTGAAAATTATGGTACCGTGAAGAACGTCACGGCACTGCCATAATTTCTTCTGAAGTTGCTGTAGAGAAACGGCCTGAAATTACGGCACTATGAAAGTCATCACGGTAGTGCCATATTCTTCTCAATTGTTTCTGAAAGTTTCTGTGTGAAATTCGCCCACAATTACGGCACCATGAAAAACATTACGACAGTGCTGTAATTCATCCGAAATCTTCTGAAGTCGCTGTATGAATTTGGACCAAAATTACGGCACTGTAAAAAGCATTACGGCGCCGTAATTTTCCAAAAAATATTTTGTGGGAAGCGGCCGAGAAATTCATTACGGTAGAGCCATCTTCGTAGATTACGGTCATAAAATTCATTATGGCACTACCATAATTTTGCTAGAAAACTTGATTTGATTTGAAATTTAATGTGTAAACTCCTCTTGATAATTAGAATTCGTCCATGCATTGAAATTGCTTGAAAACCTATTAGAATGATGCCTTTTTACCTGAAATTAATCAAAAATGAAGAAAGGTGTAGATTCCAACGTATTGGATAAATAAGGCATAAAAATAAGCAAACGAGCATGATTATGACCCCAAAAGACCATTTAATAAGTATGAAAATTACTAGAAAATTTAGAGTCATCAAAATACATAAGGCTCAAACTTTGCTTGTCCTCAAGCAAATAAAGAAGTCAATACTGATTATGGAAAATAAACATTCAGATGATGAATAAATTTCTAAAATACAATTACTTATGAAAAATTATCATCAAATAACAACTTAAAATTTCAAATAAATATATCATCCTCCAAATTCAATCTTTCAGATCCATAACTAAATAAAATAAAATTTCACAATGTGCATAAATAGAATTTCAATCTCATGAGTTCACCTAGTTTTAGTTTTGAGTCCATGATGTCTTTGTTTACAGGAATAGGAACCTCAAAATCTTTTTCCACTCAAATTTTCTCTCTTCTTTTTATGTATCCTTGGCATTTTCTAAAATGAATACCACCTTTCTTCTGGTGACAAATTTAGAATATATTAGTCACATAACCAACATAATAGAACTCATATCTCTTTAAGTAGGAAGGAATTTTCTTGAGATAGCGGAGTTAATGTCAAAGAATCTCTCTCACGGCATGCACCCACATAGATACATACTTTTTAATTGAACTTCAACTCTTATCTTAGGTACCATTGCAAATACAATGCCATAAAGAGGAGTTATTCTTTTGAGACTTCAACCCATGTCTTTTGAGACTTCAACCCATAAAGAGGAGTTATTCTTTTGAGACTTCAACCATGTCACTTTTCTTTTTGGATTTCAGATTCTTTCTTCCCAACAAATGATAAGATGGACTTTAATGATCTACTAGGTTTAATCAATTGATATCAATCTAAAAATCATACAACATATGCTCGTTTTATTTAAAGGAGTTATTTCTCTTTCAAATTTCATTCATTAAACAACATATTTACCCAAAACTTCATGTATTAATCAATGGAAAATTTCAATAGATAAATTATATCAAAGAAATAAATTCAACATATTAGGTCTATTTCCAATTCTTAAGTATTGTCATGTACAATAATTTATCATCAAGAAAAATTTTGGCATGATAACAGTAGTATTTTCATGATTTGAACAGACTACGTAGGCATTTATCACGTCATTACTAAATTAAAATGAAAATCGTCATTGCATTAACCAAGTCATGCACGATACCAATCACAAAGTGTCAATCCCAAATATCTGAACATCACATACAACCAAATCGAATGAATATCATAAATTCATACTCAGAATATATCAACACAACCTAATTGAATCATGAGAGAGTCAAATAAAGGCAAGGTAAAATAGCATCGGCGAACACAAAGAGTTTGAAAGATTATCCTTCCATATGAACACATGAATCATCGGAAAAATAAAAAAGATGAAATGCAAATAAGTAGGAAAAAGATATTCACAGAGCTCTACTCGTCCGTGTTAGATCCAATCTTTTATGTGTCCTCGGGTCCGAACCATATATATATATATATATATATATATATATATATATATATATATATATATATATATATATATATATTACATAAAACTATGGTACCGTGAAAAGAATTACTGTACTACCGTAATATGAGGCAAATCTCAATTTTACCTACAAAAAGAGAAGAAAAATTAACTCTAAAATAAACTAAAGTAAAAGAAACTAAGCTAAGTAAGAGTGCTTGGGTTGCCTCCCAAGAAGCGCTAATTTAAAGGTCATTAGCTTGACCGTTCTGCACTCGGATTTGATCGTGATGGTGCCTTCAGTTGCCATTCTGATTTCTTTGTTTTGTTCAACGCCTCTGACAACATAAGGCTCATTCAAGAAACAGAGTCCAACTTTTCCCAAGAACATTTTTCCTTTCTTAAGCAGTTTCAGTCTTTCTCTTCTTTTTTGTCTCTTCTTCTTTCTCTTTTGATGTAGGGGGGATCACTCACAAAACAGGGTGCATGCAAACAACGCCTTTGGGAAAATATTTTTTTTTGTATTTTATAATAAAACCCAAAATTACTTCTAACAGACTTCGAAAATATTTTTGTATTTTAATAAGGGAAAACCGAAACTAACTAGGAATTGAAAATACTAGAGGAAATACTCACAGCGCGACCCTTGAGAATAGAAGGGCCATGACGTCCCGTTCTTCACCGGTCCAATGGTTGATGGCAATGAAGTAGGGCCCTATGAGCTTACACACATGCAATCCAAACAAGCCCACACATGCGTGGGTGAGTTTTAAAATAAGTTAAGTGTCCAACAAAGTTCAAGAATCAAGAGGGGAGTTAGTCTCCCAAGTTCTCTTGCTAAACAAGTTTTCAGACTTTCTAATTTTATGGGGGAGAGAAGAAGAGGAGATGACTTGTGCCAAGAGGGCCTCCAAACCTTGCACTAACCTACAACAAACAATCCAAATCAGTGTAGGAAGATGCTCATGAAGAAAGAAAAAGAAACATCACAAAGAGTTAGTAAACTTAGCTTGATTGATGGTTTCCTTCAATTCTTGTTCTCGGCTTCAAGCTTGCATCCACGCCTTTGAGATGGAGAGAATTTTCTTGTGCTTGGTGAGCTTTTGAGGATGAAGGAGGGTTAAGGCTCTCGGCTAGAAGAGAAGAAGAGTTGAAGGGGAAAAGAGCTTGGCCCTTTTAGAAAAGAGGGAGGTAGAATGATCTTGGTGACACATGCACCATTGCAAACACCATTTTGTTTTCACTAGGCAACTAATCGACAATAAGCAAGGGAATTACATCATATAGGCTGATTAAACCAAGGGCAAGGGTGACATTTTACCCTTGGCGCAAATACAAGAATAAAGAAACAATTAATGCTCCAATAAAAACTTTCCTTCTTGGTGATGGAGTTTGAATTTCGAATTTCATCAATCCGGTTTGCTCTTTGATGTGGCCGAATTCTTCTTAGGATCCTTCCTTGTTTGTTTGGAAGATATTGCGGCTTCATACTTTGAATCTCTTTGAATTTGAAAAACTTTCCTTCAAGTGCGTAGGCGGCTAGGAAAACTTCCAAAGATGCTTCCACAAATTGGGGATCTAGATGGGGATCCCTTGATTTGTGGATCTTGATTGTAGGCGCCTTGAAGGCTCTTCTCAAATGGTAAGATGTGGGCTGGTTTTGTTTTGCATTCGATTCCTTCTCAAAGGTGGCTTTGAATTTTGAATCCCTTCCTTTCATGGCTTCCCCAAATTGTGGATCTTGATTGGGGCATTGATGGCTTGGCGCAATTGGAAGGATCTTGGGCTGAATTTGATTCCTCCTCTTATGCTTGGCGCCTAGGCTTGATTTGGAATGGTGGAGTTGCATTGATTGTAAGCATCTTCAATTTGAGGTCTTTAGTTGAAATAGTTGAAGTGCTTCCTTCCATAATTGGAACTCCACTAGAGTAGCTTGGCTTGAGCTCCTTTAGTATCCCCTTGAGCTGGTTTTAGCCTGCCAATTTATTTGCGAAAACAAGTAGACCATCCTAGAAAGTAATGCATAACCTAGTACTACAAGGTTCACTAGAACTTATTCCTACAAGTTGCAAATATGGAAAGTGAAAATAAGGAAAGAAAGAAGGGGGTGACCTAGAAGGGGAAGCCATATCTGGTGGGCTTCCTCCTAGTCCTACTAGACCTTCTAGGAGCAGGGTTGGCCCCTCCATCATCTTTTCAGTTTTTGAGTCAGTTTTCTCCTAAAATCCTCTACTCACACACTTAGAAAAAGTGTCAGTCTCAATATTAGAAGGCTCATCAAATAAATTATGCATATCACTAACAACATAATCTATTATATCGATACTACAACATGATCCTGAATGTGATGCTTTTTTCAATGAATCTGTTAAATCAAACTCAATTATGTTTTCACAAATATCAAATGTGAGTTTTCCTTTCCTAACATCAGTGACTGCTCCAGCTGTGGATAAAAAGGGTCTACTAAGAATGATTGAATTTTTGAAACTTTCTTCCACTTCAAGAACTACAAAATCTGCTGGTATGAAATACTTTCCTATTTGAACTGGAACATTTTCTAAAATACCAACTAGATACTTTACCGATGAATCAGCGAGCTGCAAAGATATTGAAGTTGGTTTAAGCTCTCCCATGTCCAATTTCCTGCAAATAGATAATGGCATTAGGCTTACACTAGCAGCTAGATCACATAATGCTCAGTCGAAAGCCACACTCCCAATTGAACAAGGTATAGAGAAACTACCTAGATCTTTTAATTTCGGTGGCAACTTATTCTGGATAATAGCACTACACTCTTCAGTTAAAGCCACAGTACCGTAGTCCTCTATCTTTCTCTTATTTGACAAGATTTTTTAAAAAATTTAGCATATGAGGGTGTTTGAGATAAAGCTTCAGTGAATGAAATATTAATGTAAAGCTTTTTTAAGACATGAAGGAATTTCCCAAATTGCTTATCTAATTTTGTTTGCACAATCCTCTGGGAAAAGTAATAGGTGGCCTATGTGGTGCAGGTGAACTAGGCCTAGGAAGATCTGGCTGACAAGGCTTATCACCTTTAGGTTCATCACCCTTATGAGGTGGCAAACTAGTTTGGGACTGCTCATGCAAAGGAGATTTTTCCAAGACTAATTCATTGTTATGTTCAATCTCAAGCTCTTTTTCAATATCCTCAACTCTCCCTTTAGGTTCATCTAATTGCTTCCCACTCCTCGTAATGATAGCATTACAGTACTCCCTAGGGTTTGGTCCAGGTTTGGCAGGCAATTTCCCTCTGGGTCTATAAGAAGTATTAGCTTGTTGTGCTATTTGTGTTTCTAAAATCTTATTTTGTGCAACAACACCATCCAACCTAGAGTTAATTTACCTAAGGCTCTCTGTAACCTCTTCATTTTATCACATCTGAGCACCCATGAATTTTTCAAACATGTCTTCTAAGCTAGATTTTTGGGGTTAACTCTGATTTTGTTGTCTCTATTGGTACCCTCTATTCTCACCTTGCCCCTCAGTGTTATTATTATTTTTCCAAGACAAATTTGGGTAATTTCTCCATCCTGGGTTGTAGGTACTAGAGTAGGGATCATTGTTTCTACCTTGATTATACCCTCCAACAACATTAACTTGCTCAGAACCCTGATCAGTAATAATTTTACACTCCTTAGAATAATGCCCAGAATTTCCACAAATATCACACACAACAAAAGATGAAACTACAACAGTTTGCATTTGAAAAAAAACAAATCTGTTACACAAAGAATCTACCTTTTTAGCTAAGGTGCGCCAGTTATCACTTTCATTCATACCATGAGGAGGTCGATACAGTACTCCTCTCTCAGCAGTCCACTGGTTGTGATTTAAGGCCATCTCTTCAATTAGTGCCTAGGCATCGTAGGCATCTTCAACAGTCATCTTCATCAATGCTCCTCCTGCAGCAGCATCAACAGTTAGATAGGTATTAGAGAGTAAACTATTATAAAAAGTTTGAATTAAAACCCAATCTTCTAATCCATGGTGAGGGCACTTCCGTTGTAACTCATTGAAATGCTCCCATGCCTCACTAAGTGATTCACCATGCCTTTGTGCAAATCCTGTGATCTGATTTCTCAACTGAATCATCTTATTGGGTGGAAAGTATTTCATCAAGAAAGCATTTGACAATCGTTCCCAAGTGGTGAATGTTCCAGTCGGATGTGAATATAGCTAGGCTTTTGCTCGGTCCCTTAGTGCAAAAAGAAACAATCTCAGTCTAAGAGCATCATCATATACCATTAATTTTCATAGTATCACAAAATTCTAGAAAAGAGATAAGTGTTGATTAGGATCTTCTAGAGGAGATCCTCCAAATTGATTCTGCTGGATCATTGACAGGAAAGCTAGTTTAATCTCAAAATTATTTGCATTAATTGCTGGTCTAGTTATGTTGGAGCGAATTCCTTGTGTATTCAGGGCTGCATAATCTCTAAGTGTTCTCCTTTCAGCCATGATTAATTCTTCTTCTTCTCTTTCCTCTTCAAATCTAAGTTTCCTCTGCAATCTAAGAGTTTTATTAATTTCAGGATCAAAAGGGACTAGTGGTCCTGACCTAAGAGCCCTGCGTATGCACAAGTAAATAGATCAAATAACTCAAAATAAGCAGAAAAAGAATAGAAAATAGTAAATAAAATAAAACATAGTCTAGCAATACTCTTAATATCTTCAATATTGACAAAAACTAAGGTCCCCGGCAACGGCGTCAAAAACTTGTTGTAGTCCGCAAGTGCATGGATACTCAAATTAATAATTAAGATATCGAACCACAGAGCCCTCGTTTGTCAAGTACTGAATAATCAATTTCTCACTAGCTAGGCAGTCAAAAATATGAAGCAAACTATCGAAAGCTACACAAAAATATCAGAGAGTGAAACTGGGACTAGGGTTTCATCTGCCTAAATTTCCATGACTAGATATGAATAGATGTTAGTCAATCAAATTTTATTATGTTAAGGTCATAATTTACTTCATAAAGAAATCATCTCGCTCTCGCGCAGACAATTTACAACGAACTAATCCACACTCTCATGCAGAATTTATTCAATGTTAGATATAAGTAAATCATTGATAAAGAACTCAAGGATCACTCTCATGCATCTGAATTCTAAGTCAATCATCTCAAGTGAAAACTACATAATTTCATACTATAATTTTCATAGGTTCTACTTAAGGTTCTCCAACGATCCGATACTTGATCTCTCATAGTATCATCATGTTTATTTCAAAAACTCATTCCTAAGTTCAGATTATCCCCATGACAATGTACTTCTAAAATTGAGAAATAAGAACAGACCTAATTTCTTACGATGAGTTCCTAATGTTTAATTTTAGGGTTCTAAGTTTTCACAAATCACTTTTTAGTCCATAATGTAAAAACTCTAAATCATGCTGATAAATATGAATCTATGGAGAATTAAGGGCAATCATCACATAAGTAGAATTATCACAGTAAAATTATCAGGACGAAAGTAAAATTAATCTAGTCGTTAAGAAATTTAGGGGGTTACTCCCCCATGTCCCAAAAGAAGGTTTAAGCTAGCATGATTGAAGAATTATAATAAAACATCATTTAGAGTGATTAGAAATTGAAAGGGAAGAGTAAAAGTTACAAAACAGGGATGTAATAAAAATTACAGCCCGTAATTTTGCTCCTAGACGCGATGAACAGTGGCGGCGCCCACATTTTTATTGATTTATCCATCGATCGATCTCCTTTCACTCTGAAACTTCTGTAGTATGTTCTCCTCCTTTAGGCGAAGCTTCCTTTCAAATTTTGTGACCGGGGGTGGTCTGTACACTGAGAACTGATGAACCCTAGGGCGGCGGCGATTCTCTGAAATTCATCGTGAATCCGTGATAAAAATTGTTCCCTTCACTTTTGGCTCGTTCTCCTCTTTATCCTGATCGTTCCCCTTTTTATGGATCTTCAATTGATGCCCTAAATCTCGAGTAATCATCTTTTTAAGTTTCCAGCGGAAGAATTGGGCAATTGGGCTGAAAATTACGGTACAGTGAAGAACGTCACGGCACTGCTGTAATTGCTTCTGAAGTTGCTGTAGAGAAACGGCCCGAAATTATGGCACTGTGAAAATCATCACAGTAGTGCCGTATTCTTCTCAATTGTTTCTGAAAGTTTCTGTATGAAATTTGCACACAATTATAGCACCATGAAAAACATTACGGCAGTGCCGTAATTCATCCGAAATCTTCTGAAGTTTCTATATGAATTTGGACCAAAATTACATCACCGTAAAAAGCATTATGGTAGTGCCATAATTTTTCAAAAAATTTTCTATGGGAAGCGCCCGTGAAATTCATTACGGTAGTGCCATCTTCATAGATTACGACTGTAAAATTCATTACAATACTACCGTAATTTTGCTAGAAAACTTGGTTTGACTTGAAATTTGATGTGTAAACTCCTCTTGATGATTAGAATTCGTCCATGCATTGAAATTGCTTGAAAACCTATCAGAATGATGCCTTTTTACCTGAAATTAATCAAAAACCAAGAAAGATGTAGATTCCGATGTATTGGATAAATAAGGCATAAAAATAAGCAAATGAGCATGATTATGACCCCAAAAGACCATTTAATAAGTATGAAAATTACTAGAAAATTTAGAGTCATCAAGACTCTAGTGTCCTCGTCTGTCCTTGTTCCAAGTGCGATATGTCGTCACGCATCCTTCGCTACTTAGCTCGTAACTACTACAAGAATGGATCTGATGGTGCTGATATAGATGGTCCAGTAAATGTAGACGGCTTAGCAGAAGTGGATGGCTCAACTGGAGGAGTAGGCTTAGAAATCCTTAGCGGTGATGAAGGAGGTGAGGCTGCCTCTCTAGGACCTCCCCCCACCTTGTGTGGGATCCACAATCCAGTTTTGCTTAACACGAACCATGGTACGGTTCATATTTGGCAGCCTCATGGTAATATTCGTATGCTTGAACATAAGATAATATGATTCCCAATCCTCGTGATCATTTTAAGAGCAATGCAGGCATCCAATCTCGGATTGTCCTTAGCCTCATTCAACCCTGAAGGGTCAAAACTGAGGACAAGAGCAATGGTGGTAATCAGACCACCCATCACAAGAACACCCTTTCGCACCCTAGCTACCTTATGAATCTGCTTCACAAGGTAAATTGGGGTACTGGGCGGAATCTAGTCGACATAGTCCATAAAGAAAAATAGCTCTGAATCTCTGACCATCCCATCGCTCTCTGCTCGCCCAAATATGGTGTGTGTGAGTACCCGATGTATGTATCTGAGTGCTGGGCTAGATAGACGCGTAGCTCTGGCAGTCCTCGGATCAAATCCTCCCTTCCCAGATATCTACTTCCAAAGGGTCTTGTCGGTGGACTCACGAGGGCGGTGTCAAGTGCTGTTCGCAGGAAACCCAAATATATGACCAATCTGGTCCAAAGTAAGAACATGATCCTGGTTCCCCAACCGGAAGGCTATACGTCCTGGATCTCTGTCATCGTAATTATACAATGTGATCTAGACAGAACTGAAGAACTCTGGGGTAAACTGAATATATGTGGGATGCCTCTGTCGATAGAAGTCCTGCCACCCTATGTTCGAGAATATCCACTAGATGTCATGAAACAATCCAAGGGTTTGCAATGTCTGGTCATCCCAGTATCGGGTGCTAAGGACCCCTAGAGCTATCATGGCTCTGTATCTCCTCTCCTGGTCCCTACTCCTATATCTAATCTATCGTGGGTAAGGAACTAGGACAGGGGGTGGAGATCGTGCTCGTATCCCATAACAATAGCAGGCTCTGGCACTAGAGGAGATAGCTCCGGAGATGATGGCTCTGGTGATGCGACTGGTGACTGCTCTGGAGATAACTCAGGTGATTGTAAATGTATCTCCGGAGAGTGGGCTGCTAGCACTGAAGCTAAGGCAAGCAGCTCAAGTATGCGTGGTATCTCTGGTGCTAAAGGTGCTATCTCAGGAGTTGCAAATCGCTTTGGTACTACTGATGGCGATGAATGTAGCTCAGGAATATCCATGGAAATCTCTGGTAAGTCAGCGAAAATCTCTGGAGATCCCTCCTCATCGTCAGGTAACTCAGGTGTAGTAGCCTCAGGGCCTGGCAAGTCACCCTGAACTGAAGTTGGAGAGGAAATCTTAAGGGTGTGATCAAAATCTTCTGGAGTGTCTATCTCCATAGATTGAGTATCAGCAAGAATAGCAGACTCTAGTAAATCGGAAGGAGGCTCAGAAGCAGTAGCCTCCTCCACATCCATGGGAGTAGGAGTCGTCTGCTACTCGTCAGTGTGCTCTATCTCAATAGACACTAGAGCTTGCTCTTGGGGTGCTACAAGTATCTCTGTAGTCTTTGGTACAGGTGAGAGACATGGAGCAACTCTCCTCCCCCAAGTAGAAGTAGAACTACCGGTACGCTTCATAGCTTACCGTCTCGCGATCCTCTGATCGCGGCACTCTGGCCTATCAGCAGGCCTCTCAGAAATAATCTCCAACTACGGAGAACTAACTGGCTCAAATGTAGTCTATGAGGTACTGGGAGCAGTGGGTGTTGGGAAACCTCGGGGATAATTTACAATTTTTCAGAGTCATTACAACACATTGCACAGCGGAAGCAATATCCCCAAAACAGGCCAGTCCCAAAAACCCAGTGAAGATCGTCAAGCGAGGGGGTCGACATGATGAGATAGAAAGTACCTTTAGCAAGCTTGAGGATCGATATCTGATGACACCGAAATTTATAGTAAATTTCATACCATTTCATATATCTTTTTGTGTCAAATTCATGAACCTTTGCTTATTTTTATGCCTTTTTTTATCAAATTCTATGGAATCTACACTCTTTTGGCTTTTGATGATTTTCAGGCAAAAAGGCATGATTTTCAGGCATTTTCAAGCAATCCAGATGCATGAATGAATTCCCACCATCAAGAGGAGATTACACATCAAATTTCATGAAGATTGGAGCTTCAGACCAAATTATGGTAGCGCCGTAATCTATATTACGATATCGTATTTTCATCGGCTACTGTAATATCAGGGCACTGCCGTAATTTGGGAATTTTTCATCCAGAAAGAATTTCGGATATTACGGCACTACCGTAATGGTTTTCACGGGCCATAATTTGGAGCGCTTTTGGACCAGAAATTTTGGCTAAAATTATGGCACTGCCATAATCGATATTACGGTGCCATAATTGCCAGGCAGTTTCCACCCGAGAACTCGATTGAAATTACGGCAGTGCCGTAACTAAAAATACGATCGTAATTACGACCTAGAGACACGATTTTCACGGTCAAATTTGAGTTCGATTTTTGTGGGATCGATTGCGGACAATCCAGGCCATAAAATTTGAAACTGTAAGAAGCAAAGGAAGATCTTTCGAGGAGACGAAGAGGGAGACACCAAAAGCCCTAATTTTCATCCATTGACAAAGGAGAAATCGAGTTTCACGCCGCCGAAATAGGTTTCGTTGCTGGAACGCATACAACGCATCTCCGGCCGTGAAATTTGAAGGGAAGCTTCGTCTAGAGTAAGAGAACATATCCCAGAAGTTTCAGAGTGAAAGGATCTCGATCGGAGGAGAAATCAAGAAGAAACTAGGTGCCAACACTGTTCACGCTAGGAAATTACAGCTGTAATTTCCATTACAGCCGTGTGGTTATTCGTTCTTCCCCTTCTTTCTGATTTCTGATTGCTAGAAAATATGGTTTATTGTAATCTTTTCTCCATGCTAGCTTAACCTTTTGTGGGACATGGGAGAGTAATTCCCTTTGATTTTTTAATGACTAGATAAACTTTTCATTACTTCGTCACGTATAATTTTAGTATGATAATTTAACTTATGTGATAATTGTTCTTTGATTCTCCATAGATTTATATTAGTAATGATGTTTTAGAGTTTTCGTAATAAGGACCGAAAGGTGACTTGCTTGAGAACTTGGAACCCTAGAATTGGATGATAGGAACTTATTGTAAGAAATTAGGTTAGTTCTTGTTTCATTATTTTAGAAGAATAATTGCCATGTTTAATAATATAAATCTAGGATTGAGTCAATTTATTAAACGTAAAGGTCTTGTGCGAAAGTAAGGATCGGAACGTTGGATAACCATAAGTAGAACTTGTGTTGAGACTCGGATGCACGAAAGTCATCCTTGAGATTCCACTCGAGATAATCCACTTAGAATTCCGATCCACGAAAATGATCTTTGAGTTCTTTGATGGATGATTTACTTATCTTCAGCTTGGGATAGATCTTGCGCGAAAGCGAGGATCGGTCCCTGCATGATTGTCTGCACGAAAGTGAGATCATCCTTTTATGAAGTAAATTGTATCTTTATCATGATAAAGTTAAACTGATGAATTTCTATTTATATCTAGTCATAGAAATCAAAGTGGATGAAACCCTTGTCCCAGTTTCTCTCTCTGGTATTTTTGTTAGCTTTCGATAATTCACTTGCACAGTTTCGACTGCCTAGATAGTAAGAAATCGATTATTCGGTAGTTGACCAACAAGGTCTCTGTGGGATCAATATATTTTTATTACTTCGAGTATCCATGCACTTGCGGACACAACAGGTTTTTGGGCACAACAAGTTTTTGGCGGCAACGTCAGAAATAAGTTTCTGTCTAGCTACTTGTTGGGATACAACAAGTTTTTGACGCCGTTGCCGAGGACCTTGGTTTTTGTCAATATTGAAGATATTGAGAGTATTGCTAGACTAGGTTTTATTTTCTGTTTTCTGTTTATTTTTCTGTTGTTTTCTTTTCTCTTGAAATCATTTGATCTATCTACTTTGCATGCACAGAAATCTTAGATCAGGACCACTTGTACCTTTTGATCCTGAGATAAACAAAACTCTTAGACTGTGCACGAAGTTGAGATTTGAGGAAAGTCAACAAGAGGAGGAAGAAGTGACCATGGTAGAACCAAGATCACTTAGGGACTATGCAGCACCGAATCCACGAGAGATTTATTCTAGCATTGCTAGGCCGGTCATAGAGGTTAATAACTTTGAAATCAAGCCCGCTTTCTTGTCCATGATTCAACAAAACCAGTTTGGAGGATTTCCTCTTGAAGATCCTAAACAACACCTTTCTTTATTTCTTGAACTTTGTGATACAATTAAGATTAATGGAGTTTCTAACGATGCACTAAAATTGATATTGTTTCCTTTTTCTCTTAGGGACCGAGCACAATCTTGGCTTCAAGCACAACCTACCGGTACTTTCACCACATGGGAGCAACTGTCAAATGCCTTCTTGATGAAATATTTCCCACCAAGCAAGACCATCCAAATGAGAAATCAGACTTCAAGCTTTGCACAGAGGGATGATGAATCTTTCAGTGAGGCATGGGAACGATTCAATGATTTACAACGGAAGTGTCCTCACCATGGCATTGAAAACTGGGTTTTAATTCATACTTTTTACAATGGTTTGCTTTATAATACTAGACTAACTATTGATGCTGCTGCAGGAGGAGCTTTGATGAGCAAGACGATTGATGATGCTTTCAAACTGCTTGGAGAAATGCCTTTAAATCATAACCAGTGGACTTCAGAGAGAGGAGTGCTTTATAAACCTTCCCAAGGTAAGAATGAAAGTGATGGATGGCGCACCTTGGCAGAGAAGGTAGACTCTTTATGCAACAGATTTGATTCATTTAAAATGCAAACTGCTGTTGTTTCTTCATCTCTTGTTTGTGATATATGTGGTAACAATGGTCATGTCTCTGAAGATTGTAAAGTCAATGCTAGTCAGGATAGTGAACATGTTAATGCATTAGGGAACTATAATCAAGGTAGAAACAATGATCCCTATTCTATTACTTACAACCCTGGGTGGAGAAATCACCCCAACCTGTCTTGGAAAACAACAACAATGAAGGGCGACAAACTGAAAATAGTGGGTTGCAACAAAAACCAAACCAAAATCAAAATTCAAATCATAATTCAAATATTGAGTCCATGCTAGAAACGTTCATGCAAAATCAAAGCAAGGAAATTGAAGATCTTAAGGGAATGGTTAGTCAACTTGCATCTCAAGTTGGATCATTAGCAGTGCTGGGAATCCCCGGGCTATTTAAAACGAAAAATAGCGGAAGCGAGCCCGAAATGAGATTCCTAATTCAACAATAAGGACCGTCTTACGAAGAATACAAAGGATGTGATAGGGGTATACATCACTTAGCAGTTCGATGCTGGCGATGGCTGAGACGCGCAAAGGCCCGTCCTCTACAATGAAGCACACACGGACTGTCTTGAGACTCCTCTGCTCCGTGCACGTGCTAGCTTCAGGAGAAGAGATCCACGCCTCTCACTTCTTCTCTACTTGCTCCAATCACGAGGACCACTCGCCAAAGAGAAAGGGAAGCGTTGGCGACAAGGAGTGGGTAGCACTACAACTTGTCCCAACCTTGATGCAAGAACTTTTTCTTATTGTCGTCACCTACAAGACCCTCACGCTAGGAGCAGAGGGGACGCGACAACAAGAGAGGAGAAAAGAGACTGGTGCAAAATCTCCCAAGAGAGCCTCTCTATTTATAATAGAAACACTAGCTCCTCTTTTGAGATTTTTCCCATGCGGGACTATGTGCAGGCGCCACCCCACACCCCTGGGTCTCAGGTTCGAGACTCACCAAGTGAAATGCGCCTATACATATTAATTAACCAAGAGAAAAATTTCTCTTGTCAATTAATGACTTTATTTTATTCATGTGACTAAAGTGCCAAGCTCAACCTTGCACTATGACCCCTGTTTGACACATTTTGACACCTCAGGTCAACAGAGGTCAAACGTGCTCCACTAGAGTCAACTAGTGGTCAAACATGAACCAAAATAAAGTCTCATCTCCTAATAAGAAATACCATAGCATCAGCTTCCCAAAATGATCCGAATCAATATATGATTCGATCAAAGGCTAACCGATCAAAACGGAGTCTCTAGCGTCTAGGTGTGCGACCCTGTAGGTCCCTCTGACATTGGCAGTGATGACCCAATCATCACAAGCGGTGGCAATGATGACCCAATCAACACAAGCGGTGAGTGGCACCTAGCAGTGCATCGCCACTACCCAAGTCATCAGAATAAATGTCGCCATCGACAACCTCAAAACTGTGATAAGGAATAAGAGCATCCATGTCCCTTTGCCAGCCTGATCGTCCAAGTTGGACAAGCGTGTCACACTTGTATATTCCAACAACGATGGTCATGACTAAATCAGGCTAAACCTGGGTGTGGCCACATGCTTTCAGTCATGCACCATTTAGGGGCCCATGGACATCAAGCTTCCCCGTAGGGAAGGGGCAAATCCTCTATCGGCAAGTTGAACCTCTCGTATTGCTTAAGATATACCCAATGACAACCGTTATAACCTCCCTGTTCTGGCGAGATGTTAGGTTGTATCAAAGTACATCCTTTACAACACAAAGATACAATCTTCCTCAAGTATACAACTCTATCACTGTGAGATTCTTCTTGAGACACCAAGATGAACTCTCACGGCGGGTCGGTCCAGCATATCTCCCTTGATACACCCTTATGCTTGCGTTAAGCAACCCATGCTAACCAGCACATAAACGAGTCTCACCCGCACCATAGCTATCCCCTATCCACTATGGTACTTGACTCGGGACATAAGCAAACTGAGATAGTAATATCTCGAGGGACATCATCAAGTAAACATACATATGCGCAGATGTATAATAAACCATGACAACAACAATGCCAGGATATCTATAAATATCAATGTATGTAGTACATATGTCTAGACCAAAAGATAGCTCTCAGGGCATAACACTAACAATCTTCCACTTGCATTCAGACCTTATCGTTGAGGTACCTTAACCCCATGTCTTGAGTATGACCATCATGCCTCTGCTGCGCCAAAGCTTTGGTCAGTGGGTCTGCTAGATTGTTCTCTATGTTAACTCTGCATATCTTCATGTCACCTCTGTCTATGATCTCCCGGATCAGGTGAAATCGCCTGAGTTTGTGTTTGGATCGCTGATGTGATCTTGGTTCTTTAGCCTGTGTGATCGCACCATTGTTATCACAAAGGAGTTCAATGGGATCAGCAACACTATGAACCACTTGAAGTTCAGAAATGAACTTCTTGATCCAAACAGCTTCCTTTGCTGCCTCAAAAGCCGCAACATACTCTGCTTCAGTTATTGAGTCTGCCACTGTGGATTGCTTGAAGCTCTTCCAGCATACAGCACCTCCATTTAGCAAGAACACATAGCCGGACTGTGATTTGAAGTCATTTGGGTCTGACTAAGAATAAATCTTTCGTCTTCCTCAGATACTTCAAAATATTTTTCACGGCTGTCGAATGCTAGATACCGGGGTTAGATTGGTATCTACTAGTTATGCTCACTGCATAAGCCACGTCTGGTCTCGTACATAACATGAGGGATCCCACTGCAGATGCATAAGGGACTCGACTCATCTCTTCTTTCTCAGCCTGTGTAGAGGGACACTGGCTCTTGGAAAGAGTATTATTATGCCTCATGGGAAGGTAACCCTTCTTGGACTGCTCCAAGCGAAACCTTTCCAGCACTTTGTCTATGTACGTGCTCTGACTCAGGGCAAGGAGTTTCTTGGATCTATCCTGGTAAATCCTCACACCTAGAATATAGGCATCCTCCCCCAAGTCTTTTATCTCGAAACACTTCCCCAACCATGTCTTCACAGCGTGAAGGGTAGGGACATTATTTCCGATGAGCAGTATGTCATCGACATACAAGACCAGAAATGTGACCAAGCTCCCACTGATTCTTGTACACACAGGAATCGTCTTCGTTCTTGAGGAAGTCATAATCTCTTACAGCTTCGTCAAAATGAATATTCCAACTTCGAGAGGCTTGCTTTAATCCATAGATGGATCTTTTCAGCTTGCACACTTTATGAGCATTGGCTGGGTGAACGAACCCCTCAGGCTGTGTCATAAACACATCCTCTGATAGGTTTCCATTAAGGAAAGCTGTCTTCACGTCCATTTACCAGATCTCATAATCGTAGTAGGCAGCTAAAGCAAGCATGATCCGAATGGATTTAAACATGGCAACTGGCGAAAAAGTTTCGTCATAGTCCACCCCGTGGACCGGCCTGAAACCTTTGGCCACTAGTCTACCTTTATAGGTAACCACAATGCCATCCATGTCTGTCTTCTTTTTGAAGACCCATTTACACCCTATGGGTTTTGCCCCATTAGGCGGCTCAACCAAGTCCCAAACCTGGTAAGCAGACATAGAATCCATCTCGGACCTCATGGCCTCTAGCCATCTCTCGGAGTCTGGTCCAGCTACTGCTTCCTCATAAGTCTTAGGTTCATCCTCAATAATGAGAATGTTGTCATGTTGAGTCAGCAGCGACCCATACCTATCAGGTGCACGACGTACCCTCCCAGACCTACATGGAGCCTGTGCCTGAGCCTCAGGTTGGGCCACAACCCGTGCAGGTGGCTCAGGTTCCATCTCAACCTTTGTGTCTTGTGGATGATATTGGATTTCGTCCAAATCAAAACTTCTCCCACTGGCTTCTTTCAAGATAAATTCTTTCTCAAGAAAGACAGCACCACGGGCGACAAAAACTTTGTCCTCAGTAGGATTATAGAAGTTGTATCCTCTGGTTTCTTTAGGATACCCCACAAACACGCATTTATCTGACCTGGGCTCTAGCTTACTAGAATTTTGACGCTTGACAAATGCTTTGCATCCCCAGATCCTCATAAATGTGAGGTTAGGTCATCTCCCAGTCCACAACTCATGCGGAGTCACGGGGACACTCTTAGATAGAACGCTATTCAGTGTGAAAGAGGCTGTCTCTAAAGCACGTCCTCAGAAATATGGTGGTAGAGTTGCATGACTCATCATACATCAGACCATGTTTAGCAGAGTCCGATTCTGCCTCTCAGACACTCCATTCCACTGGGGTGAGAGAATCCCACATTCTTTCAGATAGTCAATAAACTCATGGCTCAAGTACTATCCACCTCGATCAGATCAAAGAGCCTTTATGGATCATCTAAGCTGGTTTTCTACTTCAATCTTGAACTCCTTGAATTTCTCCAAGGATTCTGACTTATGTCTCATCAGATAGACATATCTATATCTACTGAAATCGTTAGTAAATGTGATGAAGTATACAAACTCACCTCTGGCTTGTTTGTTGAATGGTCCACACACATCACTGTGTATGAGATCCAACAAACCTTTGGCCCTTTCACCTATCTTGGTGAATGGCGCCTTTGCCATTTTGGCCGATAAACAAGGCTCGCACGTGTCAAACTCCTCAAAGGGGCTTGAATCCAAGGATCAATTTACATGAAGTCGTTGGATGCGATTCTTGTTTATGTGCCCTAAATGACAATGCCAAAGATAAGTGTTGTTGAAACCACTTAGCTTAATCCTATTAGCATTTATGTTGCACATAGAACTCTGCATATCCAAGACATACAAGCCATTGCATAGAGTACCAGAACCATAGAACATGTCTGCCAATGAAAAAGAACATTTGTTCTCTTTGATTGCAAAACTGAATCCTTTCCTCGCCAGGGCAGGAATGGATATAATGTTCTTGGTAATCGATGGTACATAGTAACAATGGTCGAGTTATAGTTTAAGTTCCGACGATAGCGAGAGAGTGAGGTCTCCCACGGTCACAGCCACAACATGTGCACCGTTACCGACTCGAAGATCAATCTCTCCTTGTCGCACTGTCCTACTTCGTTTGAGCCCTTGCATACTTGTACAAATATGCGCTCCACATGCGGTATCAAGTACCCATGTGTTTGAAGTAGACAAGTTGACTTCAACCACACAAATGCTAGAGCCTGTAGACGAAGGAGTTACCCTTCTCTTCACCTCTTTCTGGTGTTGCCTTTTACAATGCTCGAGCTTGGGGTCACCCCTCAAGTTTTGACACCAGTCCAACTTGTCCTCCCAAAGGATAGATCACAGTTTTAATCTGCTATTGTTCATAGAAATGATCTACAACAACAGACATGCAGATTAGTACCACATTTCAATCATTTAATCTGGACTTGAAATAAATGATTGTTTCTCACTATTTTATTAGATTGACAACCCTCTCATGTCGATCCGGGAAACCACAAAATTTCCAAAGTGAGATGGGATCCTTGTTCCTCACACGGCCTCGCGTCCCGCGGGGGCGGGATGTACTGCACGAGGTGACGCATGTATCTCAAGGTACGCTCGCCGACCAATTGCAACTAGGAAATTCCCCTTCTCAAGACCGTTCAAGCACTTTGTGTCTAGCGGAGGCTAGATACAGGACGAAGCCCTAACTCCTTGAGGTGCCTCTAGCAACTTCCATCATGTGGGCTAACCACATATGAGAGTTCTAGTCAAGTCCGACCTGACCGTTATGCCTAGGGCCAACGATTTCCTTATGGAAGACACGTCCAGAGTTTTAACCGGACTGGGAAATCATTGTCACCACACGCCTCCTAAAGATAGATGGGTGTGTCCCACGGAGGTGGGAAACAGTGCACAACACCATCGATCGATAGTTTGATGAGGGCTACGCGTCAGAAGGCTTTTAGAACGGGACTTGATATAATTTTGAGAGGGTTTGGGTGGTGTCATACCACATTCGTTTTATCTTATGTCTACCATTATAGGCATGCACCCTATAGTGATAACATAAAATAAAACAATCAGAGCATGGCAATAAAAGCAGTAAAACATGATACGGTTATAGCCTAGACAAGGGAAACAAGCCCCTAGACCTAGACAGTACACCTAGCACTACCAAAAGCTCTAAGTGTTCAGCCCATGCTCCAAGCCGTCGGCTCCTTGCTCTGAGTGCTTTAGGTTCTTGCTTCAACCCCAGGTGTGCCTCCAATGTTTCATGCTCCACCTGTGTTAGCTCGCAAACCCTAGGCTCCTCCTAGGGTTCGGCCAACATGGGGCGCCACCACGACCATATAGGGGCTGTGTTTCACCACTTCTAGATCAGCCCATGAAACTTATTCGATGCGCCCCTAGGAACCCCTAGAAGCCATCAAAGTCTCAGCCAATTAAGAAGTGCTCGCAAGCCCTCTTCATCAGCCCCATTCCTTAAGATGCGCCACTAGGAGGAACCCTAGAAGCCAACAAGGAGTCGGCCAACAAAGAGGCTACCTATCATGGTTAGGTGCACATGAGAGAAGGCTTGATGCGTCATTGTCTTCCCTAATCTTCAACTTGATTTTACAACACAAATAAAGAAAAGGGGCGGCACGCAGGCCTCACAATAATACATCCCAGGCATGCATCAGGGCTTGTCTATAACCATATCAAGTGTATAAAGAAAAACACCTAAGACATGCTCTTCAATATGCAATGAAAAACTACAAAACCATATTTTAGTTTTTCAATAGAAAACTTGTTTGTTAAATCTCAGCGATCTTATCGAACATTCAGATCTTTCGTTTTCTCTCAGGAGTCTACAAGTGGCCATATATACTCCAATTATCGATGCCACTTGCAATCCCTAACTTGTACATATTAGGGCAATCACCAAGTCCATGCACTGAAATCTAGATACAAGTCTCACACCATGGGTCTATCCCAAGAATATGAGGAGAAATAAATTCTCACACATAGGGTCTATCCCCTTCTGTAGAAACCGAAAATCATGAATATCATAACAGCGAGAAATAACAAACCTACTATTTTTCTACACATAAAACATGGCATAATCATTTTTTAAAAAATTTTCTATGACATGCGCATGCTAGAAAAATCCATACACCGATGTATCTCATAAGTTGGCTCTGATACCACTATTGGGAATCCCCGGGCTATTTAAAACGAAAAACAGCGGAAGCGAGCCTGAAACGAGATTCCTAATTCAACAATAAGGACCGTCTTACAAAGAATACAATGGATGTGATAGGGGTATACCTCACTTAGCAGTTTGATGCTGGTGATGGCTAAGATGCGCAAAGGCCCATCCTCTACAATTAAGCACACACGGACTGCCTCGAGACTCCTCTGCTCCACGCACGTGCTAGCTTTGGGAGAAGAGATCCACGCCTCTCACTTCTTCTGTACTTGCGCCAATCACGAGGACCACGCGCCAAAGAGAAAGGGAAGCGTTGGCGACAAGGAGTGGGCAGCCCTACAACTTGTCCCAACCTTGATGCAAGAACTTTTTCTTATTGTTGTCACCTACAAGACCCTCACGCCAGGAGCAGAGGGGAGGTGACAACAAGAGAGGAGAAAAGAGACTGGTGCAAAATCTCCCAGGAGAGCCTCTCTATTTATAATAGAAGCACTAGCTCCTCTTTGGAGATTTTTCCCATGCGGGACTATGTACAGGCGCCAGCCCACACCCCTGGGTCTTAGGTTCGAGACTCACCAAGTGAAATGCGCCTATACATATTAATTAACCAAGAGAAAAATTTCTCTTGTCAATTAATGACTTTATTTTATTCATGTGACTAAGTGCCAAGCCCAACCTTGCACTATGACCTCTGTTTGACACATTTTGATACCTCAGGTCAACAGAGGACAAACGTGGTCCACTAGAGTCAACTAGTGGTCAAACATGAACCAAAATAAAGTCTCGTCTCCTCATAAGAAATACCATAGCATCAGCTTCCCAAAATGATCTGAATCAATGTATGATTCGATCAAAGGCTAAATGATCAATACGGAGTCTCTAGCGTCTAGGTATGCGACCCTGTAGGTCCCTTTGACGTTGGCAGTGATGACCCAATCATCTCAAGCGGTGAATGGCACCTAGCAGTACATCACCGCTACCCAAGTCATCGAAATAAATGTCGCCATCGACAACCTCAAAACTGTCATAAGGAATAAGAGTAACCATGTCCCTTTGCCAGCCTGATCGTCCAAGTTGGACAAGCGTGTCACACTTGTATATTCCAACAATTATGGTCATGACTAAATCAGGCTAAACCTAGGTGTGGCCACACGCTTTCAGTCATGCACCATCTAGGGGCCCATGGACATCAAGCTTCCCTGTAGGGAAGAGGTAAATCCTCTATCGGCAAGATGAACCTCTCATATTGCTTAAGATATACCCAATGACAACCGTTATAACCTCCCTGTTACGGCGAGATGTTAGGTTGTATCAAAGTACATCCTTTACAACACAAAGATACATTCTTCCTCAAGTCGAAGCAACCCATGCTAACCAGGAAGAACTCTCACGGCGGGTCGGTCCAGCATATCTCCCTTGATACACCCTTATGCCTGCATTAAGCAACCCGTGCTAACTAGCGCATAAACGAGTCTCATCCGCACCATAGCTGTCCCCTATCCACTATGGTACTTGACTTGGGACATAAGCAAACTGAGATAGTAATATCTCGAGGGACATCATCATGTAAACATACATATGCGTAGATGTATAATAAACCATGACAACGACAATGCTAGGATATCTATAAATATCAATGTATGTAGTACATATGTCTAGACCAAAAGATAGGTCTCAGGGCATAACACTAACCAGCAGCCCACAACAAAATCTTGAAAAATCAAATAGAACAACAAGCTAGTAGTTCTTACAGACCCCCCTGGAAAATTACCTGCTAAACCTGAGTTGAATCCTAGGGAGCACTGTAATGCTATCATCACTAGAAGTGGGAGACAATTAGAATAACTCAAAGGGAATGTTGTAAATAATGAAAAAGAAGCTAATGATGATCATGATGATGAATTAGAGTTAGAAAAATCTTCTGAGCATGAGCAAACCCAAGCTAGTTTGCCACCTCAAAAAGGTGATGAACCAAAAGGGGACGTGCCATGTGAAAAAGATGATTCTAAACCTAATTTACCTCCACCTTATAGGCCACCTATACCCTTTCCACAAAGGTTAGTGCAACCAAAACTTGATAAACAATTTGGCAAATTTCTTAAAGTGTTGAAAAAGTTTTACATTAATATTCCTTTTACTGAAGCTATATCTCACATGCCATCATATGCAAAATTTTTGAAAGAGATCTTATCCAACAAAAGAAAATTAGATGACTATGGTACTTGTACTGTGGCTTTAACTGAGGATTGTAGTGCTGTCATTCAAAATAAATTACCACCAAAACTGAAGGATCCAGGTAGTTTCTCTGTACCTTGTTCTATTGGAAGCATGGCTTTTGACTGAGCCTTATGTGATTTAGGAGCCAGTGTAAGTCTAATTCCTTTAACTATTTGCAGGAAGTTGGACATTGGAGAGCTTAAACCCACATCCATATCTTTACAGCTTGCTGATAGTTCGGGAAAGTATCCTATAGGTATTATAGAGAATATTCCAATCAAGGTAGGTGAATTTTTCATACCTGCAGATTTTGCAGTGCTTGACATGGAAGAAAATAATAAAAATCCCATAATTCTTGGTAGGCCATTTTTGGCTATTGCTGGAGCACATATAGATGTTAAAAAAGGAAAAATCACTTTTGATATTTGTGAAAAAATAATCGAATTTGATCTTGCTGATTCTTTGAATAAACTTTCATATTCTGGATCATGTTGTAGTGTTGACATAGTTGATGATGTTGTTTATGATGTTTGTAATTTATTTGATGAATCCTCTAATTTTGGAACTGACAATTTTTCTGAGGATATTGATAGTGGATTACAGGAGAAAGGACATCAAAATTCTGAGAAGAAGAAGAAAAAGAGAAGAAGAAGAAGAGGCTCTAGATTGATTGATAAAGGAAAGAAGATATTGAGTAAATTTGGACACTGTTTCAAGGCTGAGCCTTATGTGATTGAAAGAGATGCTCAAATCAAAAAAAAATCAGAGTGGAAATTGAGGAATTCAAGAGCAAATCTGAGTGCAAAAAGGTCAAGCTAAAGACCTTTAAATTAGCGCTTCTTGGGAGGCAACCCAAGCTTTCTAACTTTAGTTTGTTTTATTTTATTTACTTTTTCCTTAGTTTGCACTTAGATCTAATTTTTTCTTTTATTTTTGTAGGTAAGCAAATTTTAGTGCAAATTACGGCACTATCGTAATGTATATTACGGTACCATAATTCCTGTCAATTTCGACTAGAAAGTCTTGACGAGATAACGGTACTGTCGTAACCATTTTAACGGTACCATATTTTTGATTTGATTTTTTTAATTTTATTTTATTTTATTTTCCTTCATTAAAAAAATAAAAAAAATTTGAACTTTTTACGGCACTGCCATAACCATTTTTGTGGCACCGTAATTTTCATCTATTTTTGACCCGAGAGTTTTATGAAAATTACGGCGGTACCGTAAGCTTTTTCACGGTACTGTAATTAGAGATGTTTTTCGACTCGAGAGATGGGATGAAATTACGACACTACCGTATTTATTTTATGACCCGTGTTTTTCAATTTCACCAGGTTATGGCTGTAATTTTGTTTTTAAACGCGATTCCTGTGCCATTTTTTAGGGTTTTCTAGGCCGTGTTTTGAGTTTTCTCACTCGTTCTCACTCATTCGAGCGCCGACCTTTGAACTCCAACCATCTCCGACCTTCAGAGCACGCCGGCGACCTTTCCTTTCTGGTTATTGCCGCCGATCTGGTACTGTTTCACCCGATTTCTCGATTTTGGTGAGTTTTTGCGCATATTTCGCCCCTTTCATCGTTTGTCTTTGATTCTTGGTCGTTTTCAGAGATTCTTGCTTCTATTTACTTCTTAGATGATAGGCGACTAGTTCTGGTTTGTTTCTAGCATTTTTGACCAATTTCTGAGAGAGATTTAAGATTAAACAAGTAGGATTTGCTGAATTTTTACTGTTCACGTTTCGCCCCTTTTTCTCCCACTGAAATCTTTGAGTTCAAGTAGACATATTAGCTGATTCTTGATTCTATGATGCTCAATGAGTATTGTTTTTCCTGATTGGAAGTATTATTTGAGTTCAATGTTTGCTATATTTGCTATATTGTCTTGAAATTCAAGTTGCAACTTAGTTCACTCATGGCACCCAAGATCAAACAAGTAGTTTCAAATAAGAGAGGAAAAGGACCAGCCACATCTTCTTCACCACCAAATCCCTATGGCATTGTTTTTGGGGATGAAATTCAAGAGTCGAGGTACAATCAATTGGTGGAAAGAAGGGTTATCAACACCAAATATGCTAATAGAAGGACTTTAGAAGCACTTGGGCTTTATGAGGATGTATCTTGGATGTTTGAGTAGATCAGGGCGAGAAGATTTTTTGAGATGATGCCCTATACCTATTTGACACTTACTTTGGAATTTTTGAGTAGCTTAAATGTGGATCTGAGAGAGTTTTCTGATGGACCTGCTGAGGGAGAGATCACATTTAGATTGGTTAATGTTGAGAGGAAGCTAACCATAAGAGAAGTCAGATCCATTTTTCGCTTGGGTTTAGGAGGGTATACCCAAATACCAATTGGGTTAATTGAGAATGTATTCTGGAGCCAGATTACCCACGAGACTCACTTTTCTGTTGTTTCTGCTAGAGCATTAAAGATTACAAACCCTTGTATCAAGTATGTTCATAGAGTTCTTGCCCACACTATCTTTGGCAGAGGAGATAGTGATGGCATGGTGAGACATACTGAGCTTTACTTTCTTTGGGGAATGCTTAATGAAGTAGTTGTAGATGTTGCATTATTTATGATGAAACACATGGATAAAGTGGCTAGGGCAAAGAGGGGTGCCATTGTGATAGGAGGGCTGATTACACCTATAGCCCTACATCTGAATGTTGTACCATATGGAATAGAAGTGGCAAGGGGGAATGCAAGGCTTGATCTTGAGCCTTGCATGGCAATGAAAATGATAGTTAGAGAAGGGGATGTCTTTTGTTTGGTCCTTGGACCAAATGCCCCTACTCTACCATTACCCCATATAGAGAAGACAACTGTAAAAGAAAGAGCGAATTGGAAGCTTTCGCCGAGCACTGCGGAGGCCGCCTTTACACCACCGTTGAGTGCAATTCCACCACCATCCACTAGGGGTGGAAGAGATGATCCCAATGGTATGGAGTCACCAACTCACCGGCCTATTGATCCTACTCCCCCAGCTACTAATTTTTCCCACAGACCTAATGACTCCAAATTTTATAGTGTTTTTCATACTTATTTGGTAGTCTTTTGAGCCATAGTCTTACTCTTTTACTTTGCTTTTATACCATTTTTTACCAAATACTTTGGAATCTACACAATCTTTGGTTTTTAATCAATTTCATGTAAAAAGGCATTATTATCACTGGTTTTCGAGCAATATCAATGCATGAATGAGTTCTAATCATCAAGAGGAGTCTACCCATCAAATTTCAAGAAAAAAGGAGCCAAATTGCCAAAATACGGCACTACCATATTTTTGAGCGCAACTCTCACGGTACCGTATTTCTCAGTAGAAGTTTTGGGCGAAATACGGCACTGCCGTATGAATCTTCACGGTGCCGTATTCTTCAGCGTTCTCAAACAGAAAGTTTTGATAGAATTACGGCACTACCGTGGGAAATTACATGGTGCCGTATTATTCGACGATTTTGATGAGAGACTTTTGGAAGAATTACAGCAGTACCGTGAGGGTTTCCACGGTGCCGTATTTTGTGCAAATTCTGACCAGAAGGATTTGGCAAAAATACGGCACTATCGTATTTTTAAGAAAAACTCTCACGGCACCATATTTTGTGCCCAGAACTCACAGAATAAAAAACGGCACCGCCGTATGAATCTTCACAGTGCCGTATTTTGGAACTTCGAATTCTGATTTTTCCACCCGATTCTTGCAAAGATCATATCTTTTAATCTAGACCTCCAAATTGAGATCTGAAAGAGGTGGTGGACTCGTATTTAAGAGGAGAAAACACAGAAAGTGAAAGAAATGAATTTTATCATGAATCCACAGAGAAATTGAGGGAGAGGCAGAATTGCTAGGGTTCATCGATTCTCCACCTATAGACCACCTCCGGCCATGAAATTTGACAGAGAGCTTCACCTGGTGAAGGAGAACAGCAATATCAACTTCCAGAGCATTCGGAGTTGAATTGAAGGAGAAATCGACACAACAGTGGTGACAGTGCTGTTCAAAGCATATTACGGGCTGTAATTTCATTATAGCCCTGTTTTGTAATCTTTCTTTCCTCTTTTTGATTCCTTATCACTTTGAAAACATGTTTTATTGTAATTTCTTCATCATGGTAGCTTAATCTTTCTTTGGGACATGGGGGTGTAATCTCTTTGTTTCTTAATTGCTAGAAAAACCTAATTTTGTCAATTGATCTTATTATGATAATTTTACTCATGTGACTGATTGTTCTTTAATTCTCCTTTGTGTCTTAAATATCAGCATATTTTAGAGTTTTGCAAAATAGACCGAGAGGTTGATTGTTTGAATTTTGGAACCCTACGAATTGTTGAGTTTGGAACTATCGTAAGAGATTAGGTAGTCCTTCGAATTCTGATTTTTAGTAATTTTATTGCCATGTTGAATTTCTGATACTTTGGATTGAGTTAATGTGTAGACTTGATTTGATATTGCAAGAGATTGAGTATCGAGTCGTTGGAAGCCCTTGAGTAAAACTAGTGTTGAGACTCGGATGCACGAGAGTGATCTTTGAGTTTCCACTTGAGGTGATCAACCTAGAATTCGGATGCACGAGAGTGATCCTTGAGTTCTTAGCTGATGGTTTACTTATTTTCAGCTTTGAATAGATCTTGTGCGAGAGTGGGGATCGGTTCTTTGTATGATTGTCTGCGCGAGAGCGAGACAATTTATTTATGAAGTAAATTTTACCTTTACCATAATAGAATTAGATTGACAAATACTTATCTTAATCTAGTCATTAGAAATTAAAGTAGATGAACCCCTAGTCCCGATTTCCTCTTTGATATTTTCTCCATGTTATTTTCGATAGTTTGATTCACTATTTTCCGATTGCCTAGCTAGCGAGAAATCGATTATTCAGTACTTGACAACAAGGTCTCTGTGGTTCGATATCTATTTTATTACTTCGAGTATCCGTGCACTTGCGGACAAAACAAGTTTTTGGCGCCGTTGCCGGGGACCTTGGTTTTGTCGATATTGAAGATATCGAGATTATTACTAGACTAGGTTTTATTTACTGTTTTGTTTTTTTTCTGTTTATTTTCTATTTTCTTGAAATCACTTGATCTCTCTACTTTGCATGCGTAGGAATCTTAGGTCAGGACCACTTGCACCTTTTGATCCTGAGATAAATAAGACTCTGAGACTGCGAAAGAGATTGAGATTTGAGGAGATACAAGTTGTAGAAGAAAGAGAAGAAGAATCCATCATGGCTGAAAGAAGGACATTGCGCGACTATGCAGCCCCAAATACACAAGGAATTCATTCCAGCATCACTAGGCCTGCTATAGATGCGAACAACTTTGAGATCAAGCCAGCGTTCTTATCAATGATTCAACAGAATCAGTTTGGAGGATCTCCTTTGGAAGATCCAAACCAACACTTATCCCTTTTCCTTGAATTCTGTGACACCATAAAGATTAATGGTGTATCTGACGATGCCCTCAGACTAAGACTGTTTCCTTTTTCTCTCAGGGACAGAGCAAAAGCCTGGCTTCATGCACATCCAACTGGGACGTTTACTACTTGGGAGTGCTTGTCAAATGCCTTCTTGCAGAAGTACTTTCCTCCTAGTAAAATGATCCAGTTGAGGAACCAAATCACAGGCTTTGCCCAGAGAGACGGAGAATCAATGAGTGAAGCATGGGAGCGCTTTAATAAGCTCCAATGGAAGTGCCCCCACCATAGAGTGGAAAACTGGGTTTTAATTCAGACTTTCTATAATTGTTTGCTTTACAATACACGCTTAACTATTGATGCTGCTGCAGGGGGAGCATTGATGAACAAGACTGTTGAAGATGCCCATGCCTTGATTGAGGAGATGGCGCTAAATCACAACCAATGGGCTTCCGAGAGTGGAGTGCTTTATCAGCCTCCTCAGGGTAAGAACGATGGTGATGGTTGGCGCTCTCTTGTATAAAAGGTAGACTTGTTATGTAACCGTTTTGATTCTTTCCAAATGGAAACCACTGCTATATCTTCTGTTGTTTGTGAGGTTTGTGGGAACAATGGGCACCATGCTAGAGAGTGCAAAATCATTATTGATAAAGGTGAGGAACAAGTGAATGAAGTAGGGGATTATAATCAAGGTAGATCTAATGACCCTTACTCCAATACCTACAACCTTGGTTGGCGCAACCATCCTAACCTATCTTGAAAAAGTAACAATCAAACTAGTGGGCAAAATGATAATAGGGGGTATAACCAGAGACAGTCAAACCAGAGTCAACCCCAAAAATCTAGTTTAGAAGAGATGTTTGAGAGATTCATGGGTAATCAGATGAGCAAAAATGATGAGATTATAGAAACCCTTAAGCAGATAAACTCTAGGTTGGATGGTGTTGTTGCTCATAACAAGATGTTATAAACTCAGATAGCACAACAGGCTAATACACCATATAGACCCCCGGGGAAAATACCTGCACAACCTGAACCTAACCCTAGGGAATATTGCAATGCTATCACAACTAGGAGTGGGAAACAATTGAAAGATCCTAGGGAAATTTTTGATGATGACGAGGTTGAGCCCAGAATTGAAATTAGCAGTGAACCTATTCTAGAATCACAACCTACAAAAGTGCAGTCCCATCCTAGCTCTCCACCTTCAAAAGATGGTGATTTGCTCTCTAAAGTTGCTGATCCTAAAACTAGTTCACCACCACCATATAGCCCACCTATTCCTTTTCCCCAAATGATTGTGCAAGCTAAGTTAGATAGGCAGTTTGGGAAATTTTTAGAGGTTTTAAAAAAGTTGTATATTAATATTCCTCTCACTGATGCTATTTCTCAAATGCCTACATATGCAAAATTTTTAAAAGAAATTTTATCTAACAAGAGAAAAATAGAAGATTATGGCACTATTGCTTTAACTGAAGAATGTAGTGCCATCATTCAAAACAAGCTGCCACCCAAATTAAAAGATCCAGGTAGCTTTTCTGTCCCCTGTTCTATTGGGAGTGTTACTTTCGACCGAGCCTTATGTGATCTCGGTGCTAGTGTTAGTCTAATACCTCTGTCTGTGTGCAGGAAACTGAACATTGGAGAGCTCAAACCAACCTCAATCTCTTTGCAACTTGCTGATTGATCGGTAAAGCATCCGGTTGGTATTTTAGAAAATGTTCCTGTTCAAATTGGTAAGTTTTTCATACCTGCTGATTTTATAGTTTTGGATATGGAAGAAAATTCAAAAAACCCTATTATACTTGGTAGACCTTTTTTGGCCATAGCTGGAGCTTGCATTGATGTGAAAAAGGGAAAATTGACAATTGATATTTGTGGTGATTTAATTGAATTTGACTTAACTAAGTCTTTAAAAAGGGCATCACACTCAGGAACATGTTGTAGCATAGAAACAGTTTATGAGGAGGTTATTTATGACATGCATATTTTATTTGAAGAACCTTCTGAATTTGATACATTTTCTGGGTGTGCTAATCAAGAATTTCAGGAAAGGGCAGCAAAGAAGAAGAAGAGACGAAGGAGGAAAGGAATATTAAAATTGACTAAAGAAGTAAAAAGGCTCATAAATAAATTTGGATACTGTTTCAGGTTTGAGCCTTATGTTCTTGAAAGCCACGAACAAAACACTGAGCAATCATTATGGCGACTGAAGACACGGTCATGATCAATTCCAAGTGTTCAATGGTCAAGCTAATGACCGTTAAATTAGCGCTTCTTGGGAGGCAACCCAAGCACTTTTACTCTAGCTTATTTTTTTCTTTATTTTTATTTTTGTTTTTTTACTTAACACTAATTTTTCTTTTCTTTTTGTAGGTGAAAATTAATTTTTGTGAAAAAAAACTCTAGTGGTGCGAACTCGAAGACACAGAGGATGATTGGGTCTGACACAGACTAATAGACCTTTGTGAGTATTTTCTTCCTATTTATTTGCATTCCATCCTTTATATTTTTCTGATAATCCATGTGTTCAAATAGAAGATGAATACTTCAAACTTCTTGTGCTCACATGCCATGGATCCTCGCTTTTTGATTTTATTGATAGATATTTCGATTTGGTTGTGTTGACACAATATGATGATGATGTGTAGAAGGATTTTTCTGAAAATACTACAAACACCATGCCAAAATTTTTAATGAATTATCATGCAAATTGGAAATAGATTTTATATGTTGAATTTATTTCTCTGATATAATCTATTTGTTGGAAATTTTTCATTAATTGATGCATGGAATTCTAGGTAAATGCATTGTTTAGTGAATGCAATCTTGAAGTGAAATAATTCTTTTGAATAAAATGAGCATATTTGTGCATATTATTGAGTTGATATAAAGTGATTAATCTAGTTAATCTTTATAATCTTTTATGTTATTTGTTGGGAAAAAGAAATCCAAATCCATGAGAAAGAATGACTCCCCTACTTGGCACTGTATAAAATTAACAGTGGGACCTAAAGACATGGGTTGAAGTCCACAAAAAGAAAAAGAATAACTCCTCTTCTTGGCATTGTGTTCAAAATGGTACCTAAGACAAGAGTTGAAGTTCATTGCAAAAGTGTATATCTATGTAGATGCATGCCAAGAGAGAGCTCCTTTGACATTGACTCCTCTGTCTCAAGAAAATTCTTTCTACCTATGAGATATGAGTTCTATTATGTGTGGTTATGTGACCAACATACTATAAATTCGTCATTGGAAAAAGGGTGGTAATCGATTTAGAGAATGTCAAGGACAAATAAAAAAAATTGAGTGAAAAAAAAGATTTGGAGATCCTATTCCTGTAAATAAAAACATATTGGATGAAAATCTCAAAAACAAGATTAATTCATGAAGTTGAAATTCTATTACCATGCATGTTGCGAACTTTTATTTAATTGAATTATTGAGTCTTAAAGATTAATTTCAGAAGACGATGTATTTACTTGAAAATTTTGTGTGAAATTGATAAAATTCTCTATGGATGATTATATTCTAGAAATTTATTCGTCATATGAAAATTTATGTTCCAATACTCAGTATTGATTTCTTTATTTACTTAAGGACAAGCAAAGTTTGAGCCTTATGTGTTTGATGACTCCAAATTTCATAGTGTTTTTCATACTTATTTGGTAGTCTTTTGAGCCATAGTCTTACTCTTATACTTTGCTTTTATACCATTTTTTACCAAATACTTTGGAATCTACACAATCTTTGGTTTTATACCATTTCATAGTGATCTTTGAGTTTCCACTTGAGGTAATCAACCTAGAATTCGGATGCATGAGAGTGATCCTTGAGTTCTTAGCTGATGGTTTACTTATTTTCAGCATTGAATAGATCTTGCGCGAGAGTGGGGATCGGTTCTTTGTATGATTGTCTGCGCGAGAGCGAGACAATTTATTTATAAAGTAAATTTTACCTTTAACATAATAGAATTAGATTGACAAATACTTATCTTAATCTAGTCATTAGAAATTAAAGTAGATGAACCCCTACTCTCCATTTCCTATCTGATATTTTCTCCGTGTTCTTTTCGATAGTTTGATTCACTATTTTCCGATTGCCTAGCTAGCGAGAAATCGATTATTCAGTACTTGACAACAAGGTCTCTGTGGTTCGATATCTATTTTATTGCTTCGAGTATCCGTGCACTTGCGGACACAACAAGACCTACTAGAGGATGGTCTAGTGCTTTTGACCCCGGATTCCAAGCACTCTCCGCTGAGATACATCATCAGGGACATCGTATGGAGAGGATGATGGATACCATGGGCCAGATGAAGGACTCGATGCATCACCTTCACTATGATGTGGAACATCTCAGCAAATACATGGAGGAGATGGGCAACTTCTTATATGAGCGCTTTGACTTCCAGGATTCGAGGAGAGGTGGAGACTATGGAGGGTACCAGGGAGAGCCTCATGTTGATCCGATGGACACAACACCTCAATGTAAAACCCCTAAAGCAAAGGGGGCCGAAACCCTAATAGGAGGCGCATATAAACTTTGATAGCGGAAGCAAGGATTTCTAGGGTTTCATAAGATCGCATGTGGTATAACCATATGATCAACTTAATTTAACTTAAGATCAAGATGTGATCTTACCATTGCCATGGATGGATGGCGACTTGGAAGAAGAGGGCGATGTGGCTCTCCTCCAAAGGTGACGTACACAAGGTGAAGATGGCTACTCCCTTATCACCTTTGTGCTAGCAAAGCTTCAAGGGGTCTTGTCGTATGGAGGAGATGATAGAGACTTCTTTGCTCGGCCGAATCCCTTCTCTTTCGTCAACACACCTTCTTCACGAGAGTGCAAGCGGTCACACGAGAAGAGAGGAGCGTTGAGGCGTTTTTGCGTCTTAGCGAAGTGGCATTGATGACATTCCAAAAATAGAATGACATGAAGCCATGATCTCAAAACCGACCAAAAACGCTTACAAGCATTGAACCATGCGTTCACTCATGTGAACCGGTTCAAGCTAAATCGATCCAATTGTATTTGATTCAAAAACCAAATCAAATCAGCCCAAGCCATGGTCTAGATCTCATTAAACCCTAAGGCTCCAGATCTAACCGTTCATCTCCTGATGCTCTTGATCTCACCGATCTAGCATCAATTCTCTCGATCGAAGCTTACCGATCTCAAGCCCTAATCAATCAAACATGATCAGACCAGATCTCACTTACAATCAGAGTTTAAACTCCTTTAAACTGAACCAAAACAATTCAGTCCACACGATCTGACTTAAGTAAGCCATATCATCAAATTGTGCAACCCTGAGGGTTTCCTTTAAATGTCGGTAACGATAACTTACGTTATCACGATCAGTGAGGGGTATCTAGCAACACATCACTGTCTCCCGATATAAAGGAAAGAGTCTTCCAAGACTACACCCAAACCACAGCACAAGTGTGAATCCACTTCACAAGGCATACATGTTTCCTTTGCCACTGGATGTTCTTATTGGACAAGCGTGTCAAGCCTGTAGCTCCAATATGATGAGCATGATTAGATCAGATGAACATAGTCATCTGGGTATGGCCATACACTTTCTCAATCATCTCATCCAGGGGGCCCCTTTAGAACATCACACTCCAAACTAGGAGACGGCAATCCTTTATCTATCACTAGTGTCCTAACCTGACTCATGATCATTATCCAAGATAGTCTATAACCATTATGTTTCAAATGATATTGAACTACCTCAAAACAATGACAATCATCATTTAGAAACACAAGTGATCTCAAGTCAGAGGACATGTGCCACTTGTTGCAAACAAGGATTATTCACATTGTGACAAGCAATTGAATATCCTAGTAGGGTCTGTCCAGTACATCCAATGTACCCATGAGTCTACATCTTATTCCATACCCAAAGCATCCTATAAGATTAGAACACATATTAGTCTCAATCATATCAAGGCTGTCTCATGTTCACCAAGATATTTCGACTAAGGACATATATAACATGTCAGCCAAGCTGAACACCATTGAGACATTATTCAGAAGCACACTTATTGCAGCAGACAATGTAACAAACTGAATAACAACCATTGCCTTTATAAACATAAGAGTTTATACATGATACTGAAAGAATCCCAAGGCCTCAAACATTAGCCTTAAGGGCATACCCCAACAATCTCCCACTTGCACTTAATCTAATGGTTGAGAAATCTCAAACCCATATTATTACAGTGCTTCTCATGCTTCTGCTGCGCCAGAGGCTTGGTAAGCGGGTCAGCCAGATTGTCATCTGTATGAACCTTGCAGATTTTGATCTCACCACGATCAATGATCTCCCGGATCAAGTGAAACCGTCTCTGTATGTGCTTGGACTTCTGGTGCGACCGTGGTTCCTTTGCTTGTGCGATTGCTCCAGTGTTATCACAGAAGATAACCAAAGGATCTGCACTCGAAGGAACAACACCAAGTTCCTGAATGAACTTACGAATCCACACTGCCTCCTTGGATGCTTCCGAGGCTGCAACATACTCGGCTTCTGTTGTGGAATCAGCAACAATAGACTGTTTGAAACTTTTCCACACCACTGCTCCTCCATTCAAGCTAAAAACATAGCCTGATTGCGATCGGAAATCATCCTGGTCAGATTGGAACGAAGAGTCAGTATATCCTTCAATACTGAGTTCTTCCTGACCTCCATAAATCAAGAACATATCTTTGGTCCTCCGCAGATATTTTAAAATGTTCTTGACCGCAATCCAGTGCGCCTGACCTGGATTACTTTGGAATCGACTGGTCACGCTTAACCCGTAAGCGACGTCTGGGCGAGTACATAACATCGCATACATAATGGACCCAATAGCCGAAGCATAAGGCGTATTGTCCATTTCATCTTTCTCAGTCTGTGTTTGTGGACACTGACTCTTTGAAAGATTCAGACCATGTCTGACTGGAAGATATCCTCTTTTAGAATTTTCTAAATGAAATCTCTCCAGGACTTTATCGATGTAAGTACTTTGGCACAGCCCGAGAAGCCTCTTAGATCTATCCCTGTAGATCTTCACACCTAATACATAGGCTGCTTCTCCTAAATCTTTCATCTGGAAACATTTTCTTAACCATGCTTTAACAGCATGCAGTTCAGGAATATCGTTTCCAATGATTAAGATATCATCGACGTAGAGGACTAGGAAAGTAATCACGCTCCCACTAAACCTCTTATATACACACGGGTCGTCTTCATTCTTGATGAAACCAAATTCACATATTGATTCATCAAAACGAATATTCCAGCTTCTAGATGCTTGCTTAAGTCCATAAATGGACTTCTTTAACTTGCATATTTTATGACGATCTGATGGATTAGTGAAACCTTCAGGTTGTGTCATATACACATCCTCATCCAGTTTTCCATTCAGGAAAGCGGTCTTCACATCCATTTGCCAGATTTCATAATCGTAATATGCTGTTATCGCGAGAATAATCCGAATAGACTTGAAAATGGCTACAGGAGAGAAAGTTTCATCATAATCTATCCCGTAGATTTGTTTGAAACCTTTCGCAACTAGCCTGCCTTTATAGGTAACCACGTTACCATCCATGTCAATCTTCTTCTTGAAGATCCATTTACAGCCTATAGGGATTACTCCCGGAGGCGGATCAACCAAATCCCAGACTTGGTTATCTGACATGGAGTCCATCTCGGCTCGCATAGCTTTAAGCCATCTAGCTGACTCCGGTCCACTGACCGCATCCGCATAAGTGAGGGGTTCATCATGATCAATGATGTAGACTCCGTCATAGCGCTCAGGCTGTCGACGGATCCTTCCCGATCTACGTGGTTCCCGTGATATCTGAGCCTCAGGTTGTTCAATAACCTGTTCTACCGGCTCAGGCTCATCCAACTGTGCTTGACTACTTTGTCCTTCTCCTGGATTCTCATCCAGCTTTATTTCTCTCCCACTGGCTTCTTGCAGAAGAAACTCCTTCTCAAGAAAAATAGCCGTCCGAGCAACAAATACTTTGTTCTCTTTGGGATCGTAGAAATAATATCCCTTAGTTTCCTTAGGGTAACCGACAAAGATGCATTTATCAGATCTGCTCTCTAGTTTCCCAGAGGCAAGCTTTTTGACATAAGCCTCGCAACCCCAGATCTTAATAAATGTCAAGCTCGGCTGTTTCCCATACCATAACTCATATGGAGTCTTTGAAACTGCCTTGGATGGCACTCGGTTTAGTACCTTTGCAGCTGTTTCCAGTGCAAATCCCCAAAAGGAGTAAGGTAGAGTAGCCTGACTCATCATAGAACGAACCATATCCAGTAAGGTTCTGTTCCTCCTCTCGGACACACCATTCCATTGCGGTGTTCTTGGTGGAGTGAGCTGTGAGATAATCCCACACTCCTTCAGATAGTCAGTAAACTCTCGACTTAGGTATTCACCACCTCGATCAGAATGAAGTGCCTTGATATTTCGGCCTAGCTGATTCTGTACTTCATTCTTGAACTCTTTGAACTTGTCAAAAGATTCACTTTTATGTCTCATTAGATAGACATACCCATATCTACTGAAATCATCAGTAAAGGTAATGAAGTATGAATAGCCACCTCTGGCATGTTTACTAAATGGCCCACACACATCACTGTGTATAAGGTCAAGTAAACCTGAAGCCCTTTGACCTTTGTGAGGAAAAGGAGACTTCGTCATTTTGCCCAATAAACAAGCTTTGCATGTATCAATCTCCTCATAGGAGAATGATCCCAGCAGTCCATGATCATGCAACCGCTTAATGCGTTTCTTGCTAATATGGCCTAAACGACTATGCCATAGCAAGGTGCTGTCATCAGCATACTTGGCTTTCTTATTATCAATATTTTGTATAGAACATTCCATGTCCAACATGAATAACCCATTGTTAATTGACCCAGTAGCATAAATAATATTATCAAGAGAAAGATAACACTTTGAAGTCTTGCATTCAAAGGAAAACCCTTTCTTGACAAGAGCAGGAATAGAGATAATATTTTTCGTAATGCTTGGTACAAAATAACAATTGTTCAGTTCTAATACAAGTCCAGATGGTAATGAGATGTAATATTCTCCTACAGCAACAGCAGCAACCCGTGCCCCGTTTCCTACTCATAGGTCCACCTCATGCTGTCCCACCTGTCTTCTTCTCTTGAGTTCCTGTACATTTGAACAAATGTGAACTCCACATGCAGTGTCCAACACCCATGATATAGAAGAAGAGGATATCATGACTTCAGTCACAAAAATACCTGAGCCAGAAGCGATGCTTCCCTTCTTGTCTCCTTGGAGCGCTTTACAGTCCTTTTTCCAGTGACCCAGCTGGCCACAATGGAAACATCTGTATTCCTTCGACCGCTTAACCTTTTGTTTCAGAGCCTTGTTGTAATTCTTGACAGGGCTTTGCCCTTCTTCCCCTTCTTCTTGTTCCTGGAAGGAAACATCAAGACAGAGGTTGAAGGCTTTCCCTTTAGAGTCTCCTCTGTAGTCAAGAGCATATTCAGCAACTCTGCTGGAGTACAATCGATCTTGTTCATATTAAAATTAATAATGAACGGATCGAAAGAGGCCGGGAGGGACTGCAGAATAATGTCTATAGCAAGCTCCTGATTGATGGTATGCCCCAGTTTCTCTAGAGCCTCTTTGTGCCCTATCATCTTGAGCACATGAGCTCCCACTGGACTCCCTTCAGTCAGTTTGCTCTGAAAGAAAAGCTTAGTCAAATTATAGCGTTCAGTCCTCGCCTGTGCAGCATATAGCATCTTGAGGTTTGCTATAATTTCTATAGCAGACATATCCTCATGCTGACGCTGCAGCTGTGGCGTCATAGACGCTAGCATCAGGCAAGCGACATCAATGCTATCATTGACATGCTTTTCATAGGCATCCCGAACCGCCCTTGCGGCGTTCGGAGCGGGTTGAGGCGGTATAGCCGTCTCGAGGACATACAGTTTCCTCTTTGCCTTAAGAACAATCTTAAGGTGTCCGTACCAGTCTGAGAAGTTTGGCCCAGCAAACTTCTCCCTTTCCAGTAGGGATCGCACATTGAAGCTCATGGTGTTCGTTGCTGCAGGAATCTACAACAATGCAAGAACAGCAAGGTCAGTATCAATGTTTAGATTCAATCCAGGACTTAAGAAAGATTCTTTTCTCACTATTTTATCTGACTGAAAAATCCATAAAAACAGTCCGAAAGAGTAACACTCTTTTAGTGAGATGGGATCCAGATTTCATACTTGGTCTCCGCGTCCCGCTCAGGCGAGATAAGATGCACAGAGAGTACAAGCACTAATTTCTGGTAGGCAGTCCCTGCCAATCGCCAACCCGTGCGATTCCCCTTCATCTGGGCAATCCAGCAGACTGTGCCAACTGAGTTGGTACAACACAGTCTCTGTCCCACAGATGGCTGCCTCCATATAGCTAACATATGCCCCATATGTAGCCTACATGGTCAAGCTGACCTGACCTACTCCCTGGACCACCACGTGCTATGCTGAGCAACGAGAAGCGATAAATCCCTTCTCTGTAACACGCAGGTGTAATCACACACCGTCTGAAGATAGATGGGCGTGCCCACTGAGTGGGTACAACACGGCCCCAACGATAGTCAGAACAGTGAGGTTTCGCGTCAGAAGGCTTACGCGCTTGATATTTAGCGTTGGATTTTAACGGTCCTTTTATCTTCTTAACTATCATGCAAACCCTATGGTGATAGCAGAAGATTAAATCATGCAGTTCTAATTATATAAACAATAAATAGAAAGCATGCTGATCTTATGTGGTAAAAGCCCATTAACCCTAAGTAAGACCTTAATTTAACTTAAGTCTTCACTTGTGCTCTCCATGGGTCTTTTGCATCTCATCTGGCCCAACCCAGGGCCCAAGCGCCTACTGCAGCTCAGGTGCGCCCACCAGGTAAATGCGCCTGTCCCAGAGTCGAACCCTGGGCCTCCCACCTGGTCAAGCCACTACTGCATGCGCCAATGCCATGTGTGCTCTGTGCTCTTGTTTGATTAAAATTACAATTTAATCTATCTAGACAAGATTGACACGCAGGTCAATTACACAATAAACATTTAATTTTATTATTTTTTTTTAATTTTTTTTATTTTTTAATTTTTATTATTTTTTTATTTTTGGAAATTTTTTTTTAATTAATTTAGAGCAGCCCACATAAGATTAAATAGACATAAATCATGGTATTCATTCATCATGTGATCCAATAACAAAAATAAAATTTTTGAAAACCCCTTGGCATCAATTTTATTTTTCTTATGTGCCCTACTACCTTACAACGGTCCATTAATAGGGATCCACTCATCATGTCTAGTCAGATCCACTGCCCTTGCATGCACCAAGTCCTAACTGACTTGAGTCGACCCAATGGTCAACCATGCATGCGCCAAGGGCTGAACAACCCTCATGAGTTCTGGCAAGCGGGTGTGACCCCGGGCCTAACTCATGTGTGTTCACTGATTGTCTCAACCAGACCTCACTACACGCCTGTCTGCAGTCGACCTATAGCCACCTCGTGCTTGCGCACAGGTGCCATCTGGTCAACCCATCTAGGCTGTCAGATAGTCTGATCAGACTGGTTGGATCTAGACTCGACTGTGACTTCAACCCTATCAACCCGTCTAAGGGTTTATAGTAGGCGCTTAGATCTAAGTGAGTCGCGCAAGATAACAAGGTTTTGTCAAAAACATCAACATGCGCCAACTAGCATAACTTTCATACATGCAGCACTATGAGATAAACATACAAGTAATCTTGTCGCATGTAGACAACTCTTAGATCATTACCATAAGCGCAAGCGCAAACATCATGTAACAATGATACATGCGCAAACATAGCATCAAGCATGGATCACAATCACATCAAAGCAATCATATGAAGTATACCGAAACTGCTCTGATACCAATTGTAAAACCCCTAAAGCAAAGGGGGCCGAAACCCTAATAGGAGGCGCATATAAACTTTGATAGCGGAAGCAAGGATTTCTAGGGTTTCATAAGATCGCATGTGGTATAACCATATGATCAACTTAATTTAACTTAAGATCAAGATGTGATCTTACCATTGCCATGGATGGATGGCGACTTGGAAGAAGAGGGCGATGTGGCTCTCCTCCAAAGGTGACGCACACAAGGTGAAGATGGCTACTCCCTTATCACCTTTGTGCTAGCAAAGCTTCAAGGGGTCTTGTCGTATGGAGGAGATGATAGAGACTTCTTTGCTCGGCCGAATCCCTTCTCTTTCGTCAACACACCTTCTTCACGAGAGTGCAAGCGGTCACACGAGAAGAGAGGAGCGTTGAGGCATTTTTGCGTCTTAGCGAAGTGGCATTGATGACATTCCAAAAATAGAATGACATGAAGCCATGATCTCAAAACCGACCAAAAACGCTTACAAGCATTGAACCATGCGTTCACTCATGTGAACCGGTTCAAGCTAAATCGATCCAATTGTATTTGATTCAAAAACCAAATCAAATCAGCCCAAGCCATGGTCTAGATCTCATTAAACCCTAAGGCTCCAGATCTAACCGTTCATCTCCTGATGCTCTTGATCTCACCGATCTAGCATCAATTCTCTCGATCGAAGCTTACCGATCTCAAGCCCTAATCAATCAAACATGATCAGACCAGATCTCACTTACAATCAGAGTTTAAACTCCTTTAAACTGAACCAAAACAATTCAGTCCACACGATCTGACTTAAGTAAGCCATATCATCAAATTGTGCAACCCTGAGGGTTTCCTTTAAATGTCGGTAACGATAACTTACGTTATCACGATCAGTGAGGGGTATCTAGCAACACATCACTGTCTCCCGATATAAAGGAAAGAGTCTTCCAAGACTACACCCAAACCACAGCACAAGTGTGAATCCACTTCACAAGGCATACATGTTTCCTTTGCCACTGGATGTTCTTATTGGACAAGCGTGTCAAGCCTGTAGCTCCAATATGATGAGCATGATTAGATCAGATGAACATAGTCATCTGGGTATGGCCATACACTTTCTCAATCATCTCATCCAGGGGGCCCCTTTAGAACATCACACTCCAAACTAGGAGACGGCAATCCTTTATCTATCACTAGTGTCCTAACCTGACTCATGATCATTATCCAAGATAGTCTATAACCATTATGTTTCAAATGATATTGAACTACCTCAAAACAATGACAATCATCATTTAGAAACACAAGTGATCTCAAGTCAGAGGACATGTGCCACTTGTTGCAAACAAGGATTATTCACATTGTGACAAGCAATTGAATATCCTAGTAGGGTCTGTCCAGTACATCCAATGTACCCATGAGTCTACATCTTATTCCATACCCAAAGCATCCTATAAGATTAGAACACATATTAGTCTCAATCATATCAAGGCTGTCTCATGTTCACCAAGATATTTCGACTAAGGACATATATAACATGTCAGCCAAGCTGAACACCATTGAGACATTATTCAGAAACACACTTATTGCAGCAGACAATGTAACAAACTGAATAACAACCATTGCCTTTATAAACATAAGAGTTTATACATGATACTGAAAGAATCCCAAGGCCTCAAACATTAGCCTTAAGGGCATACCCCAACACTCAAGACACCGAGGAGATTGGAACAGATGATGAGTAGAGTTTTGTGAGTATCTTTTTCCCCTTACTTTTTGAATTCTATTTTCTTTATCTTATTGATGTTTCATGTTTTATAGGGAAGGATGATTCCTCCATACATGTTGTGTCCACTGTGCTACTTCACTCTGCTTTAAATGCCTATATTCTTATTTTTGATATGGTTGTATGATGATGATGATATTGATTTTTGATCTTTGATGGGGTTGTATTATCATATCTTGGTATTGATGATCTATTTCGATATGGTTGTATTACAAATGATGATGTTTTTGATATTTTTGATGATATAATTTGATGATTGATAAGTATAATTTTGATTGATGTGATTGATTTATGGCCTTGATCTATTTATTGTTGATGACTTGTTTAATTCAATTGATGGTGAATGAACTCATGCTTGTGATTAGGACTAGGTATATCATGTCAAATTTATTTCTCTTATACATATCTACTTTTGAAATTTTTCATTGGTTGATGAATGAGATTTTAGGTGGATATATTGTTTGAAGAATTTGATTTAAAAGTGAAGCTACTTTTTGAATAAAATCAGCATATGAGTGTAATTTTGAATTGATGTCAAATGATTAGTCTAGTGGATGTTTAGTCTATTTGCTATTTGTTGGGAAGAAATAATCCAAAATCCAAAAATAGTGAGAGACTCCCCTACTTGGCACTGTGTAAAATTGATAGTGGTACCAAAGATATGGGTTGAAGTCTGAAAAGAAAAAAATTAGAGAGAAAGAAAAAGAAAATGACTCCTCTACTTGGCACTGTGTAAAATTGACAGTGGTACCTAAGACAAGAGTTGAAGTCCCAAATAAAAAGAGTGTATCTATGTGGGTACATGCCATCAAAAATACAAAAAGAATAAAAAGAAAATTTTGAGTGGAAAAAGATTTTGGATATCCTATTCCTATAAACAAAGGCAAGTAGATTTGAACTGAAACTTAGGTGAACTCATGAGACTGAAATTCTGCTTTTTATATAGGTTGCAAAGTTTTATTCGAATAAGTTGTGGATCATGAGAATTGAATTCAAAGGATGATATTTCTATTTATAATTTTATGAATCAATTGGAAGATTTTTCATTAGTGATTGTATTTTAGAAATTTATTCTTCATGAGAAAATCTATGCCTATGATCAATTTTTGATTTTTGCTTGAGGACAAGCAAAGTTTGAGCCTTATGTGTTTGATGACACCGAAATTTACAGTAAATTTCATGTCATTCAATATATCTTTTTGTGTCAAATTCATAAACATTTGCTTATTTTTATGCCTTTTTTATCAAATTCTGCGGAATCTACACTCTTTTGGCTTTCAATGATTTTCAGACAAAAAGACACAATTTTCAGGCGTTTTCAAGCAATCCAGATGCATGAATGAATTCCCACCATCGAGAGGAGATTACACGTCAAATTTCATGAAGATTGGAGCTTCAGACCAAATTACGGCAGCGCCGTAATCTATATTACAGTAACGTATTTTCATTGGCTACCGTAATATTAGAGCACTACCATAATTTAGGAATTTTTCATCCAGAAAGAATTTCAAAAATTACGGCACTACCGTAATGGTTTTCACGGGCAGTAATTTGGAGCGCTTTTGGACCAAAAATTTTGGGTGAAATTACGGCACTACCATAACAGATATTATGGTACCATAATTGCCAGACAGTTTCCACCCGAGAACTCGACTGAAATTATGGCAGTGCCGTAACAAAAAATACGGCCGTAATTACGACTTGGAGATGCGATTTTCACTATCAAACTTGAGTCCAATTTTTGCGGGATTGATTGCAGATGATCCAGGCCATAAAATTCAAAACTGTCAGAAGCAAAGGAAGGGCTTTCGAGGAGACGAAGAGGGAGACACCAAAAGCCCTAATTTTCATCCACTGACAAAGGAGAAATCGAGTTTCATTCCGCCGATCTAGGTTTCGTTGCCAAAACGCGTACATCGCATCTCCGGCCATGAAATTTGAAGGGAAGCTTCGCCTGGAGTAGGAGAACATATCCCAGAAGTTTCAGAGTGAAAGGATCTCGATCGGAGGAGAAATCAAGAAGAAACTTGGCGCCGGCACTGTTCACATTAGGAAATTACGGCTGTAATTTCCATTACAGCCCTGTGGTTATTCGTTCTTCCCCTTCTTTCTGATTTCTGATCGCTAGAAACTATGGTTTATTGTAATCTTTTATCCATGCTAGCTTAAACCTTTTGTGGGACATGGGGGAGTAATTCCCTTTGATTTTTTAATGACTAGATAAACTTTTCATTACTTCGTCACGTATAATTTTAGCATGATAATTCTACTTATGTGATAATTGTTCTTTGATTCTCCATAGATTTATGTTAGTAATCATGTTTTAGAGTTTTCACAATAACGACCGAAAGGTGACTTGCTTGAGAACTTGGAACCCTAGAATTGCATGATAGGAACTTACTGTAAGAAATTAGGTTAGTTCTTGTTTCGTGATTTTAGAAGAATAATTTCCATGTTTAATAATATAAATCTAGGATTGAGTCAATTTATCAAACGTAAAGGTCTTGTGCGAAAGTAAGGATTGGAACGTTGGAGAACCATAAGCAGAACTTGTGTTGAGACTCGGATGCACGAAAGTGATCCTTGAGATTCCGCTCGAGATAATCCACTTAGAATTCTGATACACGGAAGTAATCCTTGAGTTCTTTGATGGATGATTTACTTATCTTTAGCTCGGGATAGATCTTGCACAAAAGCGAGGATCGGTCCCTGCATGATTGTCTGCACAAAAGTGGGATAATCCTTTTATGAAGTAAATTGTATCTTTATCATGATAAAATTAAACTAACGAATTTCTATTCATATCTAGTCATAGAAATCAAAGTGGATAAAACCCTAGTCCCAGTTTCTCTCTCAGGTATTTTCGTTAGCTTTTGATAATTCACTTGCATAGTTTCGACTGTCTAGATAGTAAGAAATCGATTATTCGGTAATTGACAAATAAGGTCTCTGTGGGATCGATATTTTTTTAATACTTTGAGTATTTGTGTACTTGCGGACACAACAGGTTTTTGGACACAATAAGTTTTTGGCGGCAACGTTAGACATGCTTTAAAGGCATTCATACCATCCAAGGATGAAGGGCTAGGCGCCCTTTACTTCCTAATGAAGCAAATACGCCAAGCATCACCCCATTTTGCCCCTTAGGCGCCTTCATGGATAAATTCTCCCCATTATACCCTTTTAGGCTCCTATCTCTTCATGACAACTTATTAGCAAGCCCAACATAGCAATGGGCCTGGCCCAAGGTCTATTATGCATGTTAACCAAGTCATGGATCTAATCCAACTTAACGCAAGGTCAAATGAGGCTAACTATGGTTACATTGGTCAATATGCCAAAAAACGGAAGATGACTCCAATAAGTTTCTTCCATCTCATCAGGCTCATTGGCGCTGATGAAATCTCTAAAATAGATCCGAGTTATCCAATAACTCGATCATAAGGCTTCGCGATCATTACGAGAACTCGAGTATCTTGGTGTGCGACCCTGTAGGTTCCTCTGACGCTGGCAATGCTGACCAAAGGCCACCACAAGTAGTGAGTGGCACCTAGCTGTGCATCGCTACTACCCAGGTCATTGGAATGGATATCGACATCGACATCCCCATCATTGCGACTAGGTACAGATACATTACAGTCCCTTTGCCAAACTGATATCCGATTGGACAAGTGTGTCATCACTTGTTTTCACCCAATCTCATGGTTATGACTAAATCAAGTTCTCACCTGGGTATGGCCATACACTTTCAGTCATAGAACCAAGAGGAGCTCCATGAATATCTTGCTTCCCTTAGGAAGGGGCAAATCCTTTTGTCTGTACATTGATATTCTAACGTGACATACTCAATGACAACCTTTATAACTTCCCAATTACAGCGAGGTGTTGGGTTGCATCAAAGTATGCTCCTAACCATACAGAATAGTCAATGACCTCAAGTCTAAGGATCAATGCATCTCCTATCACTTATGAGGATAACTCATGACACTAAGTCATTGCCTCATAGCGGGTCTTGTCCAGCATATCTACGACTGATATACCCATATGTCTGCGTTAGCACCTCATGCCTAACCAGCCATATACCAGTCTCACAAGTATCATGGCTGCCCATATCCACTAAGGTACATCGACTGGGGACAATAGTTTGAGCACAGATCCAATCTGTCTCCAGGGACATTATCATGTAAGTACACAATCGCAGGTGTAGACAAACATTGATAAAGACAATGCCATGATGATATAAGAAATATCAAAGTCAAGTAGTACAGAGGTTGACCAAATATAGGTCTCAAGGCATATACACTAACAGTGGGCGTACTCGGAGCCTCTGATGTCTGCGTCTGATAAGACTCCAGATACCATCCTATACATGTACCGTAGGGCGCATCCAATATATCTACTCTTAATCACCGCCCCATATGGTCAAGCCCTCACAGATCTCCTAGGTGCCATAGTATCACTCGAATCAACCTCAAATATGCAAAGTTTTAAATCAAACCCATGAAGCTACAGTAACCCCAAAATTCGCCAGTCCAAGTTTTTCAAAATTTTCCTTAGAAATCTCAGCAAACTACTTCCAAATCAATGTTAAAATCATGCAAATCAAGCATAGAAACCAAAGTGTAAAATTGGGTAAGGGATGCTCACAAATCTATGCGAAAATCGGATCGAATCGGGTGAAAATAGTGAAACAAGTGTTCTGATGGGCTAGCAGTGCTTCTCCATGAAATCCAGTCGGAATTCGATGAAAAATCACCAAAAAACACTTGCTGGCGGTGGAGGAAAGTCAGAAGAGGGATTCCGTCACCAAAGGTGGAAGGAATCATCGAAAATCGGCATATTACAAGGGTGGGTGTAAACCCTAGTTTTGCTTGTTAAGTTTAAAACCAAAGAACTCATGGTCCGTGAATCATTTATGGCTTCGGCTATAAATACGTTTGTGACTTAGCCCTTTTACAAATGAAACTCATGGCCCGTAAGTGACTCACGACCGTGACTGTGACAGTTGCGCTAAGACTTTGTTCTTCACAAAAAAATTTTTAGAAAATTTCCAAAAAAATTCTCCACATAGAACTACCTAATTAGATGATTTTTCAAATATAAAAATTCATCAAATAATGCTGTTAAAAAAATCTCTAAAAATTCTAAGAACATTACAAACTAAAACTAAAAATACTAAGATAATTAAAACTCAAAATTTTGGGTTGCCTCCCAAAAAGCGCTTGTTTAAGTTCTTTAGCTTGACCATAGCAGAGTTTATTGATGTTCTGGTGGGTCTGAGGTGTAAAGAATAATATGAAAATTTTCATCTCCATGCCTTTTCAAATCAACTTGTGGGCTTAATTTGATAATCTGTAATTGCGCCCATGTTCCATTTTTTTTCCCTTTGTCTTTTTCATGCTTCAAATATCTTTAAAAGGGACTCTTGTCAACTTCTGAAATGTTATCACCATAAGCCTTGCTTTCTTCATCTTTGATGTGATAGTGAGATTCTGCAAAAGAAAGCTTTTTAGTCTTAAAAGAAAAATTAAATACTAGTTTATCCTTCCCAAAATTCAATGTTAGTTTCTTATTCACCATGTCAACAATAGCGCTCGCGCTAGCCATAAATGGTCTACCCAATATAATTGGTAACTTAGTGTTTTCATCCATATCAACAATTATAAAGTCAGTTAAAATAAAATAGTTACCAACTTTAACATAAACGTTTTCAATCATTCCAACAGATTGTTGAATAGAACCATTAGCAAATTGAAGCAAGGTTTTCGTAGACTTCCTATTTCCATTGTTGACTTTCCAGAAATAGATAGGGGGCAGCAAACTTACACTTGCCCCTAAATCACATAAAGCATATTCAATAAAAATCTTACCAATTTGGCAGGGAATAGTTAAGCTTCTAGGATCTTTTACCTTTTTGATCACTATGGGTTGATTTACCTCTCTCTTCTCATACTCAGGTGTTGTAATGTCACGTTTTTCCACGTTTGTTCTTACTAGCCTCTGAGGGAAAGAAATGGGTGGAATATATGCAGGCGGACCTATATTGACTTCCTCCCTCTCTTTCTCTATTGACTTCTCTTCCTCAGGTGAAGTCGCTTCAGGCTTCCTTTCAGTACCTCGAAGTTGTTCGCCTCCATATTAGGTCGAATGATGCTAGAATTGAAACCATGTATGTTAGACACTGCAAAATCCCTTAGCGATTGATTATTCGCCATCGCGCCTTCTCCTACAAATTTCATAGTTTGGACCTGTAGTTTTCTTCCAAGGCAGAAGGTGCGTTCAATATCTGGATCTTCAGGAAATAGAGTACATATCTTTAAGATTCTGGGCATACAACGTGTCAGTCAACGAAAATAAAAATAAAATAACAGAAAATAGCAATAAAGAAAAATTAAGTAAATACTAAAATAAAAGAAAACTATTTAGTCTCTAAACTTATCAATCAAATTGATATTGGCTGGCCTGATCCCCGGCAACAGTGCCAAAAACTTGATGCGTCCGCAAGTGCACGGATTTATCGAAGTAATAAAATAAAGATCGTTCTCTGACGGTCAAGTACCGATTATATGACTTGTTTAAATCTAGGCTAATAAATTCTTGGTCTTTGTGTGAACTCTTAAGTACGAAAGACAAAGAGGTAACATTCTTGGGTTAAAAATCTGGTTTTAAAAAATCGGGACCTAGAGGTTCACCACACTAACAATTATGAACTCGATAAAGATAATTCTTTAAATAGAAAACTATAGTCATGAAAGGGGTTTTTCCTAAAGTATAGATTACCTCCTCCCGAAGCGTAATCCGGAATCTTACTACGGTAACTCCCTACTCTCATGACAGTTAACGTAACTAGACCCATTAAGTTTTATAAAAAACATTGAAAATCCTTCAAACGAATCCAAACTACTCTCATGATTGCATTTGTAGGTTTGAATAAAATAGCTCCGACGTTGCATTTCACCTCTCGATTCTTCTCGCAACGTCTAAAATGCAACTATACTTGGCTAGAGTAAATTATGAAATGAACTCAATTCTATTCAAATCAATGCTATAATAATCATAATCAAAGAGTAAAAATACAAGTTTAATTCATGAATTTCAATGGGCTACATGCCAAATCCCGAAATTAAGTTTAATCAGATATGTTCATCATGTACAATAAGAATATAGATGAATATTGCATTGAATCTTATCAAAAGTACAAGAATTCACTAAGAAAATGAATAGAAAAGCTTATCTTTGATCTGGAGATGAAGATGAAGTGATCAATTCTCTCTTTTGTGTGAATTCTCGCCGGAAATTTGCCTTGGAATCAAGTTTTGCCCTAGCCGCCGCCTCTAATTGTGTTCACCCGAAAAAGTCCCCATAGCCCTCGAAAAATCCATTCTTTTATCATTTAATTGGTTCAGAACCCATCAAGGAAGAATTCTAGAGAATTTGGTTCAATTCTGGTTCGATTTGGAGTCGAATCGTGTGAAAAACTCGAGGGGGCGATAAAACTCACAACCCGTAAACAGTTTACGGCTGCGACCGTAATTTTTCTATGAATAAAGTCCTGTGTACACAAAAAGATTCACGACCTCACCTGTGAAAGTTTCTATGAACTTTTTTAGTTAGCCGCAATTTCACCCTTTGAACGCGAAACTTACGGCAGGTAGAGAAACTCATGGCCAAGACTGTGAAAGTCGCATTTGACACTATTTTCGCTCCAAATTTGACGTGCGACGTAATCTCCTTGGGAACCATGATATGGCTTCAAAACTCATGAAATCCATCAATTTTATGCCATTTTACCTGCATTTTCAATAAAACTAAAAAAAGTGAAGATTCCATACCAAGTGAAGCAAAAATACTAAAAATTAGTATAAAATCATGAAATTATGCCTAAATATCATACAAAACATAGGCAAAAACATGATGCAAATGCAATGCATCAGCGCCAGCCCATCCCCCTTGTTTTGGGCCTCCACCGCGTCCAACCCTTACTGGCCCACGTCGGCTTCCGCGGGATGCAGCCCGCGATGCACCCCCACCTCGCTTGACTTGGGACGAGAAGGGCACGGTGCCCCTCGCCACCGTTCCTCCAGGCCCTTGCCGCCATTGCAACTAAACCGGTCACTTCAACCAGGATTGTCCCCATCGCTTCCAGCACATCGCACCCGAATGGCACGACCCTCAGCCCCCTACACCTCGCGGCCCACCTCCGGCCCAAAATGTTGGCCCACAATGCTACTCGGATGAGGAGCTGAGCCCTCGACCCACCATGGCCGTTGTACGCTGCACTCTCGTCCACACCCCTCTCCATCCGACAATTAGAAGCGTACGAGCATCTTTTACACTTACATTAAGTGTAATGGCCACTCTTGTAAGATTGTGATAGATGGTGGTAGCAGCCTTAATGTTGTGTCGAGGTCCGCGGTCACCCGTTTCAGCTTCACCTTAGAACCACACCCCAAGTCGTACTCGATTGCTTGGGTTGACACCTCTAGCCTCCCCATCACCCACTGTTGCTAGGTCCTCCTTCGCCACCCTTGGCTCTACGATCTGGACATCATCCACTATGGTCGTTCCAACACCTACGTCTTCCAGCACTATGGACATAAGATATGCTTGACCCCGGCTCTACCCAAGGAGCTGCGAGCCTCCACATCCAAGGGGCTCATCACTCCCACCCAGCCACCCCAACCTGCACCCAAGCCGATTCCCCTTGTGTGCCCTGGCTCACTTGTCCATGAGGCCCATGAGACTAAGGTGGTATACGCTCTCATGGTGCGTGAGGCTTCCTGTGACCCACCCCTTCCGGCACCTACGGTGCCCAGGGAAGTCGCCGCCTCTTGACCGAATTTTTGGACATCCCCCAGGTTGATCCCCCTTCCGGCCTTACCCTGGCCTGCGAAATCCAACACGTGATTGACCTTGTCCCTATTGCATCTTTGCCCAACTTGCCCCCCCCCCCAAATCGCCTTAACCCTACCGAACACACCAAGCTCAAGTGGCAAGTCGATGACTTGTTATCCAAAGGCTTTATCCGTGAGAGCTTGGGCCCATCTGCTGTTCCAGCTCTCCTCACGCCTAAGAAGGACAGCTCTTGGCGTATGTATATTGATTGCCGGGCAATCAATTGCATTACTGTCAAGTATAGGTTTCCCATCCTGTGACTCGACAACATGCTCGATCTTATATCTGGGTCATGTTGGTTTAGCAAGCTTGACCTTCGGAGCGGTTACCATCAAGTCCGCATCCACGAAGGGGATGTGTGGAAGACGACTTTCAAGACGAAGGATGGCCTTTACAAATGGCTCATGATGCCCTTCAGCCTCACCAATGCCCCCTCCACCTTCATGCACTTAATGAGTCAAGTGCTGAAGCCTTACATGGGGAAGTTCCTCATCGTCTACTTTGACGACATCCTCATCTACAACCGTACCTGCGATGACCCCCTTGAACACCTTCGGCTGACTTTCAAACTTTTGTGCAAGGAACACCTGTTCCATAATGCAAAGAAGTGTGCCTTTCTAGACACCCAAGTTCACTTCTTGGGTTTCATAGTGTCGGCCCAAGGCCTTATGGTTGACCCCACTAAGATTGAGGCCATTTGTCAATGGCCTGAACCCGTGTCCAACACCGAGGTCCGTAGCTTTCTCGGTCTTGCAGCCTTCTACCCTCGTTTCATCAAGGGGTTCAGCACCATTGCCTCCTGTTGTAGTCCGCAAGTGCACGGATACTCGAAGTAATAAAAAGATATCGAACCACAGAGACCTCGTTTGTCAAGTACCGAATAATTAATTTCTTACTAGCTAGGCAATCAAAAATATGCAAGTAAACTATCGAACGCTTCACGAAAATATCAGAGAGAGAATCTAGGACTAGGGTTTCATTCACTTTAATTTTCATGACTAGATATGAAAAGATATTCGTCAGTCTAATTTTATTATGATAAAGATATAATTCACTTAATAAGGAAATCATCTCGCTTTCGCGCAAACAATTTACAAAGAACCGATCCTCACTTTCATGCAGGATCTATTCGATTGTTAAATAAAAGTGAATCATCAATAAAGAACTCAAGGATCACTTTCATGCATCCAAATTCTGAGTTAATAATCTCAAGTGGAAGCTCAAGGATCACTTTTGTGCATTTGAATCTCAACATGGGTTCTGCTTAAGGTTCTCCAACAATATAATATTCAATTTCTTGCAATATCATCATGTTTGTTTCATTAACTCAATCCTAGATCAGATTATCAATCGTGGCATTAAACTTCTAAAATTAAAAAATAAGAACAAACCTAATTTCTTATGGTGAGTTCCTAACATTCAATTTTAGGGTTCCAAGTTCTCAAGCAAATCACCTTTCGGTCTTTATTGCGAAAACTCTAAAACATGCTTGATAATATAAATCTATGGAAAATTAAAGAGCAATCATCACAAAAGCAGAATTATCATACTAAAATTATACTTGATGAAATAATGAAAGATTCATATAGTCTTTAAGAAATCAAAGGGAAGTACTCCCCCATGTCCCAAAATAAGTTTAAGCTAGCATGGTAGAAAGATTACAATAATCCATGGTTCAGAGGGATCAAAAATCGATGAAAAGGAAGAAATTACTAAACACAGCATGGCTGTAATAAAAAATATAGCCGTAATTTTCGCGTGAACCGTGGTCGATGGCGTGCTTTTGTTGATTTCTCCTCTGATCGGCTTCCTTTCACTCTGAACCTTCTGGAGTATCTTCTCCTCCTCTAGGCGTAGCTTTCCTTCAAATTTCATGGCCTGAGATGTGTTGTATGCTTCCTGACATCGAACCCTAGGGCAGTGGTTGAAATCTCGATTTCTCTCCAAAAAGTGGATGAAAATTAGGTCTTTTTGGCTGTGTGTCTTCTCCTCTGTCTAACCTCCCCTTTTGCTTCTTAGGGATCTTTAATTTATGGCATGGATCATCCGCAATTGATCGCGCAAAAAGCGGGCTTCAAGTTGACCATGGAAGTCGGGCGTTAAAGATAGATCAAAATCGGCACTGCCGTAATTTCAATCGAATTCTCTGATCGAAACTATCTGGTAATTACGGGACTGTAAAATAGGTTACGACAGTTCCATAATTTCAACTAAAATCTCTGGTCAAAAATAACTCCAAATTACAGCCTGTGAAACGCCTTACGGTAGTGTCATAATTTCCGAAAAACTTTCTAGATGAAAAACTCCCCAAATTATGACAGCGCTCTGATACTACGGTAGCTAGTGAAAACACGGTACCATAATATGGATTGCGGCCCTGCCGTATTTTGATATGTGGCTCCGATTTGCATGAAAGTTGACATATAATACTCTCTTGATGGTGGGTATTCATTCATGCATCTGGAATTGCTTGAAAATTCCTGAAAATCTTGCCTTTTTACCTGAAAATCATCAAAAACCCAAAAGAGTGTAGATTCCGTAGTATTTGATAAAAAAAGGCATAAAAATAAGCAAAGATTGTAAATATGACACAAAAATATCTATCAAATAGCACAAAATTTACTATAAATTTTGGTGTCATCACCTCCCCTATGACGGCATGTACCAAACATGAGGTCTTCTCGTGGACCCCCGCGATTAGACGTGCATTCGTAGCCTTGAAAGACATTATGACCTCAGCCCCTGTCCTTAGACTCCCTGACTCTCTAAGGTCTTTGAGGTCACCTGCGATGCTTCCGGTACCGGCATCGGTGGCACACTTAGTCAGGAGGGCCACCCCCTCGCCTTCTTCTGCGAGAAGCTAAACGAAGTGCGCCAACGATACTCCACCTACGACAAAGAGTTTTATGTGATCATCTAGTCCCTTAGATAATGGCGTCATTACCTCCTACACACGGAGTTCGTCCTCTATAGTGACCACCAGGCCCTCTCCTTCCTGAATGTGCAAAAGAAGCTCGCCCCTCGCCATGCAAAGTGGGTTGAGTTTCTCCTGCAATACACCTTTGTGATCACCCACAAGGCCGGTAAGGACAATGTTGTGGCCGACGCCCTTAATCACGTCCGATCCCTGCTCTGTGTCCTGTCCACATCTGTTACTGCCTTCCAACACATCTGCGATGAGTACGTGGACTGCCCCAACTTTGGACCCGTGTTCACCCGACTCCTTGCCTCTAACCCATTGGACCTGCCCTACTGCCTACATGATGGTTACCTCATCTACGGTAACTATTTATCTGTCCCTTTCTCTTCCATGTGTGAGCACCTCTTGCTTGAGCTTCACGCTGGTGGTGCCACCGGGCACCATGGCCGCGATAAGACCCTTGACTTAGCCAAGGAACGTTTCTTCTAGCCCACTCTTTGTAAGGACGTAGATAGGGTCATTCGCCACTGCAGTGTATGTCAGCGCGCCAAACCTAGGCCCCCAACACCGGTCTCTTCACTCCAGTACCGGTTCCACGTGGTCCATGGCTCGAGATTAGCATGGACTTCGTCCTCGGTTTACCCCGCATGGCCTCGCGTCACGACTCCATCTTTGTTATCGTGAATCACTTCTCTAGGATGGCACACTTTGTGCCTTGCTCTAAGATAGCCGATGCATCTCACATTGCCCACCTCTTTGTCAAAGAGGTCGTTCGCCTTCATGGTCTCCCACTCACGATTGTGTCTAACCGTGACACTCGGTTTGTTTGTCACTTTTGGAAATCCCTTTGGGCCCCACTCGGCACCACACTCAAGTACTCATCCACGTACCATCCACGAACCAATGGTCAAACGGAGGTGGTTAACCATAGTCTGGGGAATCTTCTGCGTTGTTTAGCTGGTGACTTCCCACGCTATTGGGCTGATCATATTCCCATTGTGGAGTTTGCGTATAATAGCGCCTTTAACTGGTCTACCCAGTTGAGTCCCTTCCAAGTTCTGCTTGGGCACCAACCTAGGAAGCCTATAGATATGCATAACGTCCCAGCTCCCCCTTCTGTCCATGAGTCTGCACATGCATTTGCATCCCATAACGCGGGTTTACAAGATGAGATTCACCGCCGGATCTACTTGAGCAATACATGGTATGCAGTTGAGGCCAACGAGCATCATAGGCCACACCATTTTGAGGTGGGTGAGCGAGTGATGGTACGGATCCACCCTGATCGCCTGAGGTCTAGAGCCAATTGGAAATTGCATGCACGTTGCGACGGGCCCTACACGGTTATGCGAAGGGTCGGCACCAACACCTACCCTTGCGCGAAAGAAGACACAGCACCTAGCATGGCCGTGACCCCGGCCGTGATGCGCTTGGCGCAAATCCGCCCATACTGTCACGCCCGTGACCGGACGCATGGCCAGGCCATGATTAGCTCGCCGAATGTCATTACCCCCAGCACGCCCGTGTGTCCAACTGTGAAGGGCTCGGCGGAAGTAGTGACCGATAATCATGCCCGTGACAATATGCACAGTCCAGCCGTGATAGCTACGACAGACTCCCCAGGTCTCATTCACGGCCATGAATGCAAACACGGCCAGGCCGTGAAGGCCTTGAAAACACAGATGGGTCCAGTTCTTCAGGAGGTTCGACGTTCGCAACGGTCTTCCCATCCAACAAACCACTTTGTGGGGGTGGTGAGCCCATCCTTCGCTTCAACGGAGCCCATCCTCCTGATCAACTTCATAAATTTTCCACGAGGACACCCCCAAGAGTCAACTTTCAACCTCTAATACAACCGGGTCCTCAATTCCGCTGAGGAGATAGCTAATAATGTGCAAAACTAGCCAACGATCAGTAAATTCTGTTGCTTCGTGGTGGCCTGTTCAAAGATGGTCTAGCATGCCGCAATGGCCCGGACAACGGCCCAAGAAGCGTAGCCCATGCGCCAGCCCCATCAGCATATTCCCTGCAGAAGTTGGTAGCTTTAACTTTCAGTTTGTTAGAGGACATCTTGACCCTCTTTTAGGAAGTTAGGGGGTCGTTGGCTTATCCAACAACCCTCATGTGATTGTCATGTGTCTTCCCTCCCTCTTGATCTATAAAAGAGGGCTGAGGGCTAGTTTATTTTCAGTTTTTGCTGTAGTAGACACCTTTCTCCACGCGAAAGCTTAAGTCCAGTAAATTATGAGGACTCGGTTGTGAGTCTTCTCGTTTTCAAATTACTCCATTTCATTTCAAATCACTCCGAGCACCTCTTCCTGACAACTCTTTGGCTCCTTTATTGTATGATTACTTCGACTTCTCTCACGTTCTCCGGCGGCCATCCTTGTGCGCCCAGCCTTCTCACTCTGTCTAGGACCAGCTAGTGCCCCTCTCTTCGCTCCTGACTATGCGTGCTTGTAAAGAAAATTGGCACTACAAGCAAGGTTAGTAGTTTGAGATTGTATAATCGTGTTTTCTGGTTTCCTCGGCTCGTTGGTATAGCTCAAGTCGCATCTTCGCGGTAATGTTTTCATCGGTTTTCTCGGATTCCCTCAGATAAGCTTTCATTTCTCTCGCTTCAAGACCCTCTGATGTTTTCTGCATCATCGTCTCCACCTTCTTAGAGTACTGAACTAAGGACCTTCCCTCCCAAAAAGTTCCACTGCGTCATTTGGCCCAACAATCCGTTCACTAAAATTTTGAATGTTTGGCCCAATGGCCTGTTGATGCAGGAGGACCCTCCACGACAGCTTTAGAACTAGAGAAACATGGCCATTCTGTGGACTTCTCTCCAGACAAGGTTCCACCTCCCTTAAAACGTTAAAAGGGACCTACCTGACGGAACCACAATAAGGCGATCTCAACGTTCAAGTGAATCACCAAATTGGTACATGGGCATCATCAATCCATTATCAGCCCACACAGAGGTATTGTAGCCCATGTGCTTGGCACCCCGGCCACCTGAAGACCTGGTCAGCGATCGTTACCACAACCAGTTGACCAACACAGCCCAAGAACAAGCTAGCACAATGATGAATCAGCCCACCATCAGCAAATTCTACTATTTTATCGCTGCCTGCTCTAAGATGGTTTGATGGCCCAGTTGTAGCCCAGAAGGCCTAGCCCATGTGCCCATCTTCAGATTCTATCATCTACTTTAGTTGGTAGTAGTTAGTTAATGCTTACATCATATGCTTATATTAGCAGCATCTTGAATGTTTTTAGTTAGTTAGAGTAAGTGGTCATGCTTGTGGTGTGTTATTACCTAGTTATACTTATGGTGTGATATTCCCTAGTCATGCTTGTGGTGTGATATTCCCTCCCTTACTCTTTAAAAAGGAGCTGGAGTTTAGCTTGTTCCTTAGCTTTCTTGTGTGATAGGAGCTCACTTTGGAGAGGTTAGAGTGTAGAGCAAGGTGTGTGATCCTTGGTTCGGCCTCAATTCCTAGCCTACCAGTTATACTCGTCTTTCATTTCAAAGAAGTAAATCGCACTGCAGGTGCATTAGGTTTGCCTATTTTCGAATTTTCATTATGTTGTTCTTGCTTGATTTTCTTACCCACAGGCATTCGTATGCCAGAGACGTAGACGTTCCTTGGCTTTGTTGTGACCGCAGGTTCATAGGCGCACGAGCTGAGTCACCGCTAAGTCTGCTGCCCTTGTTACTGTGCTGTGCTTAAATTTCTCACTAAGAGAGGTTAGTGAGTTTCATTTCTATAGTTGGGTGTCATGGGTTTCTTCATTGTCCATGTTGTTGTTGTGTCTGCAAGTGCACGGATACTCGAAGTAATAATTAAGATATCGAACCACAGAGATCTCGTTTGCTAAGTACCAAAGAATTGATTTCTTATTAGCTAGGCAATCAAATGTGATGTAAGTAAAATTCGAAAAGAACACGAAATCAGAGAAAGAAAAGCTGGGACTAGGGCTTCATCTTCTATGACTAGAAGGAAATAAGCGCATCGTCAGTCCACTCTTATTATGATAAAGATATAATTTACTTTAGGAAGAAATCATCTCGCTTTTGCGTAGACAATTTACAAAGAATCAATCATCACTTTCGCACAAGATTAATTCAATGCTAAAGATAAGTAAATCATTGACAAAGAAATCAAAGATCACTTTCATGCATCCAATCTCTATGTTAATCATCTCAAGTGAAAACTAAATACTTTTATACTTTAGTTTCACAGGTTCTACTTAAGGTTCTCCAACGATCCGATACTTAATTTCTTGCAATACCTTCATGTTTAATTCAATAATTCTTCCTAGATTAGAATAATCAACAAGGCAATAAACTTCTAAAATCTAGAAATAGAACAAACCTAATTTCTTATGATGAGTTTCTAAATCTCAATTTTAGGGTTCCAAGTTTTCGCAAGTCACTTTTTAGTCCATATCACAAAAACTCCAATACATGCTGAAAATATGAAACTAGAAAGAATTAAAGGCAATCATCACTTAAGCAGAATTATCATAACAAAAGTTCCCTAACGAAATAAGGATTATCCAGTCATAACAAAATTAAGGGGATTACACCCCCCATGTCCCAAAAAGTGTTTAAGCTAGCATGGTTTGAGAATTACAGTAATCCATAGTTTGGAATGATCAAAAATCGATGAGATAGAGGAATTTTTACCAAACACAGAGCTATAATGAAAATTGCAACCGTAATTTAGCGTGTGAATAGTGCAGGCGATGCTTCTTTCCTTGATTTCTCCTTCGATCAATCTCCTTTCACTCTGAAACTTCTAGAGTATGTTCTCCTCTCCCAAGCGTAGCTTCCCTTCAAATTTCATGGCCAGAGATGCTCTGTACGCTTCCCGGTGGTGAAACATAGGGCGGCGGTGAAGATAGCAATTTCTCTCTCCACCACTGATCAAAATTAGGGCATTCAGTGTGATGATGTTCACCTTGTTCTCTGGAGTATTCCCCTTTTTACGGATCTCAATATGGTGGTCTAAATCGTCCGCAATCATCCTAAGAATCGAACGCGCAACTCCCTTTGATACCAGAATGATAAAGCTACTAATGGGTGGGGTGATCCTTAGAGCCGTACTATAGGGTGTTACACGATGCACGCAAAAACGAGAGAGGGTTGTGAGACGAGGGAAGTGAAAACACGTCGGAAATGTAGGGACACATAATGAAAGCACGATGAAAACAGCGGCGAGTGTTGGTGTATATGCCCTAAGACCTATATTTGGTCAAACATTGTACTACTTCACTGAGATATTTATATATATCATTCTGGCATTGTCATTATCTATGTTTGTTTACATCTGCAATAATGCACTTACATGATAATGTCCCTGGAGACAGATTGGATCTGTGCTCAAAAGATTGTCCCCAGTCGATATACCTTAGTGGATAAGGGACAGCTATGGTACTTATAAGACTGATATATGGGCTGGTTAGGCACGGGGTGCTAACGCAGACATATGAGTATATCAGTGGTGGATATATTGGACCGACCCGCTGTGAGGCTATGACTTGGTGTCATAAGTTAACCTCACAAGTGATAGGAGATACATTGATCCGTATACTTGAGGTCATTGACTCTTCTATATGGTTAGGGATATACTTTGATACAACCTAACACCTCGCCGTAGCTGGGAGGTTATAAGGGTTGCCATTGAGTATGTCACGACCCATATGAGAAGACCAATTGACAAATAAAGGAATTGTCCCTTCCTTGTGGAAGTATGATATCCATGGAGCTCCTCTATGGTCTATGACTGAAAGTGTATGGCCATACCCAGGTAAAGACCTGATTTAGTCATAGCCATGTGATTGGATGAAAAACAAGTGATGACACACTTGTCCAATCGGATATCAGTTTGGCAAAGGGACTGTAATGTATCTGCACCTGTTGCGATGATGGGGATGTCGATGTCGATATCCATTCTGATGACTTGGGTAGCAGCGATGCACTGCTAGGTTCTACTCACTGCTTGTGAGACCTTAGGTCTGCAATGCCAACGTCAAAGGAACCTACAGGGTCACACACCAAGACACTCGAGTTCTCGTATTGATCGGAAAGCCTTATGATCGAGTTATTGGATAACTCGGATCTATTTTGGAGATTTCATCAGCGCCAATGGGCCTGATGAGATGGAAGAAACTTATTGGAACTAACTTCTATTTTTGGCATATTGGCCGAATTAACCATGGTTAGCCTCATTTAACCTTGGGTTAAGTTGGATTGGATCCAATAGCTTGGTTAACATGGGTAATGGACTTTGGGCTAGGCCCATTGCTAAGTTGGGCTCACTGATAAGTTATCATGAAGAGAAGAAGGGCTAAAAGGGTATAATGGGGGCAAGTCTTCTCCCCTAGGCGCCTATGGGCATAATGGGGAGAATTGGCAAAGTTTGCTTCATTTAGAAGCAATATGTGCCTCCCCCCTTATCCCTTATGGTATGAAAGCCTATATGGCATTACTTGGGGCACAAGGCAAGGCCTTGGTGCACAAGGGAAGACTTGGGCGAATAAGGAAGGGTTGAATGAGAATTATGGAAATGTCTTAGAGACTTTCCTTGCTTCAAACCTTCTCATCCTAGCTGCCCACTTGTCTTGATCCTAGCCCTTCATGAACCGCCTCTTGCCCTATTAATAGGACCCCTTGTTGCCCCTCTTGGATGATGATTTTCTTGAGTGCCACTCCTTGGAGGCGTGTGCAAGTAGAAGGGGCGAGAGCAAGGGTTCAAGAGGCGCAATCTTCTCTTCCTCCAAACCCTAGCCGTAAGTGTGCATCTCCTCTTCTCTTCTTGGCGTGAGATGGCTTGGAGTTGGCAGCTTCTCAATCCCCTCTTCTCAACCCTTGGTGCATATACCTTGGAGGTGGCGCAAGGTTGAAGGAAGTGAATAAAAGGCGTGGATCTTCTTCCCGAGGCAAGCACCAAGCGAGGAAGAAGAGAGCTCGAGGAGTCCGTGTGTGTGAGACTGCAGAGGGCAAACACGTGGGCGCCTATCTCGACATCGGCATAACCGTGCTCGCTTCAGGTACTTTCTATCACATCGTGTCGATCCCCTCGCTTGATGATCCGCACTGGGTTTTTGGGACTGGCCTGTTTCGGGGACATTGATTCTACTGCGCATGTATTATGTATTGTTTCAATGCCAAAATTTGTAAAATGTCCCTGGGGTTTCCCAACAGTGGTATCAGAGCGACTTGCCAGCCTCGAACGATATTTTTCATGCTTTTCGATGCTCACATGACATGATGTAATTTTCGTAAATTGCATATGCCATGATCATATGATTTTTCATAAAGAAGAAAAATTAAAGTTTCTTTCTCCTATCCTCTTTGTCAATTTCTTTTGGATTTTTGGATTGGTCGATTTAAGATCAAAGGCGCACGTGATTTTGTCAAGTAGGACGGACATTGTGTCTTCGAACTGGCCGAGTCTCTTCATCTGACAAAATTGCCAGCCGAAAGGATCCATAAAATCACCTTGAAAAATTAATCACAAATAACTAAAAGATTTGTGATAAAAGGATGAGGAAAAGAGACTTGTTTTATTAGAAACTAAAATTGAAGATTTTAGGTTTTTCATGAGCATGTAGAAATGCATGAGTAAGTGCCTTGAATGTGCATGATGTTGTGATCATGAGTCAAGCCCCTTGCATGCCTATGATGTATCCTTATGAGGCCTGCGTGCCGCTTTTCCTTTTGCGTAAATAAATTAAGAACAAGATTAGGGTGGCACAAATCACTTGGAGCTTTGGCGCATGCATCTACCTTGATGGCGCATGCATTCTAAGTGGCACAAGTTAGCATAGCCGAACCCTTTGGGTTTGGGAGCTAGCTATCTTGGCCCCTTGCATGATGGCGCATCTTCCTTTGAGGAAGACCATGGCATTGGCCGAACCCATGAGTGTGCATCTGGGGTTTTCCCTAAAGACACCTCTAGGGTTTGCGAGCTAAACCATGGTTAGAAGGACCTTGGAGCCAACCTTGAAGATCAAGCTAGAGGTCGGCTAGGTTAGGTCTTGTTATAGGGGCTTGAATCCTAGGTCAAGAGTTGAACCCCTTCTTGGCATGGGTCGGTTCAATGTCTTGAATAGACTATGATTACATCATCCCTTTACTGCTTTCATTATCTGCTAAAGCATGCCTGCAATGTTTTATCGTTATGTTATCACTATAGGATCACATGCCTGTAATGTTAGACATAAGATAAAACTGAGTTGATGAGACCTCAAAAACCCTCACTAAAATATCAAGTCTAGTAGTCTTCTAATGCATAGCCCTCATCAAGCTATCGATCAGTGGTGTTGTGAACTATTTCCCACCCTCGTGGGACACACCCACTTATCTTTAGAAGGTGTGTGGTGGCAATGGTTTCCCCAGTCCGTTTTAACTGGGCGCGCCTTCGCAAGGAAACTATTGGCCCTGGGCATAACGATTAGGAATGGACTTGACTATAATTTCATATGTGCTAGGCACATGATGAAACTCTAGAGGCATCATTGAGAGGTTGGGATTTCATGCTGTATCCAGCCCTCGCTGGACATGAAATGCCTAGACTGTCTCAATAAGGGGAATTGCTTAGAGCAATCGGCCGGCGTGCCCACCTTAGGAAGCATGGGTTATTTTGTGCATCTCATCCCACCCTCGTGGGATGCAAAGCCCTGTGTGGAGTAAGGATCCCATCTCACTAGGAAATCTCAGATTTCTAGTTTGACTTTGTGGGTTGTCATTCTGATCAAAATAGTGAGAGCCATGGTGATTTAAAACAAGTCCAGTTTAAATGATCTGAAGGTAGTATTGATCTGCTATTTCTTGGTTGTTGTAGAACAATGGCTACAAACATTGGCGGATTAACACTGCGATCCCTTCTTGAGAAGGATAAGTTGGTTGGATCCAACTTTATGGACTGGCATCGGAACTTGAGGATAGCCCTCAAGCTCAAGAAGAAGCTATACGTCCTTGAGCAGCCTCTTCCTGCGACTCCTGTGCCTAATGCCAGAGCGGCAGACAGGGATGCTTTTAGAAAGCATCAAGATGACTCTTTGGAGGTAGCATGTCTCATGCTTGGAACTATGGCACCTGAACTTTAGGTGTAGTATGAGGAGCAAAACGCTTTTCAGATGATAACTCATCTGAAACAGATGTTTAAAGCTCAAGACAGGACTGAGAGATATGATACCGCCAAAGCAGTCTTTCGGTGCAAGTTATCTGAAAGTGCACTAGTGAGACCCCATGTTCTCAAGTTAATTGGGAATGTGGATCATCTCAGGAGACTGGGACACAACAGAGATAACAAGCTAGTTGTGGATCTTATTCTGCAGTCCCTACCCCCTACCTTCAGTCCATTTGTTATTAACTTCAACATGAACCGGATTGAGTGCACAAGGGAGGAACTACTGAATATGCTCCGAACAGCCGAGCGTGAAATGGGTAAGACCAAGCCCAATTCTATTCTTTTGGTCCCTGCGACCAAGAAGATAAAGAAGAAGGGTAAGTCACGTGGTAAGAGCAGTGCCAAGGGTCCTACCAAGGCACTGAAGAAAAAGGCAAGGAAGTCAAAGGACCAGAGGTATTTCCACTATGGCGAGCAGGGCCACTGGAGAAGGGACTGCAAGCAACTTCAGAATGAGGAGAAGAAAGGCTTGGCCTTAACTTCTAGCTCAGGTATTTATGTTACCGAAGTCAACATTTCTACTTCTATTTCATGGGTATTGGATACCGCATGTGGAGCTCATATTTGTACAAATATGCAGGGGCTTAAAAGAAGTAGATCGGTAAGGGCTGGAGAGATGGACCTACGAGTTGGAAACGGAGCACAAGTTGCTGTTGTTGCTGTAGGAGTTTTGACTCTCTCCCTCCCTTCAGGACTTCAATTAGAACTAGAGAATTTCTATTATGTACCTTCATTAACCAAAAACATTATATCCATTCCTTACTTGGCAAGGAAAAGTTTTATATTTGAAATAAAGGAGAACTCCTATTCTTTTTCGTTTGCAAATATGTTTTATGGGAAGGGCACATTATGCAATGGCTTATATGTCTTGGACATGAATAGTTCTATTTGCAACATAAATAGTAAAATGACCAAACTGAGTGGTTCAGTTGGTGCCTTCCTATGGCATTGTCGATTAGCCCATATAAATAAGAACCGCATTCAACAACTCCATGCAAATGGATTGTTAGATCAAGTTCCTTGGAGGAATTTGATACATGTGAGCCTTGTTTATTAGGGAAAATGACAAAGACACCCTTCACCAAAACTGGTGAGAGGGCACAAGGTTTGTTGGATCTCATACATACTGATGTGTGTGGGCCATTCAATAAACAAGCCAGAGGAGGACACAACTACTTCATTACCTTTACTGATGACTTCAGTAGGTATGGTTATGTCTACCTAATGAGACATAAATCTGAGTCCTTTGAGAAATTCAAGGAGTTCAAGAATGAAGTAGAGAACCAACTTGGTAGATCCATTAAAGCTCTTCGATCTGATCGAGGTGGAGAGTACCTGAGCGGTGAGTTCCTTGACTATTTTAGGGAGTGTGGGATCCTATCCCAACTCACTCCTCCTGGAACACCTCAATGGAACGGTGTGTCTGAGAGGAGAAATCAAACTTTGTTGGACATGGTTTGATCCATGATGAGTCATGCAACTCTACCACCCTCATTCTGGGGTTATGCACTTGAGACAACTTCTCTTATACTGAATAATATTCCATCTATGAGTGTCTCAAAGATTCCGTACGAGGTATGGAGTGGGAGATGACCCAATCTCTCTTTTATCAGGATCTGGGGATGTGAGGCTTATGTCAAACGTCAGGATTCTAGCAAGCTAGAACCCAGATCTGATAAATGTGTTTTTGTGGGGTATCCTAAGGAAACAAAAGGATACTACTTTTATGTTCCCAACGAGAACAAAATATTTGTTGCTCGGGTCGCTGTCTTTCTAAAAAAAGAGTTTCTCATGAAAGAAGCAAGTGGGAGCAAGTTCGACTTGGACGAGGTCTAAGAGCAACCACAAGAGAGAGAGGTGGAACCTGAGCGACCTGCACCAGTTGCTGGGCAACCTGAGGCTCAGACACAGGTCCCACATAGGTCTGGGAGGATTCATCATGCACCTGAGAGGTATGGGTCGCTGCCGACCCAACACGATGAGATCTTCATCATTGAAGATGAACCCAGGACTTATGATGAGGCGGTCAGTGGACTGGACTCCGAGAAATGGCTTGAGGCCATGTGATCCGAGATGGATTCAATGTCGGCTAACCAAGTCTGGGATTTGGTTGAGCTGCCTGATGGTGTAAACCCCATAGGCTGTAAATGGGTCTTGACACGCTCCGCAAGTGCACGGATATGTCGAAGTAATATAAAAGATGTCGAATCCCACAGGGAGCAAGGTTGAGTACTAGAAAATCCGAGTCCTAATAGCTAGGCGAATCGAAACGTGGGTATTTGAAGACGGAAGTCGAAAACAAACAAGTGCAACTAATTCGGTAGAGAAAAGATATAAGAGAAAATTCAGGGCTACGGCTTCCACCACGATGATAATCTTAATCGCACAAGAAAGATATTAGTTATTTGGTTTATTGGTTTTGCACAAGGAGTCTAACCCTAGGGTACAAGGTGCCCTCTCTCGAGTGATACACCCCGGTGTTCATTTTAGACCGACCTCCTACTCTCGCGGTGGATCGTTCTAAGACGAACCCAATGAGTTCTATGGCAAACTATGAAATCCTCAAGCGAAGACCAAGCACTCTCGTGTCGGGATCTCGCAAGTTTTACTCGGAGGTTCGACCCTTACGATCCTTCTCTCGATATGAATCGTAATGGCTAACACGCGATATTACTCGGCCAAGATAAAACCACAAAATAAATACGTCAAAGTAAAATATGCTCACAATTCATACCAAATAACATAAATAGATACAAAGTTTGCAATTAAAATCTTCAAAGGGTTTCCACCAAGCCCCGAAATAGGGTTTACGCTACAATCATCATTGAAACGCTCAAAATCTCTCTTTTAATGAAATGAAAAGTATAAGAAAACGAAGCTAAGGAGAAGGAGACGATGAACCGAAGGAATCCTGAAGAAATCGTGATGATCGTGTGTCTCAATCTCCGAAAATCTCCAAAAATTGCCACTGTCGCCGAGTTCTTCCGTCCGCTCCACTTCTTCTCGTGAATGCCCGATGATTAGCTCATAATAATTGGGGCTTTTGTATCCTCTGCGTTCGCCTCAGAAAGAGCTTTCTAAAGACACCTTACTTGCCAAATTTGGACTCCGAACGGGTGAGAAATCGAAGGAAAATCGAGTGTGGGTCAGGTCCGCTCGCGAATCTAAGTTAGAATCACGGTGAACCCCGCCGGGTTCACCTGGCTGTGATTCATTATGAGAGTTCGGCTGAAAGAAGCGCGGTGAACCCCGCCGGGTTCACCTAGCCATGATGTGTTCTAGATCATTTTCGGCCAAATGGAATTATGGTGTACCCCGGTGGGGTTCACCCGGACGTGACGCTCTCTGTGGCATACGCTGGCTGGCGACTGGGATGGTGAACCCCGTGGGGCTCACCCAGCCATGATTGTCAGGCTAACTCCAAATAGGCTCAAATTTGACAGGCGGCTTCGTTTTCGCATGAGAAATTGTCCCATGGCCTCAGAATCTTCAAAATATGTTGAAAAAAATGGTGTTTTTATCTGAAATTCCATAAAAGTGCTAAAAAGTGAAGATTCCGAAGATATGAAGGAAATAAGCCCATAATGAGTATAAAAATGTCGAAATAAGCTTAGATTTGACATAAAATAACTATGAAAATAACTACCAAAATGCAATGCATCAAAATACTCCAGACTTAAATCTTTGCTTGTCCTCAAGCAATAAAATAAGATGAGATACATGATAGGTACAAGAGAAATCTTTCATGTCAAGATATACATGTTAGAAAAACATTTAATACCAATCCAAGATCTAATCAGGAGAAATTAAGTAAATGGTTGTCTCAAGTGTTCAACAGTTTGATCCCACAATAACTAGATGCCAAACAACTTAGTAAGCAGCGAACATAGGATTCAATTAAGCTTACATAAAACACTCATGCAATTCCAATCCTTCCTAGTCAAATCGTTGGGGTTAACTCAAATGTTTTATTCAGGATACAATATACTGATTATTGCACTGGACTTCAACTCATAACCTTATGTACCATTGCCAATTTTTCATAATGCCATGTAGAGGAGTCATTTCATTGTTTTCAATTTCACATCCTTTAGATTTCAACTCATGTCCTTCGGTACCACTGCCAATTTTGAGCAGTGCCAAGTAGAGGAATCTAAGGGTGAATATTTTTTTTTTTTTTTTTGCAATTCTCAGCAGTTGATAACATGTCCATTTTGACAGATGCAGTGTTTCCCCAACAATAGAAAGGAAATCAAAGAATAACTAAGTGAATATGTATCTCAATATGATTCTCATGTAAGTTGCAAGCTTGAGTTGATTGAACAATCATTTCAATGTTTGACCCACTAGTGAACATCTCAAAAACAATCCAAATCACAAAATTTCTAAATCATAGAACATATGGATATGGTTCAAATAGTATCTCTAACAAGGTGGTATACTCTAGACTTACTTCTTTGATTATTCTTAACCAATCAAGTATTCAACTTTAAAATTTCGAAATAGCTTTCATAGGACAATTCATATGCATAACTCTCATGAAAATTTCACAGGGCAAATATGGAAAGCATAGTCATCATAATGTAGTGCGGACGCAAATATCAAAATACGGTCATACAATCACGATGTGGGGCCTGAAGAAGTGGACCAGGCCCACGAATATAATGGCATATAAGATACAATGCCACATAATATCCATCTCAAAGTAAAAGTATCCATCCAAACATATTAGAGTCAAGGTGTCATAGTCATATAGCCACATGAAGAGAAGAGAATAGAAACCAGAATGCAGAATGCTCACCCACTCTAAAAGTTTGCAAAGTCCTCTATGCAATTCCATGGTGTGAGAGGAGTGGAAGATGACGCTGATGGTCTGGGAAGCTACCTCCGCTTGCGCGAGTGAGAGCTAGAAGCCCATGGAGCTCTTGCTCTTCCCGCATCCGGTGTAATCTGGCTCGGCCTCGTCATTAGAAGAAATGTTCATGCGAGCCATTTTGTCTTCAGAGAGGGCGGATAGCTGGTCGTCCATGATTGATATCTTCTCCCAAACAGAACTCATCATTTTATGTTGCCTCTACATATAGGCTTCCATGGACTCCCAATGCGAAGACTGGTTCTGCTGGATGTGGGTAACGGCGGTGTCTAGGTTATCAATCATCTCCCGTTGATGGAGTTGCTCGTCTTTGATTTCCTGCAATACAAACATCATAGAATCATGAGAGGAGGTGCCACCAAAGAAAAATGCTCCCAGTGCTAGTGGTGCCATGTCGACTGGATCGGACTGTGCGTCCTCAACTGGCTGGATGCGCCAGTTTCCACGAACTCTGATAGATGTGCGCTCCGGGTTTGGCAAAGGCAAGCAGAAGGGGTTTCCCTTGAATGTCATACAATAAGAATCTCCCTTGCGTATAATCAGCTTCATGGCAACGCAAGACTCGATGTCGAGCCTGTTGTTGCTGGTAGCCTCCAATGTGCCGTAGGGAATAATACCGAGGGAAACTGCCAGAGGTGTGATCAAGCCGCCAATCACTATCGCCCCCCTCAAAGAACGGGCGATGCGGCTGAAATGCTTTGCCAAATAATATCCTGAATCGACTCTAAAACTGTGGAGCATGCACCAGATATAAAATAACTCAGTCTGTCGAACCATACCATCACTTTCACCGCGGCCAAAGAGAGTGTGGGCCAATACGCGGTGAACGTACTTGATCACTGGGTTACACAGACTGGAAACGCGAGCTGTGCGAGCGGAGTAGATGTGCTCGTTAGTGATAGTGCCCCAGAAGCTCTGCTTACTATACTCAGTAGGGACTCTGCGTGCGCTAGGCTCTGGAAAACTGTAAATATGACGGAACTGTGAAAGAGATAGGATGTGTTCGATGTTACCCAGGGGGAAGGACATACGGCCTGGATCATCATCAAGTATAGGATCAACTTTAACTTCCAATGAACTCAAAAATTCCAGCGTGGTACCGATGTAGGTGGGTGAGAATAGCTGCTGAAATTGCTCCCACCCTATGGATGCATACATCAAGTCAAAGTCTCCAAGCATCTGTAAGGTGGTTCGATCAAGATACCGCGTATTGAGCACGCGGCGTTGTCGCAGAATCTGATACTGTGCCTCTTGTGCAGCGTTCCGGAAGGTAATCCCGAACTCATTCCGGGGAGATATGTAAGTCTGCGGTCGGCTGGCAGGCGTGCGACCGTGGCGAGACGAAGAAGAGTCAAGTGTAGCCGAAGAAGGCCGGTAGGAGGGAGGTGTAGGCGTCGGTTCGTACTCCTCATCGTCCGTGGCGGACGAATCTGACAGCGCCTGCTAAGGGCGTGAGGTTCTCTTGCTGGCCATGGCTTTTGTCCTTGGAGGCATTGTGCTGAGATGATTGGAAGACGACTGGTAAGTGTCGACTATGAGAACTCTGGTCGGAGGTGTTCTTAGATCGGAAGTGGTGGCGGATCAGCAGAAAGTCGGCGAAATCAGAAGACACAAAGTTCCGATGTGAAACCGACAAGAAGAGCTAGATCAGATTGCAAGGAATCACAAATCATAACCTAAGAGATCGCCTTTAAGTGTTGAGGACGAGAGAAAGCGGCGGAATCGGTCGATCTCATTGAGCACGGGAGGCGGTGGTGGAAGCTTGTTCGATCTAGAGAGGCGAAGATCTGGGCTGCAGAATTTGTCTCGCCTGTAAAGAAACTTGAATCTGACTCGGAAAGAAATCCTCTGTGTTTGGAAAGAAATAAGATCTTAGCAAGATTTGGGGGGTGGCGGCGGAAGCCTTCGCGTGTGTGCCCTAGTTTCGGGCGAATAAAACTTGAAATTCCAGTGAACCCGCCCGGGCTCACTCGCCCGTGATGTTTACTGTGGTCGGGCAGAAGCAACAGAAACACAGGTGAACCCGCTGGGGTTCACCGACCCGTGAAGCTTACTGGAAGTTTTCTAGTGTTTGGAAAGATGGTGAACCCCATGGGGTTCACCTGCTTGTGAAATCCGCTAGTCAAAAAGCCTGGGCACACTGGTACAGTACACATCATGGTGAACCCCATGGGGTTCACCAGGCCGTGATGTTCACTGTACACTCGAGAAAATCTGGAAAAAATCTAGAAAAGATTCCCAACGCTCCCTCTTCTTCTAATGATAAGGAAAAATTATGCAAAAGAACTAAAATCAATCAAGAACTTGGGTTGCCTCCCAAGAGCGCTAGGTTTAGGTCAGTAGCTCGACCATGAGAGTTTTCAAAATTTCAAATCTGGGGGGTCTGAGAGAGCTAAAACTTCCTCTCTCTCAACCCGCTCATCTTCAAAGTAATGCTTGAGGCGGTGCCCGTTTACTGTGAAACTTCCAGTTCGTTCTGTCCAAATCGTGATAGCACTATAATGTTGAACTTTCTGAACTGTGAAAGGACCGAACCACCTCGTTCGAAGCTTTCCTAGAAATAATCAAAGTCTTGAATTAAACAGAAGTACTTTGTCCCCCTCATGAAATTCTTTCTTTGTTATGCGCTTATCGTACCAAAATTTGGTGCGTGCTTTGTAGCTCTTGGCATTCTCATAAGTAAAAAGGCGCAATTCCTCTAATTCATCAAGTTGAAGCTTTCTCCTTTCACTAGCGTTCTTGATATCAAAGTTGATTTGTTTGACAGCCCAATACTCCCTGTGCTCAAGTTCAACAAGTAAGTGACATGATTTTCCATAAATAAGTTAGAAAGGAGACATACCAAGGGGCGTCTTAAATGCCGTCCTATACGCCCATAAAGCATCGGGTAATTTTATAGCCCAATCCTTCCGTGATCGCGATACAGTTTTCTCCAAAATTTGTTTGATTTCTCTATTGGAGACCTCTACCTGACCACTGGTTTGAGGATGGTAGGGCGTAGCAATTTTGTGTCGTACACCATACTTTTTCAATAATGCTCTGAACTTTTGCTCAATAAAGTGGGAGCCGCCATCGCTGATCAGGAAGCGTGGGACTCCAAATCGGGGGAAGATAATGCACTTCATAAACCTCATAACGACTCTGGAATCGTTTGTAGCTTCGGCGGATGCCTCAACCCACTTTGAGATGTAATCAACGGCGACCAAGATATACCGTTTTCCACATGAAGAGGGGGAAGGGGCCCATGAAGTCTATCCCCCATACATCGAAAATTTCTACTTCCATGATATTGTTGAGTGGCAACTCGTCCCTTTTTGATAAGTTTCCAGTCCGTTGACAACTGTCACAAATGGAAACAAAACGTTTAGCATCATAGAATATGGAGGGCCAATACAAACCAGACTGTAAAACTTTAAAAGCTATTTTAGAAGCCCCCGCGTGTCCTCCATAACGCGAAGCATGGCAATGGGTTAACACATCCTGTATCTCTTCCTCAGGAACGCATCGTCTGTACGATCCGTCCGCACACCTCCGGTATAGACATGGCTCGTCCCAATAATAAAACTTCACATCATGTAGAAATCGCTTCTTCCTCTGAAAAGTGAGGTCTGGAGGAAAGATGTTAGACACAATGTAGTTAACAAAATCTGCATACCATGGGACTTGTTGATCTAATAAGGCATAAAGGTGCTCTTCAGGGAATGTATCGTTAATCTCTAATTCTGCATCAATTTCATTGTCTGCGTTGCGGTCAAGTCTGGAAAGATGATCAGCCACTAGATTCTCACTCCCCTTCTTGTCTCTGATTTCTATATTGAATTCTTGCAAGAGGAGGATCCATCGAATGAGCCTTGTCTTTGCGTCCTTCTTGTTGATCAGGTATTTTATGGCTCCATGATCAGTAAACACGATTACTTTTGAATTAACGAGGTATGAGCGAAACTTATCAAAAGCAAAGACAATCGCTAGCAGCTTCTTTTCCATAGTCGCATAATTTATCTGAGCGTCGTCAAGTGTGCGACTGGCATAATAGATGGCGTGAAGCTTCTTATCCTTCCTCTGTCCCAAGACCGCCCCAACAGCTTGACTGCAAGCATCACACATCAGCTCAAAAGGTAGCGACCAATCTGGGGGTTGAACTATTGGAGCAGAGATTAATGCATCCTTAAGTTTCGAGAAGGCTTCTTCGCAATCCCTGTCAAAGCAAAATATAGTGTCTTTAGCAAGTAAAGTAGTCAAGGGGCGAGCTATCTTAGAAAAATCTTTAATAAATCTTCTGTAGAAGCCAGCGTGTCCAAGGAAGCTCCTGATCCCCTTCACTGATGTAGGCGGCTTGAGATGTTCGATGACTTCGATCTTGGCTCTGTCCACCTCTATCCCTCATTCAGATACTAGGTGCCCAAAGACAATGCCTTCCTTGACCATGAAGTGGCACTTCTCCCAGTTCAAGACTAGGTTAACCTCTTCGCACCTCTACAAAACCTTAGACAAATTAGACAAACAATGATGGAAAGAGGATCCATAAACAGAAAAATCATCCACAAAAATATCCATGAAATCCTCATTAAAATCAGAAAATATGGCCATCATCGCTCGCTGAAAGGTCGCGGGGGCGTTGCAGAGGCCAAAGGGCATCCTTCGATACGCGTATGTGCCGTATGGACATGTAAAAGTTGTTTTCTCCTGATCATCCGGGTGGATGGGGATCTGGAAGAAACCTGAAAAGCCATCCAAAAAGAAGAAATAAGAATTATGTGCTAACCTATCTAACATCTGATCTATAAATGGAAGAGGGAAATGATCTTTTCGCGTTGCCGAATTCAACTTTCTGTAGTCTATGCACATCCTGTATCCCGTGACCGTTGACACGACCGCAAGTGCATAGTTATGTCGAAGTAATATAAAAGATGTCGAATCCCACAGGGAGCAAGGTTGAGTACTAGAAAGTCCGAGTCCTAATAGCTAGGCAAATCAAAATGTGGGTTTTGAAAGCAGAAATCAAAAACAAACAAGTGCAACTACTTCGGTAGAGAAAAGATATAAGAGAGAATTCAGGGCTACGGCTTCCACCACGATGATAATCTTAATCGCACAAGAAAGATATTAGTTATTTGGTTTATTAGTTTTGCACAAGGAGTCTAACCCTAGGGTACAAGGTGCCCTCTCTCGAGTGATACACCCCGGTGTTCGTCTTAGACCGACCTCCTACTCTCGCGGTGGATCGTTCTAAGGCGAACCCAATGAGTTCTATGGTAGACTATGAAATCCTCGAGCGAAGACCAAGCACTCTCGTGTCGAGGTCTCGCAAGTTTTACTCAGAGGTTCGACCCTTACGATTCTTCTCTCGATATGGATCGTAATGGCTAACACGCGATATTACTCGGCCAAGGTAAAACCATGAAATAAATATGTCAAAGTAAAATATGCTCACAATTCATACCAAATAACATAAATAGATACAAAGTTTGCAATTAAAATCATCAAAGGGTTTCCACCAAGCCCTGAAATAGGGTTTACGCTACAATCGTCATTGAAACACTCAAAATCTCTCTTTTAATGCAATGAAAAGTATAAGAAAATGAAGCTAAGGGGAAGGAGATGATGAACTGAAGGAATCCAGAAGAATTCGTGATGATCGTGTGTCTCAATCTCCGAAAATCTCCAAAAGTTGCCTCTGTCGCCGTGTTCTTCCGCCCTAGGCCGTTCTTCACGTGAATGCTCAATGATTAGGGCAAGAAAATTGGGGCTTTTATGTCCTCTGCGTTCGCCTTTGAAAGAGCTTTGTTTGTCCTCAAGCAATAAAATAAGATGAGATACATGATAGGTACAAGAGCAATCTTTTGTGTCAAAGTATACAACCAAGTTAGAAAATTGTTTAATAACAATCCAAGATCTAATCAGGAGAAATCAAGTAAGTGGTTGTCTCAGGTGTTCAACAGTTTGATCCCACAATAACTAGATGCTAAACAACTTAGTAAGCAGCAAACATAGGATTCAATTAAGCTTACATAAAACACTCATGCAATTCCAATCTTTCCTAGTCAAATCGTTGGGGTTAACTCAAATGTTTTATTCAGGATACGATATATTGATTATTGCACTAGACTTCAACTCATAACCTTAGGTACCATTGCCAAATTTTCGCAATGCCAACTAGAGGAGTCATTTTATTATTTTCAATTTCACATCCTTTAGATTTCAACTCATGTCCTTCGGTACCACTGCCAATTTTGCGCAGTGCCAAGTAGAGGAATCTAAGGGTGATTATTCTCCCCCTTTTTATTATTTATTTATTTCATGCTCTGCAGTTGATAACATATCCATTTTGACAGATGCAGTGTTTCCCCAACAACAGAAAGGAATTAAAAGAATAACTAAGCGAATATGTATCTCAAAATGATTATCATGTAAGTTGCAAGCTTGAGTTAATTCAACAATCGCATCAATGTTTGACCCACTAATGAACATCTCAAAATCAATCCAAATCACAAAAATTTCTAAATCATAGAACATATGGATATGGTTCAAACAGTATTTCTAACAAGGAGGTATCACTCCAGACTTAATTCTTTGATCATTCCTAACCAATCATGCATTCAACTCAAATTTTTGAAATAGCTATCATAGGACAAGTCTCATGATAGACGCATGAATTCATGAGAAAGGAATCAAACATTTCAAAATTTTCATAGCGTGTATAAGAGTCACAATCATCATAGCAAAGTACTAATATAGGCATGAAAGTAAAATGCAAAGTGTCATACATAACTGTCACAGAGTGGGGCCTGAAGATGCGGACCAGGCCCACGAATAAGATGGCATATAGAATAAGATGACATATAAAATAAGATGGCATATAAGATACAATGCCAGAATATCCATCACAGAATAAAAGTATCCATCCAAACATAGCACAGTCAAATAGCCACATGAAACAGGCAAATAGAAATCAGAAGATAGAAAGCTCACCCACTCTAAAATTTTGCATAGTTCTTTATGCAATACCATGATGTGAGAGGAGTGGATGCTGAAACAGATATCCGGGGGAAGCTACTTCTTTTTGCGCGAGCAGGAGCCAGAAGCTCTCAAGCTCGAGCTCTTCTTCTTCCCACGCGCACTATAATCCAGCTCAACCTCCTCATCTGAAGGAAAAATGCTGTCGGAGGAGATGTCCATCTAAGCCCTGTGCTCCTCAGAGGCAAAGGCGAGGCACTCATCCATCGCAGATAACTTTCCCCAAATAGAGCTCAGCATTTTGTGCTGGCGTTGCATACTAGCTTCATTTGATTCCCATCTAGCGGCGTAGTCCTGCTGCATGTGAGAGATAGTGGTGTCCATGTGATCAATCAACTCTCGCTGATGTAGCTGTTCCTCCTTGATTTCCTACAATACAGACATCATAGAATCGTGAGAGGAGGTGCCACCAAAAGAAAATGCTCCGGGTCCTACAATACAGACTGGATCGGGCTGTGCGTCCTCAACTGGCTGGATGCGCCAGTTTTCATGAACTCTGATAGATGTGCGCTCTGGGTTTGGCAAAGGTAAGCAGAATGGGTTTCCCTTGAATGTCATATAGTAAGAATCTCCCTTGCGTATAATCAGTTTCATGGCAACACAAGACTTGATGTCGAGCCTGTTGTTGTCGGTAGCCTCCAATGTGCCATAGGGGATGATGCCTAGGGAAACTGCCAGAGGTGTGATCAAGCTGCCAATCACTATCTCCCCCCTCAAAGAACGGGCGACGCGGCTGAAATGCTTTGCCAAATAATATCCTGAATCGACTCTAAAACTGTGGAGCATGTACCAGATATAGAATAATTCAGTCTATCGAACCATACCGTCACTTTCACCACGGCCAAAGAGAGTGTGGGCCAATACGCGGTGAACGTACTTGATCACTAGGTTGCATAGACTGGATGTGCGAGCTGTGCGAGCGGAGTAGATGTGCTCGTTTGTGATAGCGCCCCAGAAGTTTTGCTCGCTATACTCAGAAGGGACTTTGCGTGCGCTAGGCTCTGGAAAACCGTAAATACCGCAGAACTGTGAAAGAGATAGGATGTGTTCGATGTTACCCAGGCAGAAGGACAGACGGCCTGGATCATCCTCAAGTGTAGGATCAGCTTTGACTTCCAATGAACTCAGAAATTTCAGCGTGGTACCGATGTAGGTGGGTGAGAATAACTGCCGAAATTGCTCCCACCCTATGGATGCATACATCAAGTCAAAGTCTCCAAGCATCCCTAGCATCTGTAAGGTGGTTCGATCAAGATACCGCGTATTGAGCACGCGGCGTTGTCGCAGAATCTGATACCGTGCCTCTTGTGCAGCATTTCGGAAGATAATCCCGAACTCGTTCGGGGGAGACACGTAAGGCTGTGGTCGGCTGGCAGGTGTGCGGCCGTGGCAAGATGAAGAAGAATCGGGCGTAGCCGAAGAAGGTCGGTAGGAAGGAGGAGTAGGCGTCGGCTTGTATTCCTCATCGTTCGTGGCAGACGAGTCTGATAGCGCCTGCTGCGGTCGTCAGGTTCTCTTGCTGTCCATGGCCTTCGTCCTTGGAGGCATTGTGATTGAGACGATTGGAGGATGGCTGGTAAGTGTCGACTGTAAGATCCGGTCGGAGGTGCTCACAGAACGAAGGTGGTGGCGGATCAGTAGAAAGTCGGCGAAATCAGGCGACACAAAAATCTGATGTGAAACTGGCGAGAGTAGCTCGAACAGACTGCAAGGAATCGTAAATCAGAACCTAAGAGATCGCCTTCAAAGGGTAAGACGGGGAGAAGGCGGCGTAATCCACTGATCTCGTCGAGCTCGGTAGGCGGCGGCAGAGATATACGAGATCTTGCGAGGCAAAAATCTGGAACCGATTGAAGAGGAAACTGGTTCGGATGAGAGGGGAAAACCTATATCAAACCCTTAGGGATCCCTTCGGAGGCTCAGAAGAGGACAAGGCGGCGCGGTCGGGTGGATTTCACCAAGTATGGAATGCGGCGGTAGAAATTCACGTGCGTGCCCTAATTCGGGGCGAACTTGACTTGAAATTCCAGTGAACCCGCCCGGGTTCACTCGCCCGTGATGCTTACTATGGTCTGGCTGAAGCAACAGAAACACGGGTGAACCCGCTGGGGTTCACCGACCCGTGAAGCATTCTGGAAAATTTTTGGTTTTCGGAATCGTGGTGAACCCCATGGAATTCACCTGCTTGTGAAGCTACTGGTTGGATTCTGCACATAAAGAATACCGGTGAACCCCCTGGGGTTCACCTGCCCGTGAAGTCCTCTGGTTACAAAGCCTGGGCGGATTGTACAATACACGTCACGGTGAACCCCATGGGATTCACCATGCCGTGATGTTCACTGTTCACTCAAAAAAATTCTGAAAAAAATCTGAAAAAATTCCCTTGCGCTCCAACTTCCTCCTACATCATAAAGAGACATAGATTTAGTAGCAATCCCCTCTAGAAAACCGAAATTAAAATAAAAAGTAAAGTAACAGTCTAAAACACTAACTAATATCAAGGAGAAAGTATGCATAAAAACTAAAATCAAGCAAAAACTTGGGTTGCCTCCCAAGAGCGCTAGGTTTAGGTCGGTAGCTCGACCAGAAGAGTGTTATTCATAAATCAAAATGATGATGAAATTACCAAGTGGTTCATACCTTGAAGGGTCAGAAAATGATTTCAAGCTTATTTTACCTTCATTAGTTACCTTGGTTGTTTCCTTATGCAAATTTTCAAATTGTACCTTCCTCAAGTTGACTGGTACAGTTGAATCTAGGAGTATAGAAAAAGGTTGAGCTTTTTCATTGTCTTTCACCTTCTCTTCAACTGCAAAACAGATATCTATAGGATCCACAAATAATTTGTCAATCATATCTTGGTTAACTACTTCCTCAACAACATCAACATTGTGACAAGTCCCTACAAAAGAAGGTATATCCTAAAGTGGTTTCTCATGTTCTATCTCCTCATTTGATTGTTCAGGTTGAAGTGTCTCAGGAGATTTAATCTCAGTGTCATGTGCAGGCATCCTAGGCTCCTCAAATTGTTTCCCATTACAAGTTATAATTGCATCACAATATTCTCTTGGGTATGTTTCAGATTGGGATGAGAGTTTTTACCAGAGGCTATTGTAGAGGTGCTAGCTTGATTAGCCAATTGGGTTTCCAACATCTTATTATGGGCCTCGAGAGCATCTACTTTAGATGTTAGTTGCCTAATGACTTCACAAACACTCTCATTTTCCTTGGTTTGTGCTGCCACAATAGTCTCTAGTAGTGACTCAAGGTTAGACTTTTGAGGTGAGACAAACTGCCTCGATTGAAATTCAGGAGGTTGCCTATAGTTAGGTTGGGGAATTGTGTTGGGATTGTTCTTATAGGAAAAATTTTCATGGTCCCACCTACTTGGATTATATGTATTGGAATATGGGTTTAACTGTGCTCTAGGGTTGAGATACCAAAAGGTATTGGCTTGCTTTCTAAAAGGTTCAAGTTGTGAGATTCCTAATTTGCATTCGGCGAAGCTGTGTCCTGACCATTGACTGTGATTGAAGGCCATATCCTCCAGTAGGCTCATAGCATCATCCATAGTCTTGTTCATCAAAGCCCTGCCAGCAGCTGCATCAACAATACACCTCGTGTTAAAATTTAGACCATTATAAAACGTGTGAACAATTACCCATTTTTGAAGTCCATGATGTGGGCATATTCTTTGAAGTTCTTTAAATCTATCCCATGCTTCATAGAGTGATTCTCTATCTTTCTGAGTAAAGCTTATAATTTGGTTACGAAACCACACAGTCTTGCTTTAAGGGAAGTATTTGGATAAAAAAGTTTGTGAAAGCTCTTCCCATGTTCTGATTGAAGCAGAAGGTATAGTATGCAACCACGCTCTAGCTTGATCCCTGAGAGAGAAAGGAAATAATCTTAGTTTAATTGCATTAGAAGAAACACCATTAATCTTAAAAGTATCACAATATTCCAAAAATATGGCTAAGTGCATATAAGGGTCTTCAAGTGGAAAGCCTCCAAACTGGTCTTGTTGAACCATTGATAATAGTGCAGGATTGATCTCAAAACTGTCGGCCAAAGTCTTGTTGTATAGATGAAGTAGCATAATCTCTCAAAGTCTTGTTGTTCATATTTTCAGCAGCCAAAGGTACTCAGGCATTCTCCAAATTCAAAGAACACCTGTTCTTAAGCTCCTTAGCAAAAACTATTGATCAGACACAAAGACAAAGCTTAAGAAAGGAAATAGCTAAAATAAAAATAAAAAGGAAGAAAAGAAGAAAAATAATGCTCAGTCTACAAATCCTCAGAAATATACTAATATCAACCGTTGTTCCCCGGCAATGGTGCCAAAAACTTGACACGACCGCAAGTGCACAGTTATGTCGAAGTAATATAAAAGATGTCGAATCCCACAGGGAGCAAGGTTGAGTACTAGAAAGTCTGAGTCCTAATAGCTAGGCAAATCAAAACGTGGGTTTTGAAAGAAGAAATCGAAAACAAACAAGTGCAACTACTTCGGTAGAAAAAAGATATAAGAGAGAATTCAGGGCTACGGCTTCCACCACGATGATAATCTTAATCGCACAAGAAAGATATTAGTTATTTGGTTTATTGGTTTTGCACAAGGAGTCTAACCCTGGGGTACAAGGTGCCCTCTCTCAAGTGATACACCCCGGTGTTCGTCTTAGACCGACCTCCTACTCTCGCGGTGGATCGTTCTAAGGCGAACCCAATGAGTTCTATGGTAGACTATGAAATCCTCGAGCGAAGACCAAGCACTCTCGTGTCGAGGTCTCGCAAGTTTTACTCAGAGGTTCGACCCTTACGATTCTTCTCTCGATATAAATCGTAACGGCTAACACGCGATATTACTCAGCCAAAGTAAAACCATGAAATAAATACGTCAAAGTAAAATATGCTCACAATTCATACCAAATAACATAAATAGATACAAAGTTTGTAATTAAAATCATCAAAGGGTTTCCACCAAGCCCCGAAATAGGGTTTACGCTACAATCGTTATTGAAACGCTCAAAATCTCTCTTTTAATGCAATGAAAAGTATAAGAAAACAAAGCTAAGGGGAAGGAGATGATGAACCGAAGGAATCCTGAAGAATTCGTGATGATCGTGTCTCTCAATCTCCGAAAATCTCCAAAAGTCGCCTCTGTCACCGTGTTCTTCCGCCCTAGGCCATTCTTCGCATGAATGCTTGATGATCAGAGCAAGAAAATTGGGGCTTTTATGTCCTCTGCGTTCGCCTCTGAAAGAGCTTTCCATAGACACCTTACTTGCCAAATTTGGACTCCGAACGGATGAGAAATCGAGGGAAAACCGAGTGTGGGTCGGGTCGCTCGCGAGCCTGGTTTAGAATCGCGGTGAACCTCACCGGGTTCACCTGGCTGTGATGTCTTCTAAGAGTTTTGCTGAAAGAAGCACGGTGAACCCCGCTGAGTTCACTTGGCCATGATGTGTTCTGGACAGTTTTCGGCTAAATGGAATTCTGGTGAACCCCGACCTCGATGGGGTTCACCCGGCCGTGATTGTCAGGCAAAACTCCAAATGACTCCAAATTTGACGGGTAGCTTAGTTTCCACACAAGAAATCGTCCCATGGCCTCAGAATCTTCAAAATATGTTGAAAAAAAGGTGTTTTTACCTGAAATTCCATAAAAGTGCCAAAAAGTGAAGATTCCAAAGATATGAAGGAAATAAGCCTATAATGAGTATAAAAATGCCGAAATAAGCCTAGATTTGACATGAAATAACTATGAAAATCATTACCAAAATGCAATGCATCAACCGTGCGCGTAGGTATCAGCTCGTCTGTCTTGGTCTTTATTACTATGACGCCGCCTTTCTTGCGTACAACATGTACTGGACTTACCCAAGAACTATCTGAGATTGGATATATAACTCCGGCGTCTAATAGTTTGAGCACTTCCTTCTTCACTACATCCTTTAGATGCGGGTTTAGTCGGCGCTGGAACTCCACAGAAGGTTTACTGTTGTCTTCCAATAGGATCCTGTGCATGCAAACAGAGGGGTTAATCCCTTTTATGTCATCTAATGAGTAACCTATTACCTTCCTATGGTGGCGAAGCTCATTAAGCAGCAGTTCGGTTTGCTCCTTGTCCAATGCCGCACTTACAATTACATGATATGTGGAATTATCTCCCAATAACTCATATCTCAAAGTATTGGGCAAACTCTTGAGTTCAATTTTCTGTTGCCTTTGATTCTCCTTATCTTTTTCTTTCTCGTCGACTGAACTTACATCGCTTTCCAACAATGCAACATACTCTACTGCCTCCCCTTCGCCATCTTCATTAACAGAGTTCGTTAAGGCGAGTTCCAAAGGATCTACTTCTCTCCTAGAAGGCTCAACATCCTGTGTAACTTTCTCCACAATGTCAATGCTGTAACAGGTACCTGCAAGAGAAGGTTTTTTCTGAGTGTCAGTTATATCAAATTGAATAACGTTGTCATAGATGTTCAAAGACAGTTTCCCATTCTTGACATCCATGACAGCGCCTGCAGTGGCAAGAAAAGGTCTCCCCAGTATGATAGGGAGCCTGTCATCTTCATCAATTTCCAAGATAATAAAATCAGCAGGAATAAAGCAATCTCCTACTTTAACATGTATATCCTCTAAAATACCAACTGGGTGGCGTACAGATCTGTCTGCAAGTTGTATGGAAATATTAGTTGGTTGCAAGTCCCCTAAATCGAGCCTTTTACATAGTGATAGTGGAATGAGGCTAATGCTTGCTCCTAGATCGCATAAAGCTCTCTGAAAAGACATCTCCCCAATCTGGCAGGGTATTGAAAAACTACCTGGGTCCTTCAGCTTCTGAGGGAGCTTGTTCTGGATGATGGCGCTACACTCCTCAGTAAGTGCAACGGTCCCTTGATCTTCTAGCTTCCTCTTGTTTGATAAGATATCTTTCAGGAATTTCGCATAAGTCGGCATCTGCGAAAGAGCATCAACGAAAGGGATGTTAATATAAAGTTTCTTTAAAACCTCTAAAAACTTACCAAACTGCTTGTCCAATTTAGCCTTGACAAGCCTCTGTGGAAAGGGAATCAGTGGCTTATATGCTGGCGGTCCCACATAGGGCCTCTCCTCCTCAACTGGCTCAGGTGCCACTGGTGTCACATCAGTATGCGGTTCCACAGGTTCTGGTATTGCCTCTTCTATCCTGTCTTCTATCGGCATCTTTGGATCTTCCAATTGCTTGCCGCTCCGAGTGGAGATTGCATTGCACTGCTCCCTCGGGTTTACTTCTGGTTGGGATGGTAGCTTCCCTGGTACTCTCGATGATGAGCTAGCTTGTTGGGCTAGCTGACTCTCCAGCATTTTATTGTGTGTCTCTAGGGAATCCATCCTGGTCATCATCATCTTCATCATGTCTATAAGTCCTTCAAGTTGCTTGCTCAGATTTGAATCATTGTTGGGTCTTGGTTGTTGTGGCGGTGGTGGCAGTGCATTATAGTTTCTGGCCTGAAAACCTGGTGGTCTGAAATTGTTCTGTTGGGGTTGCCTAAAGTTTCCTTGTGGGGGCTGAGTCTGCTGTGGTGGGACTTGTCCAGGCTAAATTGGCTGAGTTGTCTGGTAAGAGAAATTTGGATGGTTGCGCCATCCTGGATTGTAGTAGTTGGAATAAGGGTTATTGTTCTGGTTCAAATTTCCAACTGCATTCAATTGCTCAGGATGGGCCGCAGCCATTTGTCCATCTCCCGCCTGACAATCTGCCTCTGCATGACCTACAACTCCACAGACCTCACAAGTAATAGCGTTAACATTCATTGAATTAACAGACCAAGAGACAAGCTTCCTAGTCAAATTATCAACCTTAGCAGTAAGTGCAGTCAAAGAATCCAGGTCATACTTACCTGACTTCTTGGTAGAAGCACCTCTCTCGGATGTCCATTGGTGATGGTTAATTGTCATATCCTCGAGAAGGTTCATTGCATCTTCCACTCTGCTATTCATCAAAGCACCTCCTGCTGCAGCGTCCACTGTAAGCCTCGTGTTGTAATCCAAACCGCTGTAGAACGTTTGGATCAAAACCCAAGTCTCTACACCATGATGTGGACACATCCTTTGGATCTACTTAAACCTCTCCCAAGCTTCGTATAGGGATTCTCCATCTTTTTGCATGAAGCTCGTTATCTGATTTCGCAATTGGATTATCTTTAATGGAGGGAAGTACTTTGAGAGAAAGGCTTGAGAAAGCTCTTCCCATGTTCTTATCGAAGCAGCAGGTAGTGTGTGCAGCCAAGCTCTCGCCCTGTCCCTCAAAGAGAAGGGAAATAGTCGCAACCTGATAGCATCCGCAGACACTCCATTAATTTTAGACATATCGCAATATTCCAAAAAAAAATAGAAAGGTGCATGTTGGGGTCCTCAAGAGGAGAACCACGAAATTGGTTTTGTTGCACCATAGAAAGAAGAGTAGGTTTTATTTTGAAGTTGTTGGCCTCAACAGCGGGCCTAGCAATTCCAGATTGAAAATCGTAAGTGTAAGGTGTCGAGTAATCTTTCAATGTCCTGTTGTTATAGTTGTTCCTCATTGATTGTTGTGCTCGGTCATTGTTCACATCAAGTTGAATGTGTTCCATCTAATTGTCTTCTCCTGGATGGTTCATGATTTCTTTCTTCAGAATTTGATTTTCCTTCCCTCTTGTCTGGAAGGTGCGCTCGATCTCTGGATCAATTTCAAAGAATGTACCTGCCCTAGAACTTATTTGCATAAAATGGTCAGTCAAAATTATAAAGTTCTAAGACAGCATGTAAATAAAAAGAAAAAGAAAATAGCAGTGCAGTAAAAAAAAAAATCTAACCTAAGGCCTAGTCTACCAATTCTCAGAAATATACTAATATCAAACGTTGCTCCCTGGCAATGGCGCCAAAAACTTGACACGCTCCGCAGGCCTAGTCTACCAATTCTTGGAAATATACTACCAATTCTCGAATCCCACAGGGAGCAAGGTTGAGTACTAGAAAGTCCGAGTCCTAATAGCTAGGCGAATCGAAACGTGAGTATTTGAAGACAGAAACCGAAAACAAACAAGTGCAACTAATTCGCTAGAGAAAAGATATAAGAGAGAATTCAAGGCTACGGCTTCCACCACGATGATAATCTTAATCGCACAAGAAAGATATTAGTTATTTGGTTTATTGGTTTTGCACAAGGAGTCTAACCCTAGGGTACAAGGTGCCCTCTCTCGAGTGATACACCCCGGTGTTCGTTTTAGACCGACCTCCTACTCTCGCAGTGGATCATTCTAAGAAGAACCCAATGAGTTCTATGGCAGACTTTGAAATCCTCGAGCGAAGATCAAGCACTCTCGTGTCGGGGTCTCGCAAGTTTTACTCGGAGGTTCGACCCTTACGATCCTTCTCTCGATATGAATCGTAACGGCTAACACGCGATATTACTCGGCCAAGATAAAACCAAGAAATAAATACGTCAAAGTAAAATATGCTCACAATTCATACCAAATAACATAAATAGATACAAAGTTTGCAATTAAAATCTTCCAAGGGTTTCCACCAAGCCCCGAAATAGGGTTTACGCTACAATCGTCATTGAAACGCGCAAAATCTCTCTTTTAATGAAATGAAAAGTATAAGAAAACGAAGGTAAGGAGAAGGAGACGATGAACCGAAGGAATCCTGAAGAAATCGTGATGATCGTGTGTCTCAATCTCCGAAAATATCCAAAAATTGCCTCTGTCGCCGAGTTCTTCCATCTACGCCACTTCTTCTCGTGAATGCTTGATGATTATGTCATAATAATTGGGGCTTTTGTATCCTCTGTGTTCACCTCTGAGAGAGCTTTCCAAAGACACCTTACTTGCCAAATTTGGACTCCGAATGGGTGAGAAATCGAAGGAAAACCGAGTGTGGGTCGGGTCTGTTCACGAATCTGAGTTAGAATCACGGTGAATCCCACTAGGTTCACCTGGCCGTGATGTGTTCTGGATCATTTTCGGCCAAATGGAATTCTGGTGTACCCTATTGGGGTTCACCCGGCCGTGACGCTCTCTGTGGCATACGCTGGCTGGCGACTGGGATGGTGAACCCCATGGGGTTCACCCGGCCGTGATTGTCAGGCTAACTCCAAATAGGCTCAAATTTGACAAGCGGCTTCGTTTTCGCTTGAGAAATTGTCCCATGGCCTCAAAATCTTCAAAATATGTTGAAAAAAGGGTGTTTTACCTGAAATTCCATAAAAGTGCCAAAAAGTGAAGATTCCAAAGATATGAAAGAAATAAGCCCATAATGAGTATAAAAATGCCGAAATAAGCTTAGATTTGACATGAAATAACTATGAAAATCACTACCAAAATGCAATGCATCAGGTCTTCAAAAGGAAGGCTGACATGGATGGCAATATAGTTACATATAAGGGTAGACTAGTGGCTAAAGGATTCACACAAATCCATGGGGTGGATTACGATGAAACCTTCTCGCTAGTTGCCATGATCAAATCCATTCAGATTCTGCTTGCTATAGCTGCATATCACGACTATGAGATATGGCAGATGGATGTTAAGACAGCATTCCTTAACGGAAAGCTGATAGAAGATGTGTATATGACATAGCCTGATGGATTCATCCATCCTGTAGAGGCCAATAAGGTCTGCAGGCTAAAAAAATCCATTTATGGATTAAAGCAAGCGTCTTGAAGTTGGAATCTTCAGTTTGATGAAGCTGTGAGAGAATATGGCTTCATCAAAAGTGAAGATGACTCCTGTGTATACAGAAAATTCAGTGGAAGCTTGGTGACTTTTCTAGTCTTGTATGTCGATGACATACTGCTCATCGGAAATGACATCCCTAGTCTTCAGTCTGTGAAGACATGGTTGGGGAAGTGTTTTGAGATGAAGGACTTAGCGGAGGCCGCCTATATCTTAGGCGTGAGGATCTACCGTGATAGATCCAAGAGGCTCCTCACCCTTAGTCAGAGTACATACATTGAAAAGGTCCTGGAGAGGTTCTATATGGAGCAATCCAAAAGAGGAGACTTACATGATAATGTCCCTAGAGATAGATTGTTGGTGTATATGCCCTGAGACCTATATTTGGTCAAACATTGTCCTACTTCACTAAGATATTTATATATATCATTCTGGCATTGTCATTATCTATGTTTATTTACCTCTGCGATAATGTACTTGCATGATAATGTCCCTGGAGACATATTGGATCTGTGCTCAAAAGATTGTTGTAACGCCCTCAATTTTTCTGAATTATGATTTAAGGTTAGAAATTATGTTTCTGTATTTTTATCTATTAAAATTTTGGGATTTTTGCCTAATTGTAGGACTTTTTCCTACAGGGCAAAAATAATTATTTTGGTTGGGGCTTCGAACCCTCAACCTTGACTTTTTGCTCCTGGAATTCTTCCACCATGGTGGCGCATATTTCTGTGTTATTGGAGTGGCGCATGGTGACCTTGACTTTTTGCTCCTGGAATTCTTCCACCATGGTGGCGCATATTTCTGTGTTATTGGAGTGGCGCATGGTGGTTAAGCCCAGGTGAGCCCTTAAAACCGATTTTCACTTAAGTTAACTGGGTTATTGGATCTTGGATCCGTTTGGAGTGGGAGAAAAAGAGAAATATCGTGAAGAGCTCCTCTCCCACACGATTTTTGTTGTTTTCTTGCCCTAGCCGCCTGTGGTTGTCGCCTCTTACTGTGTTTGGCGCCTCTTGCAAATTTCTGACGCTGGTGGTGGCAGACTGGTGGTGGACGAAGTTCCTGGAGATCCCTGACCCTCTGTTGTGGCGTTTTTTTTTTCTGTGGGCGATTTTCAGTGAGTAATTCGATCCGAAGGAGTCTAATCCTATTTGCAATGATTATCTGTATGAACCAAAAATCTGCAAGTAGATCCTGTGTTTTTTTCTATTCTATAGGTCGGATCTGAATATGCATGATGATTCAGAAATTTTGTCTTGCTGAAAATTGTAGTCGCCAATCTGACCTTACTGTGCTTTAACCTCAATATCTCATGATCTATAGATCCAAATCACACGAAACAAATTTTGTATGAAACTAGATTCGCTCAGCTTTGATTCTTATGTGATATCGACTATATCCGAGCTGTATTCGTATTTCAATCTGTATTGCAATCTAGCTGTACAAAATCAGTTTTCTGGAAATCTGGATTTCGACCTTTATGTGTTCGAACAATCATATCTCCCTAGGTATAGCTCGAAATCTTGTCAAATCAGTTTTATTAGACCGTAGGCTTGAAGAGCTTCATTTTGACTCCCATAACGCCTATTTTCGATTAGTTATTGGATCTGAAATATATGTCGTAATTCTGATATATGAATCTGTATTCTTGAAATCTGAAATTCTGACCCACCTATGTTCGAACCCTTATATCTTCCTCCCTACAATTCGAAATTTTGCGAAACAAGTTTTATTGGAAACTAGATTCAGAGAGCTTCATTTTGAATATAATATTGACTAGCTTTGGTTCGAAATTGGACCAAAAATATATGTTGCAATCTGACAATATAAATCTGCTATGTCAATTTTGGGGCTTTTGTCAATTTTCTTCACGAACGTGCAATTAAAAATTATCTGTAGTAGGGGACTGAATTATTTTCATGAAATTTGTATGTTCTGCAAGGATTCTGAAAATTTCGCCCCTTACAGTGATTTTATGGCTCACGGTTTTTAGGAAATTTGGGGAAAAATATTGCAATGAATATCTATATATATATTTCCCTATAATTCCTAGGCTTATTGAATTGTTTGTTATGTGAATAATTTTTATTCTGTGTATATGTCGTGAAATTTCTGAAACTTTGAATGTGTTATAACCTTTGTGAGAACATAGAATGGTTTGACATGAAATAAGTATAGTTGCATGAAATCTAAGGAATTCACTCCTATATTACTTCTGGTTAATGATAAAAATTATGAAGTGTGTTCAGCTTTGATTTTCTGCAAATTGTAATTTTGTTAAGGACTGGATATTGGGGTGTGTCATTTTCTGTTTGTGAGACACGTTGGGCATGATGTAAGAATTAAGTAGTAGTTAGTTCTACTCCTCCGTTTCAGCATGATCTGTTCTGTAAAAATTATGCCCTAGTGTAGCACTCTTCCGTGTCCTTAACCTCCTTCTGTGGCGCTGTAATGGTGCTGATAGTCTACTACGACCCATGAGACACTATTTCTGTTCTGTTCTGGGTTTTGGAGGCCAGAGTGCCACGTCCTGACAAGACGGGGGCCACCCACTGATACCTCCTCTACCATTCTGTTCTGGGTATTGGAGACCAGAGTGCCACGTCCTGACAAGACGGGGGCCACCCACTGATACCTCCTCTACCATTCTGTTCTGGGTATTGGAGACCAGAGTGCCACGTCCTGACAAGACGGGGGCCACCCACTGATACCTCCTCTACCATTCTGTTCTGGGTTTTGGAGGCCAGAGTGCCACGTCCTGACAAGACGGGGGCCACCCACTGATACCTCCTCTACCATTCTGTTTCTGATATGCATGCATGTCTCGTCCTCGGCGGAGGTGGGGTCAGACCTTCTGTGGTCATCAGGCCTTCTGTGGCCTTTCTGTTTCCGATGTAGACTATCCGTTTGGATTCTGAAAATTCTGATTTTCTGTCTGTCAGTTCTGATTTCTGTAGTTCTGTTTCGATCTATATTATAGATGTGTTAGGCAGTGTGTTTAGTAGGGAGGGGTTGGTATACTTATATCCTACTTCATGCTTGATGCCTAATGTTATAAGTATCTGTATTTGATTATGTTTTGTTTCTGATATGAGTGTGCATGTTAAGTTGATTTATCTTATCTGTTACAAAAATGTATTTCAACTTATGCATGATATTTTTGATGTGTACTATGGATGGCTTTTAGTGTCTTTTACTCACTGAGCTTTTTAGCTCACCCCCGTTGTTTAAATATTTTCAGGTGAGACATTGGGACAGTGATCGCTACAGCTAATTAACGAATTTACTATGATGCTAATGTTTTATTTAATTTCTAAGAGTTGTCTTCTAAAAATCTGTCAGGCCTGCGTGCCTAACTTAATTATACGATACGTTTTATCTCCTGAGGGCTTATGCCTGTTTTCAGGATATTATATTATAGTTGTCTCGTTTTAATTGTTAGATACGAGTTTTGGATTCGTGAGATTTGAAATTATTCTTATTCTGAAATGTCCGATTTGAGAGTTATTGTTCTTATTCCGCAATATATCTGAAATTGTGTTTTCCACATATGTGTAGTGTGGACATCTGTTTTATTCCAGGATATGCGTGTCTGTGCAGCAGTAAATTATTATACTTGCTGCCGGATTTTCTGGATTTCCGGATTTCTATTTCCTAGTAAATCGATCCTATTCAGTTCTGTGCGGTTTTCAGTTCCGTAGTAATGTCCTTCGATGCCACTTTCTTCTTGTGTTTTAATGGAAGAGTAAAAATTTTTGAAACCCCGTATTTTACTTGTATGCGTGTGGGGTGTGATTCTGAGGGATGTTACAGATGGTATCAGAGCATTTTACTAGCAATTAGAAATTCCGGGGAAGGAAAACTCTGTTTGTGTATTGCTAGAAACCAAGTTAGGATCTGATCTGTGATTGAATATTGGTTGTTATTCTACAGTGTTATGTGGTGCAGGTACAAATGGTGCGACCAAGATCTAGCAGTAGCAACGGTGATCAACAGCCTGATCTGAGGCAGGCCATGGAGGCTATGACTGCTATGATACAACAACAGAACGCCTTCATCCAGCAGCAAACTCAGATGATGCAGCGAGCAGCAGGCGCAACACATGGAGGTTCAGCAACAGTTATTGCAGCGGCTGACGCAGACACAGTCTCAGACACAGTCACAACCAACTGGACACGGTGTGGGTGGCGCTGGTTCTCCTCTGGGTGATGGCGCACATCAACGATATGCTCGGTTGGTTCGAGAGTTTCAGCACCTGAACCCGACTGCATTTTATGGTAGTCCGGGGCCCAGAGCGGCTGAGGATTGGCTTTTGACACTGGAAAAGATTTTCCAGGTTTTGCGCTGTGAGGATGCAGACAAGCTATGTTTGTCTGTCTTCATGTTGCGTGGAGATGCCGAAGAATGGTGGAAGGGAGTCGTCCGACTGGCGGCAACTGAATCCAAAGATGTTGATTGGCAGTACTTCATGATGAAGTTCAATGCTAAGTTTTTCCCCTCTAGCTTATCTGAGGAGCGCGAGGTGGAGTTTATTCGTCTTGAGCAGGGCGACCTGACGGTGGATCGGTATGAGGCTACATTCGCTCGGTTGTCGGGGTATGCTCCTCACTTAGTTAACACCGAGGAAAGAAGAGCCAAGAAGTTTCAGCGGGGTTTGAGGAAAGACATCAGGACAAGGGTAGCTATGCTACACTTGGAGACTTATGCTGAAGTGGTAGACAGGGCTCGCACTGCTGAGAGGTGCATTACTGAGATGGCTGCAGATACTATTCTAGTCACTGCATCCGCCCCTACTTCTGTGACTTACGCACCCACTCTGGGTGGTAAGGATAAGAAGAATTTCAAGAATAAGAAGAAAGACCATAAGGGCAGATACCAACCTTATCAGAAGCCAGTCAGCACAGTTTCTCAGAATGGCAGGAAGTGTCTCCACTGCGGGAGCACTAAACATCAGGATAATGAGTGCTACAGGAAGACTGGCGCTTGCTTCAGATGTGGTAAGGTGGGGCATATGATTAAGGACTGTCCTATGCCGGATGCTAAAGGACAGGGTGAGAAGCCTACTGTGCAGACTCGCGTGTATGCCATCGCGGAGAGGGATGATTCGGCTTCGAAGTCCGTGGTGGAAGGTACACTTTATGTGTTTAGTTATTTGGCACGCATTCTTTTTGATCCTGGTGCCAATTTATCTTTTGTGTCTGCATGTTTTGCACCATGTCTGCCTGTGTTGCCTAGGATACTTGATTTCTGTATTTCTGTTCATACACCTATGGGTGAGGCCGTATCTACAGATATAGCATATCCTGACTGTTTGATTAAGGTTGAAGGATATGATTTACCTATTGATTTGATTAGTCTTCCTATGAAAGACTATGACATCATTCTGGGCATGGATTGGCTGTCTGCCTATCATGCTACTTTAGATTGTTTTGAAAAGTTAATTACTCTGCATCTAAGTGATGGACAGCAACTGGTTATCCAAGGCCGGATTTCAGAACAGGAGCCTTTGGTGATATCTCATCTGCAGGCCAGGAAGCTTTTAGCCCAGGGCTGCAAGGGGTATCTGGCGCATGTCAAGGTGCAGACTGAGCCTGATTTGGATCTGGCTAAAATTCCTGTGGTAACAGAGTTTACTGACATCTTCTCTGATGATTTATCTGGGTTACCACCCAGCAGAGAAGTTGAGTTTGGTATCGAGTTGTTGCCAGGCACGGCACCGATATCTAAAGCTCCTTACAGGATGGCAACTTCAGAACTGACAGAGCTGAAGAAGCAACTGGAAGAATTATTAGAGAAGGGGTATATTCGACCCAGTGTTTCTCCATGGGGAGCACCTGTGTTATTTGTGAAGAAGAAGGATGGTACTTTGCGCATGTGCATCGATTACCGTCAACTCAATCAAGTGACTGTTAGGAATAAGTACCCATTACCCCGTATTGATGATCTCTTTGATCAGTTGCAGGGTGCTACTGTATTCTCTAAAATTGACCTGAGGTCTGGCTATCATCAGTTGAGAGTTCAGGAGGAGGATGTACCTAAAACTGCATTCAGGACCAGGTATGGGCACTATGAGTTTCTTGTTATGCCTTTTGGACTGACAAATGCCCCTGCAGTGTTTATGGATCTGATGAACAGAGTATTTCATGAACTTCTGGACAAATGTGTGGTCGTCTTCATAGATGATATTCTGATCTACTCCAAGAATGCGCAAGATCACTCTCAGGATTTGCGCAAGGTGCTGGAGATTCTGCGGCTGAAGCAGCTGTATGCTAAGGCCAGCAAATGTGAGTTCTGGCTATATCAGATTGGCTTTCTGGGACACATTATTTCTGGCCAGGGTGTGTCTGTGGATCCAATGAAGGTGGAGGCCATTCTTCACTGGGGAAGACCAACTACAGCGACTGAGGTCAGAAGTTTTCTGGGCTTAGCTGGATACTACCGCCATTTTGTGGAGGGTTTTTCCAAGCTAGCTGGTCCTCTGACTAAGCTAACTAGAAAGAATTTGAAGTTTGAGTGGTCTGATGATTGTGAGTTTAGTTTTCAAGAACTGAAAAGGAGACTGACCAGTGCTCCTATCCTCATCATTCCCTGTGATGGAGAGAAGTTCACTGTGTACACTGATGCCTCTGGTAAAGGTCTGGGTGCTGTACTGATGCAGCAAGGAAAGGTAGTTGCTTATGCTTCAAGGCAACTCAAAGACTATGAGGTAAACTACCCCACTCATGATCTGGAGTTGGCAGCTGTAGTTTTTGCCTTGAAGATCTGGAGGCACTATCTATTTGGACAGACATTTGAATTGTTTACAGATCACCAGAGCTTGAAGTATATCTTCACTCAGAAAGAGCTGAATATGAGACAGAGGCGATGGCTTGAATTGATAAAGGATTATGACTTCACCATCCAATATCAGTCTGGTAAAGCCAATGTGGTGGCTGATGCTCTTAGTCGGTATCCTGTGACTCAGATAGCTGCACTGCGAGTCCAGGAGTGGCGATTATTACAGGAGTTCAGTGACATGCATCTGAGTGTGACTCCGGGTGAGAGAGGCGGTCTTCTAGCTTCTCTCAGGGTTCAGTCAGACTTACTGCAGAGACTGAGATCAGGGCAGCAGTCAGATCCGGATATTCTACGGTGGAAAGAGAGGTCGGAGCAAGGCTGGAATGAGAATTTCAGTGTGTCGGATGATGGTCTCCTCAGATTCCGTGGAAGGGTCTGTGTCCCTGAGGACCCTGAGTTGAGAAATGAAATTCTTAAGGAAAGCCATTGCACTAAGTATACCGTTCATCCTGGTAGTACCAAGATGTATCAGGATCTGAAAAAGACTTTCTGGTGGCATGGTATGAAGAAGGATGTGCATTTGTTTGTGTCCAGATGTTTGACTTGCCAAACCGTGAAGGCTGAGCATCAGAGGCCGGGCGGTTTGATGCAGTCTCTCCCTATTCCTCAGTGGAAGTGGGAGCATATCAGTATGGACTTTGTGTGTGGACTGCCCAATACCAGAAGGAATCATGATGCCGTATGGGTGATTGTGGACAGACTCACGAAGTCAGCTCACTTTTTACCGATCAAAATGACTTACAGTTTGGATCGGTTAGCAAAACTGTACATCGATGAGATTGTCAGATTGCATGGAGTTCCCTTGGACATTGTCTCTGACCGTGATCTTCGATTTCTGTCCAGGTTTTGGAAGAAATTACAGGAAGATTTGGGAACTAATCTGAGTTTCAGCACTGCATATCATCCTCAATCTGATGGTCAGACAGAGAGAACTATTCAGACACTTGAGGATCTTCTGAGATCTTATGTGGTTGACTGGTCTGTTGAGTGGGATCTGGACTTATCACTGATAGAGTTCACCTACAACAATAGCTTTCACTCTAGCATACAGATGGCTCCGTATGAGGCCCTATATGGGAGGAAATGCAGAACACCAATATGCTGGGAGGAAACTGGGGATAGAACAGTGCTAAGGTCTGATGCTGTTCAGGAAGCCACTGAGAAGATCAGAGAAATTCAGAGAAAGATGAAGATTGCTCAGGATAGACAGAAGAGTTATGCTGATGTGAGGCGGCGTCCTCTTGAGTTTTTGGTGGGAGAGCATGTTTTCCTAAAGGTCTCACCTATGAAAGGGGTGATGAGATTTGAGAAGAGGGGAAAATTGAGTCCCAGGTACATTGGTCCCTTTGATATCATGGAGAGGGTTGGACTTGTGGCATACCGACTTGCTCTGCCCCCATCACTGGAACACCTCCATAATGTGTTCCATGTTTCTGCACTCAGAAAATATTGTTCTGATCCTTCTCATGTTCTAGAGTTGGAACCTCTTCAGCTTGAAGAGAACATGACTTTTGTGGTGAAACCTCTCAGAATTAAAGATAGAAAAGAGAAAGTACTGAGAAATAAGGTTATTCCACTTGTGAAAGTCATCTGGGGAAATCAGTCTGTTGAAGAAGCCTCTTGGGAGGTTGAAGCAGATATGAGAAAGGAGCATCCTCACCTGTTCAGTGACGGGCTTGGTCAGCTTTAGAGGACTAAAGCTCTATAAGGGGGGGAGGATGTAACGCCCTCAATTTTTCTGAATTATGATTTAAGGTTAGAAATTCTGTTTCTGTATTTTTATCTATTAAAATTTTGGGATTTTTGCCTAATTGTAGGACTTTTTCCTACAGGGCAAAAATAATTATTTTGGTTGGGGCTTCGAACCCTCAACCTTGACTTTTTGCTCCTGGAATTCTTCCACCATGGTGGCGCATATTTCTGTGTTATTGGAGTGGCGCATGGTGGTTAAGCCCAGGTGAGCCCTTAAAACCGATTTTCACTTAAGTTAACTGGGTTATTGGATCTTGGATCCGTTTGGAGTGGGAGAAAAAGAGAAATATCGTGAAGAGCTCCTCTCCCTCACGATTTTTGTTGTTTTCTTGCCCTAGCCGCCTGTGGTTGTCGCCTCTTACTGTGTTTGGCGCCTCCTGCAAATTTCTGACGCTGGTGGTGGCAGACTGGTGGTGGACGAAGTTCCTGGAGATCCCTGACCCTCTGTTGTGGCGGTTTTTTTTTTCTGTGGGCGATTTTCAGTGAGTAATTCGATCCTAAGGAGTCTAATCCTATTTGCAATGATTATCTGTATGAACCAAAAATCTGCAAGTAGATCCTGTGTTTTTTTCTATTCTATAGGTCGGATCTAAATATGCATGATGATTCAGAAATTTTGTCTTGCTGAAAATTGTAGTCGCCAATCTGACCTTACTGTGCTTTAACCTCAATATCTCATGATCTATAGATCCAAAACACACGAAACAAATTTTGTATGAAACTAGATTCGCTCAGCTTTGATTCTTATGTGATATCGACCATATCCGAGCTGTATTCGTATTTCAATCTGTATTGCAATCTAGCTGTACAAAATCAGTTTTCTGGAAATCTGGATTTCGACCTTTATGTGTTCGAACAATCATATCTCCCTAGGTATAGCTCGAAATCTTGTCAAATCAGTTTTATTAGACCGTAGGCTTGAAGAGCTTCATTTTGACTCCCATAACGCCTATTTTCGATTAGTTATTGGATCTGAAATATATGTCGTAATTCTGATATATGAATCTGTTTTCTTGAAATCTGAAATTCTGACCCACCTATGTTCGAACCCTTATATCTTCCTGCCTACAATTCAAAATTTTGCGAAACCAGTTTTATTGGAAACTAGATTCAGAGAGCTTCATTTTGAATATAATATTGACTAGTTTTGGTTCGAAATTGGACCAAAAATATATGTTGCAATCTGACAATATAAATCTGCTATGTCAATTTTGGGGCTTTTGTCAATTTTCTTCACGAACGTGCAATTAAAAATTATCTGTAGTAGGGGACTGAATTATTTTCATGAAATTTGTATGTTCTGCAAGGATTCTGAAAATTTCGCCCCTTACAGTGATTTTATGGCTCACGGTTTTTAGGAAATTTGGGGAAAAATATTGCAATGAATATCTATATATATATTTCCCTATAATTCCTAGGCTTATTGAATTGTTTGTTATGTGAATAATTTCTATTCTGTGTATATGTCGTGAAATTTCTGAAACTTTGAATGTGTTATAACCTTTGTGAGAACATAGAATGGTTTGACATGAAATAAGTATAGTTGCATGAAATCTAAGGAATTCACTCCTATATTACTTCTGGTTAATGATAAAAATTATGAAGTGTGTTCAGCTTTGATTTTCTGCAAATTGTAATTTTGTTAAGGACTGGATATTGGGGTGTGTCATTTTCTGTTTGTGAGACACGTTGGGCATGATGTAAGAATTAAGTAGTAGTTAGTTCTACTCCTCCGTTTCAGCATGATCTGTTCTGTAAAAATTATGCCCTAGTGTAGCACTCTTTCGTGTCCTTAACCTCCTTCTGTGGCGCTGTAATGGTGCTGATAGTCTACTACGACCCATGAGACACTATTTCTGTTCTGTTCTGGGTTTTGGAGGCCAGAGTGCCACGTCCTGACAAGACGGGGGCCACCCACTGATACCTCCTCTACCATTCTGTTCTGGGTATTGGAGACCAGAGTGCCACGTCCTGACAAGACGGGGGCCACCCACTGATACCTCCTCTACCATTCTGTTCTGGGTATTGGAGACCAGAGTGCCACGTCCTGACAAGACGGGGGCCACCCACTGATACCTCCTCTACCATTCTGTTCTGGGTTTTGGAGGCCAGAGTGCCACGTCCTGACAAGACGGGGGCCACCCACTGATACCTCCTCTACCATTCTGTTTCTGATATGCATGCATGTCTCGTCCTCGGCGGAGGTGGGGTCAGACCTTCTGTGGTCATCAGGCCTTCTGTGGCCTTTCTGTTTCCGATGTAGACTATCCGTTTGGATTCTGAAAATTCTGATTTTCTGTCTGTCAGTTCTGATTTCTGTAGTTCTGTTTCGATCTGTATTATAGATGTGTTAGGCAGTGTGTTTAGTAGGGAGGGGTTGGTATACTTATATCCTACTTCATGCTTGATGCCTAATGTTATAAGTATCTGTATTTGATTATGTTTTGTTTCTGATATGAGTGTGCATGTTAAGTTGATTTATCTTATCTGTTACAAAAATGTATTTCAACTTATGCATGATATTTTTGATGTGTACTATGGATGGCTTTTAGTGTCTTTTACTCACTGAGCTTTTTAGCTCACCCCCGTTGTTTAAATATTTTCAGGTGAGACATTGGGACAGTGATCGCTACAGCTAATTAACGAATTTACTATGATGCTAATGTTTTATTTAATTTCTAAGAGTTGTCTTCTAAAAATCTGTCAGGCCCGCGTGCCTAACTTAATTATACGATACGTTTTATCTCCTGAGGGCTTATGCCTATTTTCAGGATATTATATTATAGTTGTCTCGTTTTAATTGTTAGATACGAGTTTTGGATTCGTGAGATTTGAAATTATTCTTATTCTGAAATGTCCGATTTGAGAGTTATTGTTCTTATTCCGCAATATATCTGAAATTGTGTTTTCCACATATGTGTAGTGTGGACATCTGTTTTATTCCAGGATATGCGTGTCTGTGCAGCAGTAAATTATTATACTTGCTGCCGGATTTTCTGGATTTCCGGATTTCTATTTCCTAGTAAATCGATCCTATTCAGTTCTGTGCGGTTTTCAGTTCCGTAGTAATGTCCTTCGATGCCACTTTCTTCTTGTGTTTTAATGGAAGAGTAAAAATTTTTGAAACCCCGTATTTTACTTGTATGCGTGTGGGGTGTGATTCTGAGGGATGTTACAATTGTCCCCAGTCGATATACCTTAGTGGATAAGGGACAGCTATGGTACTTATAAGTCTGGTATATGGGCTGGTTAGGCACGGGGTGCTAACGTAGACATATGGGTATATCAGTGGTGGATATACTAGATCGACCCGCTGTGAGGCTATGACTTGGTGTCATAAGTTAACCTCACAAGTGATAGTAGATACATTGATCCTTAGACTTGAGGTCATTGACTCTTCTATATGGTTAGGGATATACTTTCATACAACCTAACGCTCGCCGTAGCTGGGAGGTTATAAGGGTTGACATTGAGTATGTCACGACCCATATGAGAAGACCAATTGACAGATAAAGGATTTGCCCCTTCCTTGTGGAAGTATGATATCCATGGAGCTCCTCTATGGTCTATGACTGAAAGTGTATTACCATACCAAGGTAAAGACCTGATTTAGTCATAGCCATGTGATTGGATGAAAAACAAGTGATGACACACATGTCCAATCGGATATCAGTTTGGCAAAGGGACTGTAATGTATCTGCACCTGTTGCGATGATGGGGATGTCGATGTCGATATCCATTCTGATGACTTGGGTAGCAGCGATGCACTGCTAGGTGCCACTCACTGCTTGTGAGACCTTAGGTCTGCACTGCCAACGTCAAAGGAACCTACAGGGTCACACACCAAGACACTCGAGTTCTCGTATTGATCGGGAAGCCTATGATCGAGTTATTGGATAACTCGGATCTATTTTGGAGATTTCATCAGCGCCAATGGGCCTGATGAGATGGAAGAAACTTATTGGAACCAACTTCTGTTTTTGACATATTGGCCGAATTAACTATGGTTAGCCTCATTTAACCTTGGGTTAAGTTGGATTGGATCCAATAGCTTGGTTAACATGGGTAATGGACTTTGGGCTAGGCCCATTGCTAAGTTGGGCTCACTGATAAGTTATCATGAAGAGATGAAGGGCTAAAAGGGTATAATCGGGACAAGTCTTCTCCCCTAGGCGCCTATGGGCATAATGGGGAGAATTGGCAAAGTTTACTTCATTTAGAAGCAATATGCGCCTCCCCCCTTATCCCTTATGGTATGAAAGCCTATATGGCATTACTTGGGGTGCAAGGCAAGGCCTTGGCACACCAGGGAAGGCTTGGGCGAATAAGGAAGGGTTGAATGAGAATTATGGAAATGTCTTAGAGACTTTCCTTGCTTCAAACCTTCTCATCCTAGCCGCCCACTTGTCTTGATCCTAGCCCTTCATGAACCGTCTCTTGCCCTATTAATAGGACCCCTTGTCGCCCCTCTTGGATGATGATTTTCGTGAGTGCCACTCCTTGGAGGCGTGTGCAAGTAGAAGGGGCGAGAGCAAGAGTTCAAGAGGCGCAATCTTCTCTTCCTCCAAACCCTAGCCGCAAGTGTGCATCTCCTCTTCTCTTCTTGGAGTGAGAAGGCTTGGAGTTGCCGGCTTCTCAATCTCCTCTTCTCAACCCTTGGCGCATATACCTTGGAGGTGGCGCAAGGTTGAAGGAAGTGAATAAAAGGCGTGGATCTTCTTCCCGAGGCTAGCACCAAGCGAGGAAGAAGAGAGCTCGAGGAGTTCGTGTGTGTGAGACTGCAGAGGGCAAACATGTGGGCGCCTATCTTGACATCGGCATAACCGTGCTCGCTTCAGGTACTTTCTATCACATCATGACGATCCCCTCGCTTGACGATCCGCACTGGGTTTTTGGGACTGGCCTATTTCGGGGACATTGATTCCGCTGCGCATGTATTATGTATTGTTTCAATGCCAAAATTTATAAAATGTCCCCGGGGTTTCCCAACAGTGAGCTCAATTGGGGCAACACGAATGCGAAAAGAACTCAACGGCTCCCAACTATAGAATGTAACGAACTAACCTCGAAGCAATTTAGAAAGCTCGACTAGCACTTTAAGCTCAACACGTTCAAGAGGCTAACGGTGGCAGAGAATTCAGCTCGTGCACCTATGCAACTGAAATGCACCAAAGAACAAGAGGACTAGCCACGCCTCTGACGAACGGATACCAGTGGGGTGAAGAGATGGAAACCACGGTGGAAATGTACACAATGAAATGGAAAAATAGGCGAACCTGATCCACTGGTGGGGTGGGATTTACTTCTTTGAAAGCAGGGAAAGGGGAACAACTTGGAATCAAGGAGGACGAACTCGACCCGTACAACTCCGAAGACGAAGCACTGACTTCGACTTCCACGTGCTGGAGGCTCTTAGCTCACCAGGAGGTCTCTACTCACCAAGAGAACTGAAGACTAACTAGCCCAACCTCCTCTTTTATAGAACAAAAGGGGAGGGAATAAGACAAACTAGTGGGGGAATAAAATCCCAACCAACTACCTACTATTGCAGCCCTAAAAGAGGTCAAGCTGCAACTAAAGACAAAATAAAACAACTTCTAACAACTAAAGTGAAGCTGATGCATGTCTCTTGACTCGTCATCCTGTAGTACGGCTAGGTGGTTAGATACGTTCGGAGCACGCCGCGATGAAACAGCAGAATTTTGATGTTGTGGGCTGGGTCACGACCGTCGTTGCGTGCTCTTGGGCCGTATTGTTGAGATGATTGTGTGGCCCATCTTGGACTAAGTCTTGATGCGTGTGGTTAGACGCGTTCGGAGCACGCCACGATGAAACAGCAGAATTTCGATGTTGTGGGCTGGGTCACGACCGTCATTGTGCGCTCTTGGGCCGTATTGTTGAGATGATTGTGCGGCCCATCTTGGACTAAGCCTTCATGCGGTTGGGTTGCAAGGCTCTTGGGTGGAAGCACCGTAGTATGAATTGATAGGGGCTAACAACTCCTACAAAGCGATTCGGAGGTTGAGAGGTGCATTGGGACTGCCGTAATATCATCTTGTTGAGCTCCTTTGGATCATCATGAGGTGGAGCAACATGGTAGGGAGGGTGACGTACGTCGAAACGAGGTCATCGGGGCTCCTTCAGGTCTTCAGGGGCGAACACAGCCTGGCCGTGTTGAGGATCATGGCCATGTTCGAGTTTATCAGAATGAGTAGAAGAGAACATAGCTTGCCTGTGCTCGGAGACACGCCCGTGTTTATAGTCACCGAAATCAACAAAAGAGAACACGGCTTGCCCGTGCTCGGAGACACGCCTGTGTTTGGAGTCGTTGGGATATGCCGAAGTGAACACGGCCTACCCGTGTTTCGGTGCACGGCCATGTTCCCGTACACACCTAGAATCATCATTTTTTTTCATTTTTGTCCGAAGCGAACATGGCCTGCCCGTGTTCGGATGCACGCCCATGCTCAGGGTCTCCGGGGATCGCCGAGTCAAACACGACCTGCCTGTGTTCGGGTGCAGGGTGGTGATCTAGGTTGTAGGCACTCGACGAGCCGAACACGCCCTTGTTTAGGTGCACGGCTTGCTGTGTTTGGCTCACAGAGACATCTTCTGGTGCGCGTTTGGGCTCGGATCTTCGTGCTTTTCAGTGCTAACTCCTCCTACATCAGGGAAGGATGAACCTTCATGTTCGTTGCATCTGTTTTTGCTTAACATTATTGCTGTTACTCATTTTGGGGTATGATGTTATGATTTGTGTTACTATTTGGCGCCATGTGAAGGTGCATTTGGAGATCTATGTTCGACATGGTTGTATTTAGATATTATGATATTCTAATGCTAAGTAAATGCTTTGTTTATTTTTGAAGTTAGGATAATTTGTGTAGTTTGGTTATCATGTGAACGTAGATGTTGAATTTGGTTATTATGAGGATTTTTATTCGTAATGATGAATGGTTTTGCCTAGTATTGTTGCATGACGAGTGGTTTTTCTTTGATTATGAATGTTGTGTACTTAGTAAATTCTTTGATGGTGAATGCCTGTGTTTGGAAATATTCTTCTTGTGTAAGGTTTATTTCTTCAATATATATCATGTCATTTTAATTTTTCTTCGATTCATCCATGAGATTTTGCTAGATATGTTGTTTGATGAATGAGATCTAAGGGTGCAGCTTTCTTTTTTGAATAAAATGAGCATATTAGTATAATTTGATGAATTGGCATTAATTGATTGGCCTAGTAGATGTTTAATTCATTATGCTTTTTGTTGGGAAGAAAGAATCCAAAATCCAGAAATAAAAAAAATATAAATAAAGAAAGAAAGACTCCTCTACTTGGCACTGCGAAAAATTGGCAGTGGTACCAAAGACATGAGATTAAGTCCAAATAAAAAGTATGTATCTATGTGGATACTTGCCTAGGAAAGCCATTTGACATTACCTCCGCTATCTTTGGCTTTGAATCTTAATTCTGTTAGCCAACACCAACAAGATATGAGTTCTAATACATTGGCAGGTGGCCAATGTACTCGAAACTCGTCACTAGAAAAAAGGTGGTATTCGATTTAGAGAATGTCAAAAGCAAAGTAAAAAAAAAGGGTGAAAGAGAAAAAAAAGATTTTGGAGATCCTATTCCTTTAAACAAAAGCATTGAAGATTTAAACTGAAATGAAGGTAATATCATGAGATTGAAATTATATTTATTATACGAGTTGCGAAATTTTATTTAATTAAGATTGTGAATCTTAAGGATTAAACTCTAAGAACAATGTATTTATCTGGAATTTTGTGTATTGTGAGCTGGAAAATTTTTATGATTGATTATATTCTAGAAATTTATTTTGCATAAGGAAGTTATCTTTTCATATTCAGCATTATTCTTTAATCTATTTTATTTGCTTGAGGACAAGAAAATGTTTAAGTCTAGGAAGATTTGATGTCTTGAATTTATATTGTATTTTTACTATACTTTTCATGCAAAATCTCTCCTATTATTATCGTGTTTTCACTTATTTTGGCCTAAATCCTTTTGTTTGTTCGGAATCTTCACATTTCTTCACTTTTGTCATATTTTAGGTGAAAATGACTAAATTTTGATGAATGCAAGTGCACAGATGAATTCTTTAAGTCAAGACGAAGCTACTCATCAAATTTCAAGCAAATCGGAGCATGTTTGGAAAATATAGCCCACAGTGATACTTTTCACGGCCGTATTTTATGAATAACTACAGAAAAATACAGCCTTACCCGTGATATTTATCAAGTCCATACCAGAAAATCCATAGAATGTTTCATGGCTGCCTGTGATATTTTTCACGACCGTATCTTGTTGAAGCAAATCCAGAGAATGTTTCATGGCCGCCTGTAATATTTTTCACGACCTTATTTTGTTGAGGCAAATCCATAGAATATTTCACGGCCACCTGTGATATTTTTCACGCCATATTTCTATCGGGCTTATTTCTAGTACATAATAGAAAGAAATATGGCCGCCCGTGAAAACTTTCATGGACATATTTTTGTCCGCCAAATTTAGTTTTTACCCCGTTTCTGGACCGATTCGGCTCATTTTTTAGCCAGATTTTGGGTAAAAACCAAATTAGGAGTTGGAGAACTATATAAGCTATGAAGGGAGCAATTATTAGGACTTTTTGGCCGATTTACAAGGAGAATTTGATGAAGAGGCGAGAGCTAGGGCGAACGGCGGCGATCTTCGATTTCTGACCAGAAAAGCTTCGATTTTCTGGCTGGCTAGCATCGATCTTCATTAGGGAGCCTTGATTCTTGTCTTCCTTTGTTGAATTCATATTTATTTACCACTTTTGTAATCGAACATGGATTCTTACCACGTGAACATTATTACTATGTCAGCATAACTTCTTAATTCAGGACATAGAATGTAGCTCTCTATGTTTTCATGACTTGACTTTTGTTATCTTCTTATAAAGTGATTATTTGTATTAGATTCAATAATTGTTGAGCTTATTACGTGTTAATTACTGGCCATAATTTGCATGTTTTAAGACGTCGCAAGAAGTACTGGGAGGGGAATTGCGATGTCGGATCTACAATTATTGAACAAATTGATTTGAACACGAGAGTAGTTCGAATCGGCTTGAGCGGTTTCTTAGATTTATTAAGAGTTCATTGGGTTTATCTTGAGTTAATAACCACGAGAGTAGGGGATTGATTCAGATAAACACTGGATTGTAATGCTGAGAGGGGGTAATCTGTACATGCAAATAAATCTCCTTCAACAAAGTAAATCCTTCTTAGGATGCTTTTAATTATAAAAAGTCATGAAACATAGTGTGGTGAACCCAAAGTCTTGAACTTCCATCAAATCTATTACAACCAAAGTCTTTTTACTATTTCTACATTTAGTTAAAGATAAAAACCACTCTTTTTTCCTAATTGTCTAGCTAACGATCTTAAATAGAGTCAGTACTTAGTCATTGGTCTCTGTGGGATCGATATTTTTATTACTTCGATTTGCCCGTGCACTTGCATAACACATCACTAATCCATCCTTTCCTTCCATATATCCACCTTCATGAGCAGGAGGCATAGTATCAAGCACTATCCACTCACCCCATGCTCAACACGATATCTAGACCCTGGTGCACTTGAATCGCTAGGGATATTCAAAGGCATAGAGTGGATGTTCCAAAGACTTGGTTGGGTGTTGATGTCGCTAGACACAATGCTAAAAACTACTTAACATCAATGCCACAATGATGGCAAGAAGTAATCAGGATGCATCGCAAGTGGATGGTTAGTCGAAGTAATAAAAATATTAATTATACAGAGATCTAGAATTAAGTACCAATTTTATCATAATTTCATAATCTAGGCAAATCAATTTATAGTGATCATAGTAGGAAAGTAGAAAGTAAAGCCGCTAGTATGTCAAAGTAGAGAAGTTTTTAGGGCATGGGGGTTCACCATAATGAATTATAATAATAAACAATGCTAGCACTTTTAAATTAATTATATATATATATATATATATATATATATATATATATATATATATATATATATATATATATATATATATATATATATTCAAAGTGAATTTACTGTTGGGGTATGCCCTTAAGGCTAATGTTTGAGGCCTTGGGATTGTATAAGTATCATGTAATAAACTCTTAAGTTTATAATAAGGCATGGTTGTTATTCAGGTTGTTACCTTGTCTGCTGTAATAAGTGTACTTCTGAATAATGTCTCAAAGCTGTTCAGCTAGGCTGACAGGCTATATGTCCTTAGTCGAGATATCTTGGTGAACATGAGACAGCCTTGATATGATGGAGACTAATATGAGTGCTAATCTTATAGGATGCTTCGAGCATGGAATAAGATGTAGACTCATGGGTACATTGGATGTACTGGACAGACCCTACTGGGATATTGCATTGCTTGTCACAATGTGAATGATCCCTGTAAGCAGCAAGTGGCACATGTCCTTTGACTTGAGATCACTTGTGTTTCTAAATGATGATTGTCATTGTTTTGAGGTAGTTCAATATCATTTGAAATATAATGATTATAGACTATCTTGGATGGTGAGCTTGAATCAGGTTAGGGCACTAGTGATAGATAAAGGATTGCCGTCTCCTTGTTTAAGGAGTGTGGTGTTCTAAGGGCCCCCCTATATGAGATGATTGAGATAGTGTATGGCCATACCCAGATGACTATGTGCATCTGATCTAATCATGCTCATCGTATTGGAGTTACAAGCTTGACCCGCTTGTCCAATAAGAACATCCAGTGGCAAAGGACACATGTATGCCTTGTGAATTGAGTCACACTTGTGCTATGGTTTGGGAGTAGTCTTGGAAGACTCTTTCCTTTATATCGGGAGACAGTGATGTGTTGCTAGATACCCCTCACTGATCGTGATAACGTAAGTTATCGTTACCGACATTTAGAGGAAACCCTCAGGGTCGCACAATTTGGTGATATGGCTTACTTGAGTCAGATCGTATGGACTGGATTCTTTGAGTTCAGATTAAAGGGATTTAATCTCTGATTGTAAGTGAGATCTGGTCTGATCATGTTTGATTGATTAGGACTTGAGATCGGTAAGCTTCGATCGAGAGAGGTGATGCTAGATCGGAGAGATCAAGGGCATCAGATGATGAATGGTTAGATCATGAGCCTTGGGGGTTCAATTTGGTCTAGACCAAGTGGCTAGAGCTATTTCGGTTTGGTTTGTTGAACCAAAGCCGATTTGACATTTTGGCTTGAACCGGTTCACAATGGTGAACGCATGGTTCAATCCTAAAATGCGTTTGGGTTGAGTTGAGCGCATGGACTTGATGAGCTTCCATTTATGGAAAGTCATCAAGGGCCGGTTTCACTCACTTCAATGCCAAAAAAAACGCATATGCGTTTGCGCTCTTCTCTTCAACGCATTCGACTTTGGTTGGGTGGTGATTGACGAAGAGAAGGAGAGGTTGAGCAAGAGGAGCTCTCGGCCAAGAGGTTCATCATCCCCTTCCATTCGACACTTGAAGGCTTGGGTGTCTTGCTAGCACAAGAGACCGCAAGGAGTAAGCATCTTCACCTTGTGTGTGAACTTGTGGAGGAGATCTACTTTGTTCTCTTTATCCAAGCCGACTTCCAAGCATATGGCGTTGGTATGATTTTTATCTCAATCTATTCAATCGATTATAGTTGAACATATGGCATGCAAATGATCTTGCGACCCTTGCTTCCGCTTGCATATTTTACATTAGCGCCATGCTTAGGGTTTTGCCCCCTTATGATTAGGGGTTCCTACAATTGGTATCAGAGGTTGGCTCTATGCATGCTATTATGTTTGCTGATGTGATCCTCATGTTGCGCTTACTTTTACTTGAGGCATGCTTTGCTTACATGAAGTTGCGCTTGTATCATGCTTTGCTTACATGAAGTTGCGCTTGTATCATGCTTTGCTTACATGAAGTTGCGCTTGTATCATGCTTTGCTTACATGAAGTTGCGCTTGTATCATGCTTTGCTTATATGAAGTATGCGCTCCCCCTTGAAGGGGACCCCCTAAAGTTTGCGCTCCCCCTTGAAGGGGACCCCCTTAGATCTAAGGGTTATATGCAAGCATGTTGTTTGTTTGTATGATTGCGCATGTTCTAAGGTTTTTCTAAAACTTACATCTTGCGCGCTTGATTAGATCTAAGGTGCCACTACATTAAACCCTTAGATGGGTTGATGAGGTTGAAGTCACCACTAGGTTAGATCCAAGTCTGATCAGACCATCTGACAGCTCAGATGGGTTAACCTGATAGCACCTATGCGCAAGCACAAGGTGGCTATAGGTTGACTGCATCTAGGGCGTGTAGCGAGGTCTGGTTGAGACACTACTGAACACACTTGAGTTAGGCCCGGGGTCACACCCGCTTGCCAAAACTCATGGGGGTAGTTCAGCCCTTGGCGCATGCATGGTTGACCATTAGGTCAACTCGGGTCAGTTAGGACTCGGTGCATGCAAGGGCAAAGGATCTAACTAGATGGATGAGTGGATCCCCATCAATGGACCATTGTAAGGTTGTAGGGCTCATAAGGAAATTAAAATTGATGCCATGGGGTTTTCAAAACTTTTAATTTCAAGATGATTGGATCACATGTTGATTGAACCATATGCTTGTTTATTTAGTCTTATGTGGGTTGCCCAATTGTGTGCTGTGCTGGGGCCTGCGTGCCTGGACTTAAAAATTGTAAATTAATTTGTGATCTGCGAATCACATTGTACTTAATTTATAATATGTTGTTGACCTGCGAGTCAACCTTGTCTAGATAGATCAAATGTACTTTGATTAGACAAGAACAAAGGCACACATCCAAGAGGGGCATTCACCTGGTGGTGCACCTGAGGTGCTCTTGGCGCTAGGGCACTGGGTTGGACCAGATGAGATGCAATGAAGCTCAAGTGAAGACTTAAGTTATATTAAGGTCTTACTAGGGTTCATGGGCTTTTACCACATAAGATCATGCTTTCTACTTATTGCTAATAATTAGAATTGCATATTTATGTTTATCTTCTGCTATAGCCATAGGACATGCCTGATAGTAAGAAGATAAAAGACCGTTAAAATCCAACGCTAACATATCAAGCTCGTAAGCCTTCTGACGCGAAACCTCACCTTTCTGACTATCGTTGGAGCCGTGTTGAACCCACTCAGTGGGCACGTCCATCTATCTTCAGACGGTGCTGGATTTCACCTGCGTGTTACAGAGTTGGGATTTATCCCCTCTCGTTGCTCAGCATAGCACGTGGTGGTCCAGGGAGTAGGTCAGGTCAGCTTGACCATGTAGACTACATATGTGGCGCATATGGTAGCACATGGAGGCAGCCATCTCTGGGATCAGAGACTGTGTTGCACCAACTCAGTTGGCACAGTCTGCTGGATTGCCAAGATGAAGGGGAATCGCACGGGTTGGCGATTGGCTGGGACAGCCTACCAGAAACTAGTGCTTGTCATCTCTGTGCATCTTATCTCGCCTGAGCGGGACGCGGAGACCAAGTATGAAATCTGGATCCCATCTCACTAAAAGAGTGTTTACTCTTTCGGACTGTTTACTGGATTTTTCAGTCAGACAAAATAGTGAGAAAAGAATCTTTCTTAAGTCCTGGATTGATTCTGAAACATTGATACTGACCTTGCTGTTCTTGCTTGTTGTAGATTCATGCAGCAACGAACACCATGAGCTTCAATGTGCGATCCCTACTGGAAAGGGAGAAGTTTGCTGGGCCGAACTTCTCTGACTGGTTCGGACACCTTAAGATTGTTCTTAAGGCAGAGAGGAAACTGTATGTCCTCGAGACGGCGATACCGCCGCAGCCCGCTCCGAACGCCGCAAGGGCGGTTCGGGAAGCCTACGAAAAGCACGTCAATGATAGCATTGATGTCGCTTGCCTGATGCTAGCGTCTATGACGCCACCGCTGCAGCGTCAGCATGAGGATATGTCGGCTATAGAAATTATAGCGAACCTCAAGATGCTATATGCTGCACAGGCGAGGACTGAGCGCTATAATCTGACGAAGCTCTTCTTTCAGAGCAAACTGGCTGAGGGGAGCCCAGTGGGAGCTCACGTGCTCAAGATGATTGGGCACAAGGAGGCTCTAGAGAAACTGGGGCATACCGTCAACCAGGAGCTTGCTGTGGACATTATTCTGCAGTCTCTTCCGCCCTCTTTCGATGCGTTCATTATTAACTTTAATATGAACAAGATCGATTGTACGCCGGCAGAGCTGCTGAATATGCTCTTGACCACTGAGGAAACTCTGAAGGGTAAGCCTTCAACCTCTGTCTTGATGGTTCCTTCTAGGAACAAGAAGAAGGGGAAGAAGGGCAAGGCCCCTATCAAGAATTACAGCAAGGCCCTGAAACAGAAGGTGAAGCGGTCGAAGGACAACAGGTGTTTCCACTGTGGCCAGCTGGGTCACTGGAAAAAGGACTGTAAAGCGCTCCAAGGAGATAAGAGGGGAAGCATCGCTTCTGGCTCAGGTATATATGTGACTGAGGTCATGTTATCTTCTTCTACTATATCATGGGTGTTGGACACTGCATGTGGAGTTCACATTTGTTCAAATGTGCAGGAACTCAAGAGAAGAAGGCAGGTGGGACAGCATGAGGTAGACCTACGAGTTGGAAACGGGGCACGGGTTGCTGCTGTTGCTGTAGGAGACTATTTCATTTCTTTACCATCTGGCGTTGTATTAGAATTAAACAATTGTTATTTTGTACCGAGTATTACCAAGAATATTATCTCTATTCCTGCTCTTGTCAGGAAAGGATTTGCCTTTGAATGCAATATTTCAAAGTGTGTTTTATCTCATGATAATATTGTGTATGCAACTGGTTCAATTAACAATGGGTTATACATGTTGGACATGGAAAATTCTATACAAAACATTGATAATAAGAAAGCCAAGTATGCTGATGACAGCACCTTGTTATGGCATAGTCGTTTAGGCCATATAAACGAGAAGCGCATTAAGCGGTTGCATGAACATGGACTGCTGGGATCATTCTCCTATGAGGAGATTGATACATGCAAAGCTTGTTTGATGGGTAAAATGACGAAGTCTCCTTTTCCTCACAAAGGTCAAAGGGCTTCGGGTTTACTTGACCTTATACACAGTGATGTGTGTGGGCCTTTTAGTAAACATGCCAGAGGTGGCTATCAGTACTTCATTACCTTTACTGATGATTTCAGTAGGTATGGGTATGTCTATTTAATGAGACATAAAAGTGAATCTTTTGACAAATTCAAAGAGTTCAAAAATGAAGTACAAAATCAGCTAGGCCGAAATATCAAGGCACTTCGTTCTGATCGAGGTGGTGAATACCTGAGTCATGGATTTACTGACTATCTGAAGGAGTGTGGGATTATCTCACAGCTCACTCTGCCAGGAACACCGCAATGGAATGGTGTGTCCGAGAGGAGAAATAGAACGTTACTAGACATGGTTCGTTCTATGATGAGTCAGGCCACTCTTCCATATTCCTTTTGGGGTTTTGCACTGGAAACAGCTGCAAAGGTACTAAACCGAGTGCCATCCAAGGCAGTTTTAAAGACGCCATATGAGTTATGGTATGGAAAACAGCCTAGCTTGACATTTATCAGGATCTGGGGTTGCGAGGCTTATGTCAAAAAGCTCGCCTCTGGGAAACTGGAGAGCAGATCTGAGAAATGTATCTTTGTCGGTTATCCTAAGGAAACTAAGGGTTATTATTTCTACGATCCCAAAGAGAACAAGGTTTTTGTTGCTCGGACGGCCATATTTCTTGAGAAGGAGTTTCTTCTGCAAGAGGCCAGTGGGAGAGAAATAAAGCTGGATGAGAATTCAGAGGAAGGACAAAGTAGTCAAGCAGAGTTGGATGTGCCTGAGCTGGTAGATCAGGTTACTGAACAACCTGAGGCTCAGATATCACGGGAACCGCGAAGATCGGGTAGGATCCGTCGACAGCCTGAGCGCTATGACGGAGTCTACATCATTGATAATGATGAACCCCTAACTTATGCGGATGCGGTCAGTGGACCGGAATCAGCTAGATGGCTTGAAGCTATGCGAGCCGAGATGGACTCCATGTCAGATAACCAAGTCTGGGATTTGGTTGATCCGCCTCCGGGAGTAATCCCTATAGGCTGTAAATGGATCTTCAAGAAGAAGATTGACATGGACGGTAACGTGGTTACCTATAAAGGCAGGCTAGTTGCGAAAGGTTTCAAACAAATCTACGGGATAGATTATGATGAAACTTTCTCTCCTGTAGCCATGTTTAAGTCTATTCGGATTCTTTTCGCGATAGCAGCATATTACGACTATGAGATCTGGCAAATGGATGTGAAGACAGCTTTCCTTAATGGAAATCTGGATGAGGATGTGTATATGACACAACCGGAAGGTTTCACTAATCCAGCAGATCGTCATAAAATATGCAAGTTAAAGAAGTCCATTTATGGACTTAAACAAGCATCAAGAAGCTGGAATATTCGTTTTGATGAATCAATCTCTGAGTTTGGTTTCATCAAGAACGAAGATGACCCGTGTGTATATAAGAGGTTTAGTGGGAGCGTGATTACATTCCTAATCCTCTACGTCGATGATATCTTGATCGTTGGAAATGATATTCCTGAACTGCATGCTGTTAAGGCATGGTTAGGAAAATGTTTCCAGATGAAAGATCTAGGAGAAGCAGCCTATGTATTAGGTGTCAAGATCTACCGGGATAGATCTAAGAGGCTTCTCGGGCTGTGCCAGAGTACTTACATCGATAAAGTCCTGGATAGATTCCATTTAGAGAATTCTAAACGTGGATATCTTCCAGTCAGACATGGTCTGAATCTTTCAAAGAGTCAGTGTCCACAAACACAGACTGAGAAAGATGAAATGGACAATACGCCTTATGCTTCGGCTATTGGGTCCATTATGTATGCGATGTTGTGTACTCGCCCAGACGTCGCTTACGGGTTAAGCGTGACCAGTCGATTCCAAAGTAATCCAGGATTGGCGCACTGGATTGCAGTCAAGAACATCTTAAAATATCTGCGGAGGACCAAAGATATGTTCTTGATATATGGTGGTCAGGAAGAACTCAGTATAGAGGGATATACTGACGCTTCGTTCCAGTCGGACCAGGATGATTTCCGATCGCAATCAGGCTATGTTTTTAGCTTGAATGGTGGAGCAGTGGTGTGGAAGAGCTTCAAACAGTCAACTGTTGCTGATTCCACAACAGAAGCCGAGTATGTTGCAGCCTCGGAAGCATCCAAGGAGGCAGTGTGGATTCGTAAGTTCGTGAGAGAACTTGGTGTCGTTCCTTCGAGTGCAGATCCTTTGGTTATCTTCTGTGATAACACTGGTGCTATAGCACAAGCAAAGGAACCACGGTCGCACCAGAAGTCCAAGCACATACAGAGACGGTTTCACTTGATCCGGGAGATCATTGATCGAGGCGAGATCAAGATTTGCAAGGTTCATACAGATGACAATCTGGCAGACCCGCTTACCAAGCCTCTGGCGCAGCAGAAGCATGAGAAGCACTGTAATAATATGGGTTTGAGATTTCTCAACCATTAGATTAAGTGCAAGTGGGAGATTGTTGGGGTATGCCCTTAAGGCTAATGTTTGAGGCCTTGGGATTGTATAAGTATCATGTAATAAACTCTTAAGTTTATAATAAGGCATGGTTGTTATTCAGGTTGTTACCTTGTCTGCTGTAATAAGTGTACTTCTGAATAATGTCTCAAAGCTGTTCAGCTAGGCTGACAGGCTATATGTCCTTAGTCGAGATATCTTGGTGAACATGAGACAGCCTTGATATGATGGAGACTAATATGAGTGCTAATCTTATAGGATGCTTCGAGCATGGAATAAGATGTAGACTCATGGGTACATTGGATGTACTGGACAGACCCTACTGGGATATTGCATTGCTTGTCACAATGTGAATGATCCCTGTAAGCAGCAAGTGGCACATGTCCTTTGACTTGAGATCACTTGTGTTTCTAAATGATGATTGTCATTGTTTTGAGGTAGTTCAATATCATTTGAAATATAATGATTATAGACTATCTTGGATGGTGAGCTTGAATCAGGTTAGGGCACTAGTGATAGATAAAGGATTGCCGTCTCCTTGTTTAAGGAGTGTGGTGTTCTAAGGGCCCCCCTATATGAGATGATTGAGATAGTGTATGGCCATACCCAGATGACTATGTGCATCTGATCTAATCATGCTCATCGTATTGGAGTTACAAGCTTGACCCGCTTGTCCAATAAGAACATCCAGTGGCAAAGGACACATGTATGCCTTGTGAATTGAGTCACACTTGTGCTATGGTTTGGGAGTAGTCTTGGAAGACTCTTTCCTTTATATCGGGAGACAGTGATGTGTTGCTAGATACCCCTCACTGATCGTGATAACGTAAGTTATCGTTACCGACATTTAGAGGAAACCCTCAGGGTCGCACAATTTGGTGATATGGCTTATTTGAGTCAGATCGTATGGACTGGATTCTTTGAGTTCAGATTAAAGGGATTTAATCTCTGATTGTAAGTGAGATCTGGTCTGATCATGTTTGATTGATTAGGACTTGAGATCGGTAAGCTTCGATCGAGAGAGGTGATGCTAGATCGGAGAGATCAAGGGCATCAGATGATGAATGGTTAGATCATGAGCCTTGGGGGTTCAATTTGGTCTAGACCAAGTGGCTAGAGCTATTTCGGTTTGGTTTGTTGAACCAAAGTCGATTTGACATTTTGGCTTGAACCGGTTCACAATGGTGAACGCATGGTTCAATCCTAAAATGCGTTTGGGTTGAGTTGAGCGCATGGACTTGATGAGCTTCCATTTATGGAAAGTCATCAAGGGCCGGTTTCACTCACTTCAATGCCAAAAAAACGCATATGCGTTTGCGCTCTTCTCTTCAACGCATTCGACTTTGGTTGGGTGGTGATTGACGAAGAGAAGGAGAGGTTGAGCAAGAGGAGCTCTCGGCCAAGAGGTTCATCATCCCCTTCCATTCGACACTTGAAGGCTTGGGTGTCTTGCTAGCACAAGAGACCGCAAGGAGTAAGCATCTTCACCTTGTGTGTGAACTTGTGGAGGAGATCTACTTTGTTCTCTTTATCCAAGCCGACTTCCAAGCATATGGCGTTGGTATGATTTTTATCTCAATCTATTCAATCGATTATAGTTGAACATATGGCATGCAAATGATCTTGCGACCCTTGCTTCCGCTTGCATATTTTACATTAGCGCCATGCTTAGGGTTTTGCCCCCTTATGATTAGGGGTTCCTACATTTACTTTCTAATTTACAAGTTTTCCCTTTCAGTAGCTCAACGTGATATTCAACTAGGTTAATACCCAACTTTCTTTGGCCAATCAATCTATTTAAACTCATTAAATTCTATGTAAATTATTGATCCCCAAAATTTAGGAGTGTCCAAATGGTTCAACACGAGCTGAACCAAAAAACCAAAAAAAATCCAAATCGAAATCGAACCAAACTTTCTAAAAAACAAACCGAACCCGAACCAAAATTTTGGTTCGGTTTCAGTTCAGTTTGGGTTAAACCAAACTTAATTATAAGTATATATATATATAATATTTTGTATAAAAATATTAATATTATATTAAAATTTTATTTTTTTTGGTTCAACTCGAACCGAACCGAAATTTTTTTAACCATCCCAAACCGAACCGAACCGAGATTTGGCTTGAAACTGAACCAAACCAAAAATTTTGAACCCGGTTCGGTTCGGTTAGACACCCCTACCCAAATAACCCTAACTACTCTCATAGTCTAGTTTTATAGGTTTAATTATAAGGTTCTAAGATCAAGAGTCACCTCTCAGTACTTGTCATCATCACTAAAGCATATAATTATATGATCTAAACTATCAGATGTGGAATAAACATCAATAATTAAGTTACTACAATCTAGCTACTCTCGTTGTCTAACTTTATAGGTTTAACTAGAGAATTTCAGAGTTATGAGTGACCGTTCAGTACTTATCATAATTCATAAAATATGTAATGATCTAAACTCAAATAATTATAAGCATATTAACATCTATAATTAAATTAACAATTTCTAAATAGATTAACAAAAAGTGCTAAGTATGCATTACTGATAGAAGTTCAAAGGGCTACACCCCTTAACCTAATAAGATGTTTAAGCTATAATGTTCATCATTTTAATCAACTTAAAAATATAATAAAATTAAAACAATCAAGAAGAAAAATAAGAAAATAATAAATTACCAACTCCCTCATAAAACTTTGTCATCAAATAAATTTTCTCTCTTGGTCGTGATTGTGTTTGAAATCACAACTAGTGATCTCCTTCTTCCCTATGTTCGCCGATGATGTTTTTGCCCAAATCTTCGTCGATTCCTTTTGAAATTCAAAAAGGATCGAAGCTAGAACTTCTTATTCTCATTCCTAGCCTTCCTCTAATGGATTTGCGAGCCTCAATTGCTTGGTTCCTCTCGATTCCAAGTGCTTGAAGTCATCGATGCTACAAAAACACCTCTATCTACTTCTCAATTTCAATTCAACATGAGGTGGCAGAACTTGCTCAAATTTGGTGGAATTGTTTCCCCACGAGTGCTTGATAGGATTGAAAGGAAACCTAGTTTACAAGTATCATTCATATGAACTTGTTGAAGCAAAAAAATAAAACCAGGAAACCAAAATCGCATGACTTGATACTATGATCAACCTTGTAAACTTGAAAGACAAGTTAGAGTGTTACCATTGCCATGAAGTGAGTGGCGGCTTGGAAGAAGAAAGGGGGCGAGTGCCACTTCTCCAAAGGTATCACACACAGGATGAGATAGGCTTCCTTCCTTGCGCTCCTTGTGCTAGCAAGTCACCAAGGATTCTTTGATCGTGACTTGGAGAGGAGATGTGCGCCCTTGGGTAGGTTTTTTTCTTAACTTCTTCCTTGCGTGAAGATGAAGAAGATGCGAGAGGAGGAAGAGAGTAGAAGGGGTTTCGAAACTGTTGTTTCCAAAAAGGAAAGATTCGGCCACCAAATATGGTAAGAACCGAATTGTAACTCCCTTCTTAACTCCCCATGAAGCCATCGAAAACTCCTCTTCAATTGAACCATGCGTTCACAAAGTGAACCGGTTCAATCCCAATATGGTTCAAGCATCAAACCGAACCAGCCTTGGTTAAGATCTCTCTAAACCAAGTGGCTCAAGATCTAACCACACATCTCATTGAACCTCTTGATCTTTACGATCAAGCATCAATTCTCCCGATCGAAGCTTACCGATCATATGCCCTAATCAATCAAACATGATTAGACTAGATCTCACTTCCAATCAGAGTTTAAATTGCTTTAAACTGAACTAGAATAATTCCAGTCCACACGATCTGACATAAGCAAGCCATATCATCAAATTGTGCGACCCTAAGGGTTTCCTTCAATGTCGGTAACGATAACTTACGTTATCACGATCAGAGAGGGGTATCTAGCAACACATCACTGTCTCCCGATATGAAGGAAAGAGTCTTCCAAGACTACTCCCAAACCACAGCACAAGTGTGAATCTAATTCACTTGGCATACATGTTTCCCTTTGCCACTGGATGTTCCCGTTGGACAAGCGTGTCAAGCCTGTGACTCCAACATGATGAAAATGATTAGATCAGACGAACATAGTCGTCTGGGTATGGCCATACACATTCTCAACCATCTCATCCAGGGGGCCCCTTAGAACATCACACTCCTACTAGGAGAGGCAATCCTATATCTATCACTAGTGCCCTAACATGACTCATGCTCACTATCCAAGATAGTCCTTAACCATTATCTTTCAAATGATATTGAACTACCTCAAGATAATGCCAATCATCACTTAGAAACACAAGTGATCTCAAGTCAGAGGAAATATGCCACTAGCTTGCATATAAGGATTATTCACATTGTGACAAACAATTGAATATCCTAAATAGGGTCAGTCCAGTACATCCAATGCACCTATGTGTCTGAATCTTATTCCATGCTTGAAGCATCCTACAAGAACAGAACACATATTAGTCTCAATCATATCAAGGCTGTCTCATGTTCACCGAGATATCTCGACTAAGGACAATACTGAATGTCAGCTAAGCTGAACATCATTGAGACATTACTCAGATGTATACATACAGCAGCAGATAATGTAACAATCTGAATAACAACAATTGCCTTTATAAAACATATAGATTATACATGATACTGTAAATAATCTAAGGCCTCAAACATTAGCCTTAAGAGCATACCCCAACAATCTCCCACTTGCACTTAAACTAATGGTTGAGGAATCTCAAGCCCATATTATTACAGTGCTTCTCATGCTTCTGCTGCGCCAGAGGCTTTGTAAGCGGGTCAGCTAGATTGTCATCTGTATGAACCTTGCAGATCTTGATATCTCCTCGATCAATGATCTCACGGATCAGGTGAAACCTTCTCTATATGTGCTTGGACTTCTGGTGTGACCGTGGTTCCTTTGCTTGTGCAATTGCTCCAGTGTTATCACAGAAGATAACCAATGGATCTGCACACGAAGGAACAACACCAAGTTCGTGAATGAACTTACGAATCCAGACTGCCTCCTTTGATGCTTCTGAGGCTGCAACATACTCGGCTTCTGTTGTGGAATCAGCAACAATTGATTGTTTGAAACTCTTCCACACCACTGCTCCTCCATTTAAGCTAAAAACATAGCCTGATTGCGATCGAAAATCGTCTTGGTCAGATTGGAACGAAGCGTCAGTATATCCTTCAATACTGAGTTCTTCCTGACCTCCATAAATCAAGAACATATCTTTGGTTCTCCGAAGATATTTCAAAATGTTCTTGACTGCAATCCAGTGTGCCTTCCCTAGATTACCTTAGAACCGACTGGTCACGCTTAACCCATAAGCGATGTCTGGGCAAGTACACAACATCGCATACATGATGGACCCAATAGCCGAAGCATAAGGTGTATTGTCCATCTCATCTTTCTCAGACTGTGTTTGAGGGCACTGGCTCTTTGAAAGATTCAGACCATGTCTGACTGGGAGATATCCTCTTTTAGAATTTTCTAAATGGAATCTCTCCAGGACCTTATTGATGTAAGTACTTTGGCATAGCCCGAGAAGCCTATTAGATCTATCTCTATAGATCTCCACACCTAATACATAGGCCACTTCTCCCAAATCCTTCATCTGGAAACATTTTCTTAACTATGCCTTGACCGCATGCAGTTCAGGAATATCGTTTCCAATGATTAAAATATCATCGACGTAGAGGACTAGGAAAGTAATCACGCTCCCACTAAACCTTTTGTATACACACGGGTCATCTTCATTTTTGATGAAACCAAATTCAGAAACTGATTCATCAAAACGAATATTCCAGCTTCTCGATGCTTGTTTTAGTCCATAAATGGACCTCTTTAATTTGCATATTTTATGACGTTCTGATGGATTGATGAAACCTTCAGGCTGTGTCATATACACATCCTCTTCCAATTTTCCATTAAGGAAAGCGGTCTTCACATCCATTTGCCAGATCTCATAATCATAATATGCAGCTATCGCGAGAATAATTCGAATGGACTTGAACATGGCTACAGGAGAGAAAGTTTCATCATAATCTATCCCGTAGATTTGTTTGAAACCTTTCGCAACTAGCCTGCCCTTATAGGTAACCACGTTATCTTCCATGTCTTTCTTCTTTTTGAAGATCCACTTACAGCCTATAGGGATTACTCCCGGAGGCGGATCAACCAAATCCTAGACTTGGTTATCTGACATGGAGTCCATTTCAGCTCGCATAGCTTCAAGCCATCTTGCTGACTCTGGTCCACTGATCGCATCCGCATAAGTGAGGGGTTCATCGTTAATGATGTAGACTCCGTCATAGCGCTCAGGCTGACGATGAATCCTTCCCGATCTATGCGATTCCCGTGACGTCTGAGCCTCAGGTTGAACATTAACCTGATCTATTTGCTCAGGCTCATCCAACTGAGCTTGACTACTTTGTCCCTCTTTTGGAATTTCATCCAACTTTATTTCTCTCCCACTGGCCTCTTGTAGAAGAAATTCCTTCTCAAGAAAAATAGCCGTTCGAGCAACAAATACTTTATTCTCTTTAGGATCGTAGAAATAATAACCCTTAGTTTCTTTAGGGTATCCGACAAATATACATTTATCTGATCTTCTCTCCAGTTTCCTAGAGGCGAGCTTTTTGACATAAGCCTCGCAACCCCAGATTTTGATAAATGTCAAGCTCGACTGTTTTCCATACCATAACTCATATGGTGTCTTTGAAACAGCCTTGGATGGCACTCGGTTTAGCACCTTTGCAGCTGTTTCCAGTGCAAATCCCCAAAAGGAGTAAGGTAGAGTAGCCTGACTCATCATAGAGCGAACCATATCCAATAAGGTTCTATTCCTCCTTTCGGACACACCATTCCATTGCGGTGTTCCTGGCGGAGTGAGCTGTGAGATGATCCCACACTCCTTTAGATAGTCAGTGAACTCACGACTCAAGTATTCTCCACCTCGATCTGATCGAAGTGCTTTGATATGTCGGCCTAACTGATTTTGTACTTCATTTTTGAATTCTTTGAACTTGTCAAAAGATTCACTCTTATGTCTCATTAAATAGACATAACCATACCTACTGAAATCATCAGTAAAAGTAATGAAGTATGAATAGCCACCTCTGGCATGTTTACTAAATGGCCCACACACATCACTGTGAATAAGGTCAAGTAAACCCGAAGCTCTTTCACCTTTATTAGAAAAAGGAGTCTTCGTCATCTTACCCATTAAACAAGCTCTGCATGTATCAAGCTCCTCATAGGAGAATGATCCCAGCAGTCCATGGTCATGCAACCGCTTAATGCGCTTCTTGTTAATATGGCCTAGACGACTATGCCATAACAAGGTGCTGTGATCAGTATACTTGGCTTTCTTATTATCAATTTATTGTACAGAACATTCCATGTCCAACATGTATAACCCATTGTTAATCGACCCAGTTGCATAAACAATATTATCATATGAAATACAACACTGTGAAGTTTTGCATTCAAAAGAAAAACCTTTCCTGACAAGAGCAGGAATAGAGATAATATTCTTCGTTATGCTTGGTACAAAATAACAATTGTCAAGTTCTAATACAAAACCAGATGGTAAAGAGATGCTATATTCCCCTACAGCAACAGCAGCAACCCGTGCCCCGTTTCCAACTCGTAGGTCCACCTCATGCTGTCCCACCTGTATTCTTCTCTTGAGTTCCTGCACATTTGAACAAATGTGAACTCCACATGCAGTGTCCAACACCCATGAAATAGAAGAAGCAACCATAACTTCAGTCACGAAAATACCTGAGCTAGAAGTGAAAGACTTGCTTCCCTTCTTCTCTCCTTGGAGCGCTCTACAGTCCTTCTTCCAGTGACCTAGCTGGCCACAATGGAAGCATCTGTTGTCCTTCGACCGCTTCACCTTTTGTTTCAAAGCCTTGTTGTAGCTCTTGATAGGGGTTTTGCCCTTCTTCCCCTTCTTCTTGTTCCGTGAAGGAACCATCAAGACAGAGGATGAAGGTTTTCCCTTCTCAAGAGTCTGCTCTGTTGTGCAGAGCATGTTCAGTAATTCTGCCGGGGTACAGTCGATTTTGTTCATATTAAAATTAATAATGAACGCATCGAAAGAGGCCGGGAGAGACTGCAAGATGATGTCTACAACAAGTTCTTGATTGATGGTATGTCCCAGTTTCTCTAGAGCTTCTTTGTACCCAATCATCTTGAGTACGTGAGCTCCCACTGGACTCCCTTCAGTCAGTTTGCTATGAAAGAAAAGTTTTGTCAAGTTATAGTGTTCTGTCCTTGCCTGTGCAGCATACAGCATTTTGAGATTTGCTATAATATCAATAGCAGACAAATCCTCATGCTGACGCTAGAGCTCGGGCGTCATTGACGCAAGCACAAGGCAAGCGACATCAGTACTATCACTGACGTGCTTCTCATAAGCATCTCGAACCGCTCTTGCAGCGTTCGCAGCGGGTTGAGACGGTATTGCCGACTCAAGGACATACAGCTTCCTCTCAGCTTTGAGGACAATTTTCAACTGTCTATACCAGTCTGAGAAGTTTGGCCCAGCAAACTTCTCCTTTTCCAATATGGATCGCAAATTGAGCCCTGTGGTGTTCGTTGCTGCAGGAATCTACATCATAGCAAGAACAACAAGGTCAGTATCCATGTTAGAATCATTCCAGGACTTAAGAGTGATTCTTTTCTCACTATTTTATCTGACTGCAAATCCAATAAAACAGCCCGAAAGAGTGAAAACCCTTTAGTGAGATGGGATCCAGATTTCACACTTGATCTCCGCGTCCTGCTCAGGCGAGATAAGATGCACAGAGTTCAAGCACTAATCACTGGTAGGCAATCCATGCCAATCGCCAACCCGTGCAATTCCCCTTCATCTAGGCAATCCAGAAGACTGTGCCAACTGAGTTGGTACAACACAGTCTCTGATTCCTCAAATGGCTGCCTCCATACAGCTATCATGTGCTCAACATGTAGCCTATATGGTCAAGCTGACCTGATCTACTTCCTGGACCACCACGTGCTATGCTGAGCAACGAGAAGCGATAAATCCCTTCTCTGTAGCATGTAGGTGTAATCACGCACCGTCTGAAGATAGCTGGGCGTGCCCACTGAGTGGGTACAACACGGCCCCAACGATAGTCAGAACAGTGAGGTTTCGCGTCAGAAGGCAATCGATAGCTTGATATTGACGTTGGATTTTAACGGTCTTTTATCTTCTTACTATCATGCAAATTCTATAGTGATAGCAGAAGAATAAAACATAGATGTGCAAATATTACTTAAAACAGTAAATGAAAGCACCATTATCTTATGTGGTAAAAGCCCATAAAAACTTAAGTAAAACCCTAGTTTGACAAAAGTCTTCACTTGAGCTCTTTATGGGACTCTTGTACTTCATCTGGCCCAGCTCGGGCCCAAACGCCATCTGCAGCCCAAAAGCGCCCACTGGGTAGAATGGGCCAGTTCTAGAGTCGAACTCTAGACCTCCCACCTGGTGAAGCCAATTGCTGCATGCGCTTCTGCCATGTGTGCTGTGTGCTCATGTCTGATCAAATTACATTTAAAACTATCTAGACATGATTTGACACGCAGGTCAATTATACATTTTCATAAATCAAAATGTGATTCGCAGATCACACCAAAATATTTAATTCCAGGCACGCAGGCCCCAGCACAGCACACAAAATAAGGGCAACCCACATAAGATTAAATAAACACCCATTCAACATGTTAAACATGCATATATGTGATCCAAACAGAAATAAAAAAAATTTTTTGAAAAACCCATGGCATCAATTTTATTTCCTTATGTGCCCTACTACCTTACGACGGTCCATTAACAGGTATCCACTCGTCAGAACAAGTCGGACCCACTGCCCTTGCATGCACCCAGTCATAACTGACTTGCGTCGACCTCATGGTCAACTATGCATGCCTTAAGGGCTGAACGTCCCACAAGATTTCTGGCAAGCGGGTGTGACCCCGGGCCATAATCATGATCGTTCACTAGGTGCCTCAATCAGACATCGCTACACGCCCTTCTGCAGTCGACTTATAGCCACCTGTATAGCTTGCGCACAGGTGCTATCCGGCCGCCCCATCCAGGCTGTCAGATGGTCTGATTAGGCTGTTGAGTCTAGACCTGACTAACGACTTTAACACTGTTAACTCGTCTAAGTATTTGAAGTAGGTGCATAGATAAATCTAGTGAGGGTCGCGCATGAAGATAATTTTTGAGTGAAAACATCTATAAAATGCGCAAACCAACATCACATGCGCAAGCTTGAATGTAAAAATACAACTATCATAACATGGCATGTATTTTTCGCATGAGTATAGAAGCATGCGCATCATGTAGATCTACCCAAAACACAAATCAAACATGGATCACAAGATGGCAATCATATGTATCAGGTCAAAACCAACCCTCTGATACCACTTGAAAGGAAACCTAGTTTACAAGTATCATTCATATGAACTTGTTGAAGCAAAAAAATAAAACTAGGAAACCAAAATCGCATGACTTGATACTATGATCAACCTTGTAAACTTGAAAGACAAGTTAGAGTGTTACCATTGCCATGAAGTGAGTGGCGGCTTGGAAGAAGAAAGGGGGCGAGTGCCACTTCTCCAAAGGTATCACACACAGGATGAGATAGGCTTCCTTCCTTGCGCTCCTTGTGCTAGCAAATCACCAAGGATTCTTTGATCGTGACTTGGAGAGGAGATGTGCGCCCTTGGGTAGGTTTTTTTCTTAACTTCTTCCTTGCGTGAAGATGAAGAAGATGCGAGAGGAGGAAGAGAGTAGAAGGAGTTTCGAAACCGTTGTTTCCAAAAAGGAAAGATTCGGCCACCAAATATGGTAAGAACCGAATTGTAACTCCCTTCTTAACTCCCCATGAAGCCATCGAAAACTCCTCTTCAATTGAACCATGCGTTCACAAAGTGAACCGGTTCAATCCCAATTTGGTTCAAGCATCAAACCGAACCAGCCTTGGTTAAGATCTCTCTAAACCAAGTGGCTCAAGATCTAACCACACATCTCATTGAACCTCTTGATCTTTACGATCAAGCATCAATTCTCCCGATCGAAGCTTACCGATCATATGCCCTAATCAATCAAACATGATTAGACTAGATCTCACTTCCAATCAGAGTTTAAATTGCTTTAAACTGAACTAGAATAATTCCAGTCCACACGATCTGACATAAGCAAGCCATATCATCAAATTGTGCGACCCTAAGGGTTTCCTTCAATGTCGGTAACGATAACTTACGTTATCACGATCAGAGAGGGGTATCTAGCAACACATCACTGTCTCCCGATATGAAGGAAAGAGTCTTCCAAGACTACTTCCAAACCACAGCACAAGTGTGAATCTAATTCACTTGGCATACATGTTTCCCTTTGCCACTGGATGTTCCCGTTGGACAAGCGTGTCAAGCCTGTGACTCCAACATGATGAAAATGATTAGATTAGACGAACATAGTCGTCTGGGTATGGCCATACACATTCTCAACCATCTCATCCAGGGGGCCCCTTAGAACATCACACTCCTACTAGGAGAGGCAATCCTATATCTATCACTAGTGCCCTAACATGACTCATGCTCACTATCCAAAATAGTCCTTAACCATTATCTTTCAAATGATATTGAACTACCTCAAGATAATGCCAATCATCACTTAGAAACACAAGTGATCTCAAGTCAGAGGAAATATGCCACTTGCTTGCATATAAGGATTATTCACATTGTGACAAACAATTGAATATCCTAAATAGGGTCAGTCCAGTACATCCAATGCACCTATGTGTCTGAATCTTATTCCATGCTTGAAGCATCCTACAAGAACAGAACACATATTAGTCTCAATCATATCAAGGCTGTCTCATGTTCACCGAGATATCTCGACTAAGGACAATACTGAATGTCAGCTAAGCTGAACATCATTGAGACATTACTCAGATGTATACATACAGCAGCATATAATGTAACAATCTGAATAACAACAATTGCCTTTATAAAACATATAGATTATACATGATACTGTAAATAATCTAAGGCCTCAAACATTAGCCTTAAGAGCATACCCCAACAAGGATCACCGCAAGTGCACGGTTTCTATTGAAGTAGTAAAAGTTATCGATCTCACAGGGACTAGGTGTCAAGTACCGACTTATTGTGTTATTGTTAGCTAGACAGTTCAAAATGGATTAAGAAATCTAAACTAAATTAGCAAAACTAAAACAAGGATTCAGTGACTAAAATGTGATATTGCAATTTAGAAAAGATCAAAAAATCAGGTTTCACCGTGTTGAATGATTACGTTAAAACGTTAAACAATCAAAGTAAGAAAACTTAAACCACTTAAGGCGATCAATCCACTTGTACAGATTGCCCCCTCTCGGTAGCGTAATCCGGTGTCTAACTAAACTAATCTCCTACTCTTGTGGCTTATTAGCTTAGGAAAGACCCAATGGGCTCTATGACAAATTGTTAATCCTCGAGTGACTTTGAACGACTCTCGTAGTTTAAGTCACAAGTTTAAATTGGGAAAGTTGAATGTTACAATTCACCTCTCGGCTCTTCTCGAGACACTTAAACAAATATAAATGTTTGGCCGAAACAAAAATATGCAATATGCACACCCAAATTAAATAGGCAAATCTACTAAAAATATCACTGAGATTAATAAAAATATTTTACAAGTGTGAATTTGTTCAATGGGCTACGCCTAAGTCCCTAAATAGTATTTTATGCTAGAACATACATCATTTAACAACTAAAATCCAAAAAAATATATTCAAAAGGGGGGGAAATTACAATTCAAGGTAAGGAGATGTCAGATCTTCGATCTTCTCTCGATAGCCCTGAAGAAACTCGATCAAACAAGCCTTCAGTCGTAGAAATCGCACCCTTTCTTGCCCTAGCCACCTTTCTGCAAGATTCAAACCCCGTAACTACCCAAAATCCTCTTTTTATGGCTCAATCTCTTCCTTAGGCAGTTAGGAAGGTTCCACTAAAATTTTGGCAAATTCTGACTTCGGAATCATCCAAATCGGTCAAGAAACCGCCAAAAGGTCGAATTTGGCGGAAGCTATCATGGCCATGATCATGATCACACCCTGGCTGTGATCGTCTCATCGCAGAACATTATACCTCTTAACGGCTGTGAACATAAACATACCCTAGCCATGATCATCTCATCGCAGAGCATTATAGCTCTTCACAGCCATGAACATAAACACACCTTGGCCGTGATCGTCTCGTCGCAGAGCATTATACCTCTCCACAGCTGTGAACATAAACACACCCTAGCCGTGATCATCTCATTGATGCTGCAGAGTTCTACCAAGAAGATCATGGTCGTGATGATGATCATGGCCTACCCGTGTTCTCTATAGAAAAATTCGATTTGTCTCAAATTGGACCTGTGACCTAGCACTATGAGGAATCTTCTCATGAACTCAAATATTTAAATTCTTCATAAAAAATGAGAAAAATACCCTATATTTCATAAACAATCAAAAATAGTGAAGATTCTGCACTTTAAAGGAAAAGAATCCAAAATAAGGCAGAAAACAAGAATTAACCCTGAATAAGTCATAAGAATAAGAGTTTAAATCAAATAAAAGTAAGGTTCATCAAAATATCACAGACTTAGAATTATGCACTATATCACTAGATCACATATACCAAATATAGATAAATGAATGACTGGAGAAACATATCAGAAACTCAGTGCAAATGAAAAACATAAAAAAAATACATAACACATACTAAACCATAAAAACACTAATGTCTTTAAGTACATCATAAAGCATAAACTAAAAAAAGGGGAACCCTCTACCCACAGCAAAGAACGGCATAGTCCCCTATGCATTAGAAAAGTACAAGAATAGCAAGCAAAAGAACAACTTACTAAAGCAGATAATAGAGCAAAAATGCTCTCACAGCATGGAATCGAACACGGAAGAATCACCATCGCTTCAAGTTCAAGGTCCGTTGCATCTCCTGAATAGCCTGAGACAAGGCGGCATGCACACGTACTTGACGAGCTTGCTCTGCCTTCATGGCCCCAAAGTGCTGTAGGAGATCCTAAAACTCTAGGCGTGACTCATGCTGATCTTCCCAAATGGCCTTCAGATATCCCTCGATGTTGGCATAGGCATTCGCAGTCGATGCAGAAGAAGACAATTCAGCATGGTAGAAAGTCCAGAAAGATGGAGAAGGAGGGGCCGTGTCCATCGGGATGTCCTCGTCGAGCATCGGAAGCATATGCCAATTCCGCCACCCGCAGATAGTAGTACACTACGGGGACGGTAGTGGCATGGTAAAGTCACTGCCTCGGAAAACAAGACAATAGATATTGCCCTCACGGGTGATCATCTTCATCGCTAGGCAGGACTCGAGGTCGATGCGAGAACTCCCCTTCGCTTGCTCCACCCCATAGGGGTCTACGTCCTAGGTAATGATGATAGGAATGATGAGGCCGCCAGAAGCCACAACCCCTTTCTGAGCGCGTGCTAACTTCTACAATTGCTTAATGAAATAGAAGGTAGTATTGAGCTTGCAAGAGTTTACTATCGCCCAGAGGAAGAGAAGCTCCAAGGCGCGCACCAATCCGTCATTCTCCCCACGTTCAAATACAGTGTGCGCTAGAACACGATGCACATAATGGAAGCAGGGGTTGCTCACATAGCTGATACGCACCACAAGTGCACGGTGTTATCGAAGTAATATAAAAGATTGTCGATCCCACAGAGAGCTAGGTCAAGTACCAACTATTCTGATATTTAGAAGCTAAGCAATCCATTTTTTTGTGTTTTGGGAATAAGGTAAACTAACTCAACTATAAATAAAATAGGAAAAGCAACGATAAAAATATGAAGGGTGTCTAATTTAGAGATATCAGGACTATGGAATTCACCACATTAACTGATCTATTTGAACTGGAATTTAGTTGATGCATGAGTCTATCATTTTACATAAGGAATTTTTCCTAAATTACAGGATGCCCCCTCTCAGTGGCACACCCTGGTGCTTATCTAGAACAGTCTCCTACTCTTGCGGTGGATCATTTAGATAAACCCAATGAGTTCTATGAAAAATTATGTTGCCCTTGAGCGAAAACCAAGCACTCTCGTGTCATGGATTCACAAGTTTTACCTAGGGGTTCCACCGCCACGATCCTCCTCTCGGTATGAATCGCGTCGGCTAAAGCACAACATTACTTGATCAAGGTAATATTATGAAATAAGCACAATTAAATAAAATATGCTCAAATAAGACTCAAAGCATCAAGAAAGTTTAGTTCATACAACAGACCAAGTCAAAGGGCTTCATCCGAGCCCCAAATAAAGATTTACGCTATAAAAGCTATACAAATCCACACAAATCTCTCAAATCGACAAAGAAAACTAGAAACAAAGACTAAAGAGAGGTAGGAGAAGATGATGCAAACGTTTCCTCTAAGTTTGGTGAAGATCCATAGCGAAATCGCCCCAAAATCCTCTCTGGAAAGCCCTTGTCGCCGGTCCACTCGCCCTAGCCGCTTCATCCATCAATTGCTCTCCAATTATGGCACGAAAAATAGGACTTTTATGCCCAAAAGATTCGGCTCTCTCTTAGCTTTCCAAAACTTATTTTTGCCTTTTTTGGATTTTTCTAGGGCCCGAAATCAAAGAAAAACCAAGTGAAGATCAGACTGCCCAGCTACGATCATGGGTGAACCCGTGGGGTTCACCAGTTGGTGAAGTCTACTGTGTAGTTTTTTCAGGTAAAAATCACAGGTGAACCCTGTGGGGTTCACCTACCAGTGAAGTGCACTGTACGTTTCTATGAAAACTTCCTCTGAGAGAATCACGAGTGAACCCCGCCAGGTTCACCATGTGGTGAAGTCTTCTGTGAACTTTCAGACATCCGGTGAAAGTACCGGGTTCACCTGGTTGTATTTTTCAAAATAGCTCCGATTGAGCCCAAATTTGACGTGCAACTTCGTCTTCACATAGGGAATCACCCCATAACCTTAGAATCTTCAAAGGACTTCAAAATTCATCGATTTTACCTAAAGTTTCATAAAAACTAGAAAAAGTAAAGATTCCAAAGCAATTGAGTAAATAAGCCTAAAAATTACATAAAAGCACTAGAATATGCCTTGTTTTGAGATAAAATAATATCAAAAAATACTACCAAAATATAAGGCATCAATAGCTTGTGCGCGCTGTCCGGGAAATAAACGATTGTGATCGGAGATTGCATCCCAAAAATCCTGATCGTTGTACTCGCATGGAGTGAGATGAGTACCATCCTCGGAAAATCCATATATCTGATTAATCTGCAACAAAGTGAGGATATGCTCCTAATTTGCTAGCCTAAAAGAAACCGTCCCATCATCTTCGTCATCATTGATGTATACGTCGACCTCTAGGGATGACATAAATTCCAAAGTGATAGGGACGTATGTCGGTGAGGCCGTCTGAAAAAATTGCTCGCACCCAATCTGTTAAAACATGTGGAAGACATCGTCGAAAATCCCCAACTTCGATATGGCTCTACAATCAAGATAATGGGTGTTGACAACCCATTAGGACTACAATAGCTTGTATCACGCCTTTTGCGTGGCGTCGTGAAAGATAATCCCATACGGGTTATGGTCCTCCTCCATGGCTAGCCGCTTGGAGGTGGATTTCCTTGGTATAGTCTTCTTGCAGCCGGACATTGTAACAGTTGGCGCAAAAATTGCAGATCAGAACCATGGATGGAAAAGTCCCACAGAAACATCACACTAAAGGTTGGGGAAACTCGAGGCAGTGGAAGAGCTTAGGCGATGGTAGCTTCTGATGTAGATCTAGAGCAAAAATCACATATCTGGAAAACTGAAGCAACAGGAGAGCAAGAAGCAGATCTAGGGCAGAAGAAGGCATGGTTGGAGGTGTGGAAAGCTTGGAGAAGCTAACGGCGGTGAAATTCGATCAAGAGTTGAGTAGATCTATTGCGGGCGGCGAAATTCGGCGAAGAGTTGAGATCTCGCCCAGAAAACCTAGGAAAAATGGATCTGAGGGCAAGACGAGTGGCAGAGGATGTTGTTGGAGCCTTGGACGGTGGCAGAGGGCAGATCTATAGAGTTTTCAGGCTTGGAGGCAAGAAGAATAGGCGACGATAGCGAAGAGAACGGGCGTGAACCGTAGGTTTCCTGTTGGGAAACCCCGGGGATATTTTATAATTTTTGACATTACATATTGCATACGCAGTGGAAGAATATCCTCGAAATAGGCCAGTCCCAAAAACCCAATGAAGATTGCCTTGCGGGAGGGTCGACACGATGAGAGGAGAAAGTACCTAGAGCAAGTGGAGGCCGATGTCAATGTAGGTGCCCAAGCGTTTGCCCTCTGCAGTCTCACACACACGGATTCCTCGAGCTCTCTTCTTCCACGCACGATGCTAGCTTCGGGAAGAAGATCCACACCTTAGGAGAGTCCTCCAATCAACTTGTGTCACCACCAAGGAGGGATGCGCCAAGGAGAATGAGGAGGAGAGGATGCCACAAGCCTTCTTGCTCCTTTGCGCCAAGGAAGGGAAGGAGGAAGAAGATGACTTCGGCCTTGATAGAAGATGAAGAGAAGACCTCTAAGATCTCTAAGCCTTCGCCCCTCTACTTGTCTCCACGCCTCTAAGGATTAGTCCATCAAGAGGGGGCGTCAAGGGCTTATTTTAAACAATCAATTATCTTGATTAAATTCTCAATTATATTGGATAAATTCTTGATCACATATGCGCCAATCCTTACCATGTTAGGATCAGCCATATGCGCCCCAATGAGTGACTAAATAGGCAAACATTCCATATATGTGATAAGATCTAGTCAAAACACCTATTATTGCATTGGCGCCACTCCTAATCCTATTAGGAGTCTAATTACACCAAGCATCAGCCCTCATGCACCTACTGCCTTCCATAAGAAGCTTGCATGATTAAATCATATCAAATCCCAATTGATATACTTTAATCATCAAGTGGATACTATATGCGCTACTCCTAATCCAATTATGAGTCAAATTTGCCCAAGGCTTTGTGCCACATGCGTAGAGGCTGCCATATACATCCAAGGATAATTCCTAAAAGGAAATCTATCTTCTCAAGCATTTGGATCACGTCCACACACCTACAGATATCATATTAGGCCTCTTCAAGTACAAATCCTAATCCAATTAGGATTCCTAATCCAATTAGGATTCCTAATCCAATTAGAACTCTTTGTACTTAAGCCCAATTTATATCCCCATTAAGCCCTTAAGCCCATTAACCTTACTCTCATGGCCCATACTTCATTAAACATATTAACCAAGTCATTGGATCCAATCTAATTTAACCCAAGGTCAAATGAGGCTTAACCATGGTTAGTTTGGTTAAAATGCCAAAAATGGAAGTTGACCCCTATAAATTTCTTCTATCTCATCAGGCCCATTGCCGCTGATGAAATCTCCCAAATAGATCCGAGTTATCCAATAACTCGATCTAAAGGCTACCTAATCAATATGAAAACTCAAGTATCAAGGTGTGTGACCATGTAGGTTCCTCTGACGTTGGCAGTGATGAACTTAGGTCATCACAAGCAATGAGTGGCACCTAGCAATGCATCGCTGCTACCCAAGTCATCGGAATGGATATCGACATCGACATCCCCATCATCGCAGCTAGGTACAGATGCATTATAGTCCCTTTGCCAAGCTAATATTCGATTGGACAAGTGTGTCATCACTTGTTTTCACCCAATCTCATGGTCAAGACTAAATCAGGTTCTTACCTGGGTATGGCCATACACTTTCAGTCATAGAACCATAGAGGAGCTCCATGGATATCAAGCTTCCCTTAGAAATGGGCAAATCCTCTGTCTGTATATTGACCTTCTCATATGGGTCGTGACATACTCAATGACAACCGTTATTACCTCCCAACTGCGGTGAGGCATTAGGTTGTATCAAAGCATGTCCCTAACCATATAGAAGAGTCAATAACCTCAAGTCAAGGGATCATTGCATCTCTTATCACTTGTGAGGATAACTCATGACACCAAGTCATTGTCTCACAGCGGGTTGGTTAGTATATCCAACACTGATATACCCATATGTCTGCGTTAGCACCACATGTCTAACCAGCCCATATACCAGTCTCACAAGTACCATAGCTATCCCATATCCACTAAGGTACATTAACTGGGGACATGAGTTTGAGCACATATCCAATCTGTCTCCAGGGACATTATCACGTATGTACACAATCGCAGATGTAAACAAACAATGATAACAACAATGCCAGAATGATAAATGTCAAGGTTAAGTAGTACAAAGATGGACCAATACTAGGTCTCAGGGCATAAACAGTAACAGTTCTGTGATGACACCGAAATATGTAGTATATTTTGCATCATTTTAGATACCTTTTCATGCTAAATCGAGGATCTTTTTACTTGTTTTTATGCTGAATCCATCAAATATTGCAAAGTCTACTTCTATTTTGGTTTTTCATGTTTTTAGGCAAAAAGGCACTATTTTAGGTGTTTTCAAGCAAAATCAAATATATGGAAGAGTTCTCATCATCAAGAAGAAGTTACCTAGGAAATTTCACATAAATCAAGGCAAGGAACCCAAAATACGGCAGTGTCATAAGGGATTTTACGGTACCGTATTTTTCACGGCTACCGTATTATCGAGATCACGGCCGTATTTTGGTGATTTTCCAAACAGAAGGTTTTCGTGAAAATACGGCACCGCCGTAAGGATTTACACGGCCGTATTTTGGGGAACTTTCTGAACAAAGACTTTTGCCGAAATTACGGCATTTCCGTAACCCAGTTTACGGGCCATATTTTGAAGTATCTTCAGAACAGAAAGTTGCCCTGAAATTACGGCACTGCCGTAAAGAATTACACGGGCCGTATTTCCCCGACGAATCAGACCAGAGAGTTCAGCCGATTTTATGGCACTGCCGTAAACAAAATTACGGTGCCGTATTTTCCAGCAATTTTAGAACAGAACGATCGATGGATTTTACGGTAGTGCCGTAAGATATTACAGTGCCGTATTTCGGTGTTTGAACGCGATTCCCAGGTCAATCTTCATGCCCGATCTTTACGAAGATTCTTGCAGGCGATCCAGGGCTTTATATTCAAAGCCGTAAGAAGCAAAAAGAGAGCTTTGGACGGGAGGAAGACACACACACCGAAAGCCCCAATTTTCATTATTTGTCGAGAGAGAAATCGTCATCCACGGCGCAGCCAAGGGTATCACCACCGTGCTCGATCCAGACGATCTCCGGCCGTGATTTTCATACTGAAGATTCATCTGAAGGAAGAGACGATGTACCAGAAGTTTCAGATAGAGAGGAGATCAATTGAAGGAGAAATCAAGGAAAGAAGGGGCGCCGACACTGTTCATCGCCTAAATTTGGAAATTACGGCTATGAAATACTTCACAGCCGCGCTATATTTTCTAAACTTCTCTTTTCTTTTAATTTTTGATCTTCTGAAACCATGGAATTTTGTAACTCCTTTACGATGATAGCTTAAACTACTCTTGGGACATGGGGGAGTAATTCACTTGATTTCCAATGACTAGATGACTATTTTTACTATTTCGTTGAGTTTAATATTACCATGATGATTTTGCTCATGTGATAATTGTGCTTAGACTCTCTATAAGTTCATGTTACTAATTATGTTCTTAGAATTTTCGCTTGAGACCGAAAGGTAATTGCTTGAGAATTTGGAGCCCTAGAATTGCATGTTAGGAACCCTTCCTTAGGTTTGATCCAACTTGATCTGTTCTAGTAAAATTACTGCCCTGAATATAACATGAATCTATAGATCGAGTCTATTTGTCAAACGTGGAGATCTTGGACGAAAGTGAGGATCGGAACGTTGGAGATCTATGAGTAAAACTAGTGTTGAGGCTTGGATGCACGAAAGTGATCCTTGAGTTTTCGCTAGAGATTGTCAACCTAGAATTCGAATGCACGAAAGTGATCCTTGAGTTCATAGATTGATAATTTACTTATCTTCAGGGTTCGGACAAATCTTGTGCGAAAGCGAAGATAAATCCCTGCGTGATTGTTTGCACGAGAGTGAAACAATCTTTTATTAGGTAAATCGTATCTTCATCATGATAAAATTAAACCGACGAAATCCTTATTCATATCTAGTCATAAGAGTTAAGCGAACGAAACCCTAGTCCCAGCTTTCTCTCTGACAGTTTTCTTTTGTGTGTTTGCAATATTTGCTTAACTTTCATTTGATTGCCTAGATAGCGAAAAATCAATTATTTAGTACTTGACAACGTAAGTCCCTGTGGATTCGATACTTTATTTATTACTTCGTGTACCTGTGCACTTGCGGGATCACAACAAGTTTTTGGCGCCGTTACCGAGGATTAGTCCAAGGTACATGTGTGTCATACTTATAGTGTTACCTTATGGTACAACAAGTTTTTGGCGCCGTTGCCGGGGACCTTAGTTTTGTCGATATTAAAGAGGTTGAGATTATTGCTAGACTAGGTTTCATTTATGTTTTATCTTTTTATTCTTTTCTGTTTACATACATCAATTGATCAATTTGCTCTAGCGTGCGCAGGAAATTCACTTCTAATGGCTGAGCAAAGATCACTAAGGGACTATGCAATCCCTAATCCTCAAGGGATACACTTTAGCATTGCTAAACCTGCAATTGAGGCCACCAACTTTGAGATTAATCCTGCCCTCTTGACTATGATTCAGCAAAATCAGTTTGGAGGATCATCAATCGAAGATCCTTATTTACACTTATATATTTTTCTTGAATATTGCAATACCATAAAAATTCATGGAGTTTCTAGTGATGCACTAAAACTGATATTATTCCCTTTTTCTCTCAGGGATCAAGCACGATCTTGGTCACATTCTCGTGGACCCAACACCTTCACAACGTGGGAACAATTATCAAAAGCTTTTCTGATGAAATATTTTCCACCAAGCAAGACTATCCAATTGAGGAAGCGAATCATGAACTTTCAACAAAAGAGCGGAGAATCACTTAGCGATGCATGGGAGAGATTCAATGATCTACAACGGAAGTGTCCTAACCATGGCATCGAAAATGAGTTTCTAATTCAGACATTTTATTCTAGCTTAGTTTATAATACCCGTCTAATTATCGATGCTGCCGCAGGGGGAGCCTTGATGAGTAGAACATTTGACTATGCTTTCAAGTTGCTTGAAGAGATGTCCTTGAATCGTAGCCAATGGACTCCAAATGAAGGAATGTTATATTGTCATCAACTTGGTAAGAATGAGAATGAGGATCTGCAACCCTTGACTGAAAAGGTTAGTGAACCCATGCTAGAGAAACTTTCAACTAGCCAAATTCAATCATTGCAAATTCAAAACACAAAAAAATTTGAGGATCTTGAAGAAACTGTTAGTCACCTTGCTTCTCAATTAGAATCCTTAGTGGCTCACAATAAAGTTCTAGAAGAACAAATGTCTAGATTAAACTCTGGGAACATTGCAATGCATTAAACTTTGATTCAAAGAATGCGGGAGAAAAAAGAAGATTACAGTTGAATGAGTTGGAGGAGATCAGAATTTCAGTTTATGAAAATGCAAAAATTTATAAGGAAGGAACCAAAAGATGGCATGATCAGCATATTTTTAGAAGGGATTTCCAACCAGGTGACTTTGTTCTTTTATTCAATTCTAGATTGAGACTTTTTTCTAGAAAACTTAAGTCTCAATGGTCTGGGCCTTTTCAGGTAAAGAAAGCCTATCCTTACGGAGCCGTGGATATATGGAGTGAAGAAATAGGAGAATTCAAGGTTAATTGTCAGAGACTTAAACACTATTATCAAGAAGAGCGAGTTGAAGAAAGGGAGAGTTTTTATTTGGATGAACCACTATCAAATCTGAGTGTTAAAGGGTCAAGCTAAAGACCTTTAAATCAGCGCTTCTTGGGAGGCAACCCAAGCTTTCTAACTTTAGTTCACTTGCTTTAATTTACTTTTATCTTAGTTTAACCTTAGCATAAATTTTTATCTTTAAGAAGAAGCATGGAGAGGAAGAATACTCGACTCATAGGGGTGACAAAATTTTGTAAGTATCCCCTTCCATTCACCTTTTGGATTTCATCATTGACTCTTATTTTTGTGTCTACCACCACTACTTCATCTGCATAAGAATATTGTGATTAATGTGATATGTGGTCATGTTTTGAGATGTGATTGATGATTTTTGATGATGAATGAACTCAAATCTATGATTAGAGATATAACCCCATCATGTCAAATTTATTTCTTCAATACATATTTGTCTATTGAAATATGACATTGATTGATGCATAAAATTTTGGGTAGATATATTATTTGAGGAATAAAATTTAAAGGTGAAACTTCTCTTTTGAATAAAATGAGTATATTAGTATGATTTGAGAATTTAAATCAATTGATCAACCTAGTTGAGGTTTAGTCTATTTTTGCTATTTGTTGGGAAATAAGAATCCAAGATCCATAAAAATAGTGAGGGACTCCCCTACTTGGCACTATGTAAAATTGATAGTGGTACCTAAGACATGGGTTGAAGTCTAAACATGAAAAATAATGAGAGAGAAAAAGAATAAGACTCCTCTACTTGGCACTGTGTAAAATTGACAGCGGTACCGAAGAAAGAGTTGAAGTCAAAAATAAAAAGTATGTGTCTTTGTGGATACATGCCATCTATGCAGAAAGATAACAAAATGCATAAAAAAGAAAAAAAATTTGTGTGGAAAAAGATCTTGGAGACCTAATTCCTGTAAACAAAAGCCATGATAGATTTAAATTGATACTGGGTGAAATCATGAGATTCAAAATTCTATTTATTATACGGTTGCAAAGTTTTATTTGATTGAGTTGTGAATCTCGAAAATTGAATTATGAGGATGATATGTTTACTTGAAATTTTATAAATCAATTGATAGAATTTTTCATTGACAAGTTGTATTTTAGAAATTTATTGAGCATGAGAAGGTTATTCTTTCAATCAAATTTTGATTTCAAATTCTGATTTTTGCTTGAGGACAAGCAAGGTTTGAGCCTTATGTGTTTGATGACACCGAAATATGTAGTATATTTTGCATCATTTTAGATACCTTTTCATGCTAAATCGAGGATCTTTTTACTTATTTTTATGCTAAATCCATCAAATATTGTAAAGTCTACTTCTATTTTGGTTTTTCATGTTTTTCAGGCAAAAAGGCACTATTTTAGGCATTTTCAAGCAAAATCAAATATATGGAAGAGTTCTCATCATCAAGAAGAAGTCACCCAGGAAATTTAATGCAAATCGAGGCAAGGAACCCAAAATACGGCAGTGCCATAAGGGATTTTACGGTACTGTATTTTTCACGGCTACCGTATTATCGAGATCACGGCCGTATTTTGGTGATTTTCCAAACATAAGGTTTTCGCGAAAATACGGCACCGCCATAAGGATTTACACGGCCGTATTTTGGGGCACTTTCTGACAAAGACATTTGCCGAAATTACGGCACTGCCGTAACCCAGTTTACGGGCCATATTTTGAAGCATCTTCAGAACAGAAAGTTGCCCTGAAATTACGGCACTGCCGTAAAGAATTACACAGGCCGTATTTCCCCGACGAATCAGAGCAGAGAGTTCAGCCGATTTTATGGCACTGCCGTAAATAAAATTATGGTGCCGTATTTTCCAGCAATTTCAGAACAGAACGATCGATGGATTTTACGGCAGTGCCATAAGATATTACAGTGCCGTATTTCGGTGTTTGAACGCGATTCCCAGGTCAATCTTCATGCCCGATCTTTACGAAGATTCTTGCAGGCGATCCAGGGCTTTATATTCAAAGCCGTAAGAAGCAAAAAGAGAGCTTTGGACGGGAGGAAGACACACACACCGAAAGCCCCAATTTTCATTATTTGTCGAGAGAGAAATCGTCATCCACGGCGCAGCCAAGGGTATCGCCACCGTGCTCGATCCAGACGATCTCCGGCCGTGATTTTCATACTGAAGATTCATCTGAAGGAAGAGACGATGTACCAGAAGTTTCAGATAGAGAGGAGATCAATTGAAGGAGAAATCAAGGAAAGAAGGGGCGCCGACACTGTTCATCGCCTAAATTTGGAAATTACGGCTATGAAATACTTCACAGCCGCATTGTATTTTCTAAACTTCTCTTTTCTTTTAATTTTTGATCTTCTGAAACCATGGAATTCTGTAACTCATTTACCATGATAGCTTAAACTACTCTTGGGACATGGGGGAGTAATTCACTTGATTTCCAATGACTAGATGACTATTTTTACTATTTCGTTGAGTTTAATATTACCATTATGATTTTGCTCATGTGATAATTGTGCTTAGACTCTATAAGTTCATGTTACTAATTATGTTCTTAGAATTTTCGCTTGAGACCGAAAGGTAATTGCTTGAGAATTTGGAGCCCTAGAATTGCATGTTAGGAACCCTTCCTTAGGTTTGATCCAACTTGATCTGTTCTAGTAAAATTACTGCCATGATTATAACATGAATCTATAGATCGAGTCTATTTGTCAAACGTGGAGATCTTGCACGAAAGTGAGGATTGGAATGTTGGAGATCTATGAGTAAAACTAGTGTCGAGGCTTGGGTGCACGAAAGTGATCCTTGAGTTTCCGCTAGAGATTGTCAACCTAGAATTCGGATGCACGAAAGTGATCCTTGAGTTCATAGATTGATAATTTGCTTATCTTCAGCGTTGGGACAAATCTTGTGCGAAAGCGAAGATAAATCCATGCTTGATTGTTTGCACGAGAGTGAAACAATCTTTTATTAGGTAAATCGTATCTTCATCATGATAAAATTAAACCGACGAAACCCTTATTCATATCTAGTCATAAGAGTTAAATGAACGAAACCCTAGTCCTAGCTTTCTCTCTGATAGTTTTCTTTTGTGTGTTTGCGATATTTGCTTAACTTTCATTTGATTGCCTAGATAGCGAAAAATCAATTATTTAGTACTTGACAACGTAAGTCCCTATGGATTCGATTCTTTCTTTATTACTTCATGTACCCGTGCACTTGCGGGATCACAACAAGTTTTTGGCGCCGTTACTGAGGATTAGTACAAGGTACACGCGTGTCATACTTGTAGTGTTACCTTACGGTACAAAATTCTACCGCTGCGCCCCTTTTATAAACAAAAAGGACAAACAAAGGCATGGCTGTGATGGTGATCACGGCCCGCTAGTGAATGGCTCGCCGAAATCTAGACTTCAAAGACACGGGCGTGATGGTAGACACAGCCTGGCCATGTTCAGCTCGATGAAAAACTGGATTCCATAGTCATGGCTGTGACAAAGAACACACCGTGGCCATGACGGCTTCCGTGAACACCAAGCTATCGAGTTCACACCTGTAAACAAAAACATGCCCTGCCCATGACTGCTTCGGCAAGCTAAGCGATGACATCTACGAGGTGATCACGGTCATGATGGTGATCACGACTAGGCCGTGATCGCTTCGGTGATGAGCAAAATAGCATTGCTCAATGATGCGATGAATTTCATAGGAGACATGGCTCTGAACCACTACCAATGGACAAGTGAGAGGAATATCCCAATAAGAGGTGGTGACCAAGTTAATGCTATACAACAAAATTAGAGGAACCAGAATGACCCGTTTTCAAGCACCTACAACCCTAGGAGGAGGAATTATCCCAATTTCCCCTACTAGAATATTCATAACCAAGTGAATCCACCGAACTTCAACAATCAGGCTCAGCAAGGAAATCTCAGCAATCAATTCCCTCATCCAAATTTTACGCAACCACAAGGGTTTCAATAATAATAGTTTAATTAACCACAGAAATCCAATCTTGAATTACTGCTAGAGAACTTCGTTACCACCCAGTCAAAGCAAAATGAGAATGTGGATGAATCCATTAGGCAGTTGAATTCAAAAGTGGATGCCCTGATCACCCATTCTAAGATACTGGAGAACTAGATTGCTCAACAAGCCAATTCTTCATCCAGACCATTGGGGAAGCTCCCTTCTTAACTTGAGGGAAATCCAAGAGAGCACTGCAATGCGATTATGACATGCAATGGCACCCAGTTCGAAGATCCCCAGATGGCAACTAGAGATGATGTTGTTGGAGAGTCTAACGTTTAGAGGAAAGACACTCAGTATTCAGAGGTGATACCACTAGAGTAGGAGGTCGAGCCAAAGCAAGTATATGTTCCTCCACCTCCCTACAAGCCACCTGTACCCTTTCCACAAAGGTTGGCAAAAGCAAAGTTGGACATACCATTTGGCAAGTTTTTTGAAGTGTTGAAGAAACTATACATTAATATACCCTTCACCAATGCACTTTTCAAAAATATGGATTTGGAGGGCCTGAAACCAACATCCATAGTCCTTCAGCTTGCTAACGGCTCTATACACCACCCAATGGGAATTGTGGAGGATGTGCCGATTAAAGTCAAGGAATTTTTTTTCCTGGTCGACTTTGTGGTCTTGGATGTGACAGAGAATTCTAGACTACCAATCATATTGGGCAAACCCTTTCTTGCTACTGCTGGAGCAGTTATTGATGTTAAGAATGGGAAGCTGTCCCTGAATATTGGTGAGACCATTTTAGAATTTGCTCTTTCAGTTGATATACATAAATTGTCTTTTTCAGGTTCATGCTGCAGTGTTGAGGTGATAGCAGAGCTTGCCGATTTTTCAAGGGCCAAGTGTGATCCTCTTGTGACCTATCGTTTACATAATCTGGATGATTGTGCCAAACAGATGAGGGAGGAGGTGATTACTTATGTGGACTTGTTCGATGCAAACCCTGAAATTGATTCCAAGAAGGTGCTCGAAGACATGCTTGAAGACAAGGCACCATAGGGCGTTGGAAAGAAAGACTTTGAGTTTAAATCTCATTCTGTTCCATCCTATTTGAGGACATTTTTTGTTGTACACCTATTATATTTGATGCTCATCTCAATAGGTGTAATTTTTAGATGACAAAAAAAGGGGCAACTACAAGCCATGTCTTATGCCTCTAATCCACTAAAAGTACCATGATACTCTGACACTGGTCAAGCTAATGATCTTATACCAGCGCTTCTTGGGAGGCACCCCAAGGACTTTTATTTTGTGAGTTGTATTTGTGTGAACAATTTTTATCCTTATTTTTGTAATTATTACTATTTAGTTTTGTGTAATGCGTTGCATTTATATAGTGTTTTTGATCATATTTTGGGCTTAATTGAATGATTTTATGTAATTTTTAATGTTTTTACTTCACTTTGCATAGAATCTTCACTTTTTCTGGTTTTTATGAAAATATAGGTAAAAAGGCACAAAAATAATGGATTTTGAGAGTTTTGAAGCCAAAGCATGATTTCCAAGGAGATCACGAGCCTTCACGTCGAATTTGGGGCGAAAATGGTGAAAAACGAGACTTTCACGGTCTTGGCCGTAATTTTGGGTCGGTCGTAATTACGTGTTCGAGCAGAGGATGAATACGGCTAAGTGTTGGAATAAACAGAGACTTTCACGGCTGAACCCGTGAATCCATCACGGGCCGTAAAAGTTTCTATGACTTAAGTGCTGTACACACAGAGATAATCACGGCCGTGGCCGTAAACTCATCACGGACCGTAAAAACTTCCGCCCGGTGAGTCTTTCGCTCGTTTCTCACTTGATTCAAACCGGATTTGAGCCAAACTTCACAGAACCATTCCTTGATGAGTTCTAAACCGGTCCAACTATAAAAGATCGAATTTTGATCAAGTTTAGGGGACTTTTCAGATGAAGACAGGCGGCAGCGGCGACTACTTGATTTCCAACAAGATTTCCGGTGAGATTTTCACCAAAAGCGACGATTGAGCGACCAATCCTCACCTACGAATCAAGGAGAAGGTGATTCTATAGTTTCTTTAGTGATTTCTTACATTTTTACATGAATTCTTACTCGTTCATCACAAACATCATGTATTTCTTTATCATCATGAGTGAGTAGACACTTTTGTCGGGATGATTGGGTGTAGCCCATTGACTTTTATGAGTTAATCCATATTTTTACTATTTCCATAGATCTATCTTCATGATTTAGTTGAAATTGTAGTTAATTCGTAATTTACCCTGGCCAAGTAAGTTTACGTTTTAGGCGTTGCGAGAAGGACCGGGAGGTGAATCGCAACGCCCAATCTATTTCAATTAGACCTACGAATTCAATCATGGGAGTAGTTTGAATTCATCTGAAGGGTTTAACCGACTCTTCACAGAGCTTAAGGGGTTTAATTATATTAACTGTCACAAGAGTAGGGAGTTAATTTAGTTAAATATCGTACTACGCTCCGGGAGGAGGTAGTATGCACCATAGGAAGAGTTCCTTGCATGATAGATGATTCCTGTGAAATAGTTATTCTTTTTAATTACTCATAACTGTCTTTGTGGCAAACCCATGAAATCTCGATTCTTTAGAAATCAAGACCTCTTTAAAACTGCCTTTGAGTTTGTTAGTCCGAAGAAGTTTAAAACAATACTGAATTAGTCTGCCTAGATTCATACAAATCAAGAAGTTAGTACTTAGCTACGTAGTCCTCGTGGGATCGATAACTTTTATTACTTCGATAAAATCTGTGCACTTGCGGAGGCTATCAAGTTTTTGGCGCCGTTGCCGAGGGCTACAGATAGTTAATATTGACTATTTGATAAGTTCGGAGATTAGGCATTTTTATTTTTCTTTGCTTTATATTAGTTTTTGCTATTTTCTTTTTTTTTGTTGAAGACTTACACGTGTATGCCCAGAAATTCTTGTGCAGGTGCTTTGTTTCCAGAAGACCCAGAAATTGAACGTACATTCCGCCTTCGAAGGAGATTACAATTCGAGATTAGAAAGAGTTTTGAAAAAAGCAGAGATGGCGGAAAACAACCACAATCAATCTCTAAGGGACTTCGCAGCACCAAACATGCAAGGGTTCAGTTCAAGCATCGTTCGACCCAACGTAGAGGCGAACAATTTTGAGTTAAAGCCAGCACTAATGACGATGGTCCAGCAAAACCAATTTCGGGGTTCCCCAAATCAGGATCCGAATCTTCATTTAGCTATTTTTCTTGAATACTGCGATACAGTCAAAATTAACGAAGTTTCATCTGATGCCATAAGACTAAGACTATTTTCGTTTTCTCTCAGGGACCGTGCCAAGGCTTGGTTGTACTCGATGCTGGCAGGATCATTCACCACTTGGGAACAGCTATCTAGAGCATTCTTGAACAAATATTTCCCACCGAGCAAAACCGTTCAGCTGCGCAACAAAATCACATGCTTTACACAGCAAGAGGGAGAATCGCTTTATGAGGCTTGGGAACGCTTCAAGGAGCTCCAGCGCATGTGCCCACACCATGGACTTCAAACTGGGTTTTAGTCCAAATCTTTTATAACGGTTTGGATTATAACACCAAGATGATGGTGGATGCTGCAGCAGGAGGAACAATTATGAGCAAGAACGTGGAAGAAGCAACTGCTCTTCTGGAAGATATGGCCATGAACCATAACCAATGGTCAGGTGAGCGAAACGCTACATCCACAGGATTTGGTAAGTATCACAATGATTCCTTGTCATCACTAGCAGCTAAGGTAGATTCTCTAGTTCAGAAAATTGATTCTTTGTCTTTTTCATCAAGTTCAGTTAATGCGGTTTCTTGCGAGGTGTGTGGTATAACAGGGCATAACGCATCTGAATGTCAAATCATAACTTCTCCACAAGAGGAATCAATTCAAGAGCAAGCAAATTCTGTGGGAAATTACAATCAGTGACCAACGAATGACCCTTATTCTGCAACCTACAACCCAGGGTGGAGGAACCATCCCAACCTATCCTACAAAAGTAATCAAGGGCAAGTTCCTCCTCAATATTCTTAGCAGAATAAAAGACCACCACCGGGCTTCCAACAAAGGCAATACGGGCAGCCCTCTAAATTGAACTTCGACTCCATGCTAGAAGTCGTCATGAACCAACAGAAGATAACTGACGACCTTGCTGATCAACTCAAGCAGCTGACATCTTGTGTGCAAGCTTTGACCACTCATAACAAGATGTTGGAAAACCAGATTGCACAGCAGGCTAGTACAGCTAGCAGACCTATGGGGAAATTACTGGGGCAGCCTGAAATGAATCCCAGGGAGCACATCAACGCAGTCATAGTAATGGATGCCGAGTATAACAAGATACCTGAAGAACCTATTGAGGAGTCTATCGACCAGTCTGTAAACATTGTCTCAGAAGTAGAGTACTATAAGGAGATGAGGAAAGAGGAGAAATATGCGGGCCCACCTGCATATGTCCCTCCAATCCCTTTTCCCCAAAGGTTGTTTAGAACAGAACAAAAGAAACATGAGATTGGTAAGACTAAGGTAAAAAATGAAAGTCCCCACAAAAGGGGGGGTGAAACCCTAAGACATGCGCAGATATGAATTTGCATGGGCGGAATCTAGGGTTTCCTAGGATCGCATAGCATGTATTATATGATCAACTTAGAACAACAATGATCATACCATGGCCATTGTTTGTATGATGTCGAGGAAGAAGAGATTGACAGGGGTCTCCTCCAGAGGATGCGCACACAAGATGAAGAAGCCGTCTACTCCCTTGGTGCTCCTTGTGCTAGCAAGGTTCCAAGAGGTTCTTGTCGTATGAAAAGGAAGATGATCTCCTTGCTTGGCGAAAAAAACTTTCTCCTCTTGTCGTCCACTCTTTTTACACGAGAATGCAAAAACTCTCGAAATCACAAGAGGCGACAAAGGCGTGAAGAGGCGAGCAACATGAGGCGTGGTCACGTAAGTGATCATGCTTTCTAAAAATAGAAATCCACTCCCTCACATGCGATCATGGGTTTACCCCAATCGCAAACTCCTCTCCATTTGAACCACACGCTCACTTGATGAGCTGGTTCATTTCGGTTTGGTCCAAGACCAATTAACCCAAGCAATCCAGTCTAGATCTCAATTAAACCCTAAGGCTGCAGATCTAACCGTTGATCTCTTGATGCTTCTGATCTCACTGATCTAGCATCCAATCTCTCGATCGAAGCTTACCGATCTCAAGCTCTAATCAATCAAACATGATCAGACCAGATCTCACTCACAATCAGAGATTAATTCCCTTTAAACTAAACCCAAAACAATTCAGTCCACACGATCTGACTTAAGTAAGCCATATCATCAAATTGTGCGACCCTGAGGGTTTCCTTTAAATGTCGGTAACGATAACTTACGTTATCATGATCAGAGAGGGGTATCTAGCAACACATCACTGTCTCCCGATATAAAGGAAAGAGTCTTCCAAGACTACACCCAAACAACAGCACAAGTGTGAATCAACTCACTAGGCATACATGATTCCTTTGCCACTGGATGTTCTTTATTGGACAAGCCTGCCAAGCTTGTAACTCCAATATGATGAGCATGATTAGATCAGATGAACATAGTCATCTGGGTATGGCCATACACTTTCTCAATCATCTCATCCAGGGGGCCCCTGTAGAACATCACACTCCAATGAAGGAGACGGCAATCCTATATCTATCACTAGTGACCTAACATGACTCAAGCTCACCATCCAAGATAGTCTATAACCATTATGTTTCAAATGATATTGAACTACCTCAAAACAATGACAATCATCATTTAGAAACACAAGTGATCTCAAGTCAGAGGACATGTGCCACTTGTTGCAATCAAGGATTATTCACATTGTGACAAGCAATTGAATAACCTAGTAGGGTCTGTCCAGTACATCCAATGTACCCATGAGTCTACATCTTATTCCATGCTCGAAGCATCCTATAAGATTAGAATACATATTAGTCTCAATCATATCAGGGCTGTCTCATGTTCACCAAGATATCTCGACTAAGGACTTTACTGCATGTCAGCCTAGCTGAACATCATAGAGACATTATTCAGAAGTACGCTCATTGCAGCAGACAATGTAACAACCTGAATAACAACCATTGCCTTTATAAACATAAGAGTTTATACATGATACTGTTACAATCCCAAGGCCTCAAACATTAGCCTTAAGGGCATACCCTAACAATCTCCCACTTGCACTTAATCTAATGGTTGAGAAATCTCAAACCCATATTATTACAGTGCTTCTCATGCTTCTGCTGCGCCAGAGGCTTGGTAAGCGGGTCTGCCAGATTGTCATCTGTATGAACCTTGCAGATTTTGATCTCGCCACGATCAATGATCTCCCGGATCAAATGAAACCGTCTCTGTATGTGCTTGGACTTCTGGTGCGACCGTGGTTCCTTTGCTTGTGCGATTGCTCCAGTGTTATCACAGAAGATAACCAAAGGATCTGCACTCGAAGGAACGACACCAAGTTCTTGAACGAACTTACGAATCCACACTGCCTCCTTAGATGCTTCCGAGGCTGCAACATACTCGGCTTCTGTTGTGGAATCAGCAACTATAGACTGTTTGAAACTCTTCCACACCACTGCTCCTCCATTCAAGCTAAAAACATAGCCTGATTGCGATCGGAAATCATCCTGGTCAGACTGGAACGAAGCGTCAGTATATCCTTCAATACTGAGTTCTTCCTGACCACCATATATCAAGAATATATCTTTGGTCCTCCGAAGATATTTTAAAATGTTCTTGATTGCAATCCAGTGCGCCTGACCTGGATTACTTTGGAACCGACTGGTCACGCTTAACCCGTAAGCGACGTCTGGGCGAGTACACAACATCGCATACATAATGGACCCAATAGCCGAAGCATAAGGCGTATTGTCCATTTCATCTTTCTCAGTCTGCGTTTGTGGACACTGACTCTTTGAAAGATTCAGACCATGTCTGACTGGAAGATATCCTCTTTTAGAATTCTCTAAATGAAATCTCTCCAGGACTTTATCGATGTAAGTACTCTGGCACAGCCCGAGAAGCCTCTTAGATCTATCCCTGTAGATCTTCACACCTAACACATAGGCTGCTTCTCCTAAATCTTTCATCTGGAAACATTTTCTTAACCATGCTTTCACCGCATGCATTTCGGGAATATCGTTTCCAATGATTAAGATATCATCGACGTAGAGGACTAGGAAAGTAATCACGCTCCCACTAAACCTCTTATATACACACGGGTCATCCTCGTTCTTGATGAAACCAAATTCACTGACTGATTCATCAAAACGAATATTCCAGCTTCTTGATGCTTGTTTAAGTCCATAAATGGACTTCTTTAACTTGCATATCTTATGACGATCTGATGGATTAGTGAAACCTTCCGGTTGTGTCATATACACATCCTCATCCAATTTTCCATTAAGGAAAGCGGTCTTCACATCCATTTGCCAGATCTCATAATCATAATATGCTGCTATCGCGAAAAGAATCCGAATAGACTTAAACATGGCTACAGGAGAGAAAGTTTCATCATAATCTATCCCGTAGATTTGCTTGAAACCTTTCGCAACTAGCCTGCCTTTATAGGTAACCACGTTACCATCCATGTCAATCTTCTTCTTGAAGATCCACTTACAGCCTATAGGGATAACTCCCGGAGGCGGATCAACCAAATCCCAAACTTGGTTATCTGACATGGAGTCCATCTCGGCTCGCATAGCTTCAAGCCATCTAGCTGAGTCCGGTCCACTGACCGCATCCGCATAAGTGAGGGGTTCATCATGATCAATGATGTAGACTCCGTCATAGCGCTCAGGCTGTCGACGAATCCTTCCCGATCTTCGCGGTTCCCATGATATCTGAGCCTCAGGTTGTTCAATAACCTGTTCTACCGGCTCAGGCTCATCCAACTGTGCTTGACTACTTTGTCCTTCCTCTGGATTCTCATCCAGCTTTATTTCTCTCCCACTGGCTTCTTGCAGAAGAAACTCCTTCTCAAGAAAAATGCCCGTCCGAGCAACAAATACCTTGTTCTCTTTGGGATCATAGAAATAATAACCCTTAGTTTCCTTAGGGTAACCGACAAAGATGCATTTGTCAGATCTGCTCTCTAGTTTCCCAGAGGCGAGCTTTTTGACATAAGCCTCGCAACCCCAGATCTTGATAAATGTCAAGCTAGGCTGTTTCCCATACCATAATTCATATGGGGTCTTTGAAACTGCCTTGGATGGCACTCGGTTTAGTATCTTTGCAGCTGTCTCCAGTGCAAATCCCCAAAAGGAGTAAGGTAGAGTAGCCTGACTCATCATCGAACGAACCATATCAAGTAACGTTCTATTTCTCCTCTCGGACACACCATTCCATTGCGGTGTTCCTGGCGGAGTGAGCTGTGAGATAATCCCACACTCCTTCAGATAGTCAGTAAACGCATGACTTAGGTATTCTCCACCTCGATCAGAACGAAGTGTCTTGATATTTCAGCCTAGCTGATTTTGTACTTCATTCTTGAACTCTTTGAACTTGTCAAAAGATTCACTTTTATGTCTCATTAAATAGACATACCCATACCTACTGAAATCATCAGTAAAGGTAATGAAGTACTGATAGCCACCTCTGGCATGTTTACTAAATGGCCCACACACATCACTGTGTATAAGGTCAAGTAAACCTGAAGCCCTTTGACCTTTATTAGGAAAAGGTGACTTCGTCATTTTGCCCATTAAACAAGCTTTACATGTATCAATCTCCTCATAGGAGAATGATCCCAGCAGTCCATGATCATGCAACCGCTTAATGCGTTTCTTGTTAATATGGCCTAAACGACTATGCCATAGCAAGGTGCTGTCATCAGCATACTTGGCTTTCTTAATATCAATCTGCTGTATAGAACATTCCATGTCCAACATGAATAACCCATTGCTAATTGATCCAGTGGCATAAACAATATTATCAAAAGATAAAACACACTTTGAAATATTGCATTCAAAGGAAAACCCTTTCCTGACAAGAGCAGGAATAGAGATAATATTTTTAGTAATGCTAGGAACAAAGTAACAATTGTCTAGTTCCAATACAAGCCCAGATGATAGAGAAATGAAATAAGTGCCTACAGCAACAGCAGCAACCCGTGCCCCGTTTCCAACTCGTAGGTCCACCTCATGCTGTCCCACCTGTCTTCTTCTCTTGAGTTCCTGTACATTTGAACAAATGTGAACTCCACATGCAGTGTCCAACACCCATGATATAGAAGAAGAGAACATGACCTCAGTCACATAAATACCTGAGCCAGAAGCGATGCTTCCCTTCTTGTCTCCTTGGAGCGCTTTACAGTCCTTTTTCCAGTGACCCAGCTGGCCACAGTGGAAACATCTGTATTCCTTCGACCGCTTAACCTTTTGTTTCAGCGCCTTGTTGTAGTTCTTGACTGGGGTTTTTCCCTTCTTCCCCTTCTTCTTGTTCCTAGAAGGAACCATTAAGACAGAGGATGAAGGCTTTCCCTTCAGAGTTTCCTCTGTAGTCAAGAGCATATTCAGCAACTCTGCCGGGGTACAGTCGATTTTGTTCATATTAAAGTTAATAATGAACGCATCGAAAGAAGGCGGTAGAGACTACAGAATAATGTCTACAGCAAGCTCCTGATTGATGGTGTGTCCCTGTTTCTCTAGAGCCTCCTTGTGCCCAATCATCTTGAGCACATGAGCTCCCACTGGACTCCCTTCAGCCAGTTTGCTCTGAAAGAACAGCTTGGTCAAGTTATAGCGCTCAGTCCTCGCCTGTGCAGCATACAGCATCTTGAGGTTTGCTATAATTTCTATAGCAGACATATCCTCATGCTGACGCTGCAGCGGTGGCGTCATAGACGCTAACATCAGGCAAGCGACATCAATGCTATCATTGACATGCTTTTCATAGGCTTCCCGAACCGCCCTTGCGGCGTTCGGAGCGGGTTGAGGCGGTATCGCCGTCTCGAGGACATACAGTTTCCTCTCTGCCTTAAGAACAATCTTAAGGTGTCCGTACCAGTCTGAGAAGTTTGGCCCAGCAAACTTCTCCCTTTCCAGTAGGGATCGCACATTGAAGTTCATGGTGTTCGTTGCTGCAGGAATCTACAACAATGCAAGAACAGCAAGGTCAGTATCAATGTTAAGAATCAATCAGGACTTAAGAATGATTCTTTTTCTCACTATTTTATCTGACTGAAAAATCCATTAAACAGTCCGAAAGAGTAAACACTCTTTTAGTGAGATGGGATCCAGATTTCATACTTGGTCTCCGCGTCCCGCTCAGGCGAGATAAGATGCACAGAGAGTACAAGCACTAATTTCTGGTAGGCAATTCCTGCCAATCGCCAACCCGTGCGATTCCCCTTCATCTGGGCAATCCAGCAGACTGTGCCAACTGAGTTGGTACAACACAGTCTCTGATCCCTCAGATGGCTGCCTCCATATAGCTCACATATGCTCAGTATGTAGCCTACATGGTCAAGCTGACCTGACCTACTCCCTGGACCACCACGTGCTATGCTGAGCAACGAGAAGCGATAAATCCCTTCTCTGTAACACGCAGGTGTAATCCCGCACCGTCTGAAGATAGATGGACGTGCCCACTGAGTGGGTACAACATGGCTCCAACGATAGTCAGAACAGTGAGGTTTCGCTTCAGAAGGCTTTACGTGCTTGATATTTAGCGTTGGATTTTAACGGTCTTTTATCTTCTTACCTATCATGCAATTCCTATGGTGATAGCAGAAGATAAACTCATGCATTTCTAATTATATAAGAAATAAATAGAAAGCATGCTGATCTTATGTGGTAAAAGCCCATTAAGCCTAAGTAAGACCTTAACCTAACTTAAGTCTTCACTTGCTTTTCCTCATGGGGCTTTTGCTTCTCATCTGGCCCAACCTAGGGCCCAAGCGCCAATTGCAGCTGAGGTGCGCCCACCAGGGAAAATGCGCCTGTCCCAGAGTCGAACCCTGGACCTCCCACCTGGTTAAGCCTCAAGCTGCATGCGCCTCTGCCATGTGTGCTCTGTGCTCTTGTCTGATAAATTTACAAATTAATCTATCTAGACAAAATTGACACGCAGGTCAATTACACTTTATAAATTAAATAAAATGTGATGCGCAGATCACGATAAAAATTAATTTACAACAATTCACCAGGCTCGCAGGCCCCAGCACAGCACACATTAAGGGCAACCCACATAAGATAAAATAAACAAGCACATGGCATCATCCAAAAATCATGTGATCCAACATAAGAAATTAAAATTTCGAAAACCCCATTGGCATCAATTTTAATTTTCCTTATGTGCCCTACTACCTTACAACAGTCCATTGATAGGGATCCACTCATCATGTCTAGTCAGATCCACTGCCCTTGCATGCACCAAGTCCTAACTGACTTGAGTCGACCAAAAGGTCAACCATGCATGCGCTAAGGGCTGAACAGCCACAATGAGGTCTGGCAAGCGGGCGTGACCCCGGGCCTAACTCATGTGCGTTCATTAGTTGTCTCACAATCAGACATCGCTACACGCCTGTGATGCAGTCGACCTATAGCCACCACGTGCTTGCGCATGGGTGCCATCTGGTCGACCCATCTAGGCTGTCAGATGGTCTGATCAGACTATTGGATCTAACCTAGAGGATGACTTCAGCCCCATCAACCCGTCTAAGGGTTTATAGCAGGCGCCTCTTAGATCTAGTGAAGGTCGCGCAAGTGATATAGTTTTGAGAAAAACAAACTATGCGCCACACAAACATGCGCCATCAAAACATATTCAAGTTTCGCATATGCAACAACTAAAGATGAAAGTTCGCATGTATAGATCTAAGCATACAAGGATCACAAAAAAGGCTAAAGCAATCATAAAATCATGCATCAACCAGCGCTCTGATACCAATTGAAAGTCCCCACAAAAGGGGGGGGTGAAACCCTAAGACATGCGCAGATATGAATTTGCATGGGCGGAATCTAGGGTTTCCTAGGATCGCATAGCATGTATTATATGATCAACTTAGAACAACAATGATCATACCATGGCCATTGTTTGTATGATGTCGAGGAAGAAGAGATCGACAGGGGTCTCCTCCAGAGGATGCGCACACAAGATGAAGAAGCCGCCTACTCCCTTGGTGCTCCTTGTGCTAGCAAGGTTCCAAGAGGTTCTTGTCGTATGAAAAGGAAGATGATCTCCTTGCTTGGCGAAAAAAACTTTCTCCTCTTGTCGTCCACTCTTTTTACACGAGAATGCAAAAACTCTCGAAATCACAAGAGGCGACAAAGGCGTGAAGAGGCGAGCAACATGAGGCGTGGTCACGTAAGTGATCATGCTTTCTAAAAATAGAAATCCACTCCCTCACATGCGATCATGGGTTTACCCCAATCGCAAACTCCTCTCCATTTGAACCACACGCTCACTTGATGAGCTGGTTCATTTCGGTTTGGTCCAAGACCAATTAACCCAAGCAATCCAGTCTAGATCTCAATTAAACCCTAAGGCTCCAGATCTAACCGTTGATCTCTTGATGCTTCTGATCTCACTGATCTAGCATCCAATCTCTCGATCGAATCTTACCGATCTCAAGCTCTAATCAATCAAACATGATCAGACCAGATCTCACTCACAATCAGAGATTAATTCCCTTTAAACTAAACCCAAAACAATTCAGTCCACACGATCTGACTTAAGTAAGCCATATCATCAAATTGTGCGACCCTGAGGGTTTCCTTTAAATGTCGGTAACGATAACTTACGTTATCACGATCAGAGAGGGGTATCTAGCAACACATCACTATCTCCCGATATAAAGGAAAGAGTCTTCCAAGACTACACCCAAACAACAGCACAAGTGTGAATCAACTCACTAGGCATACATGATTCCTTTGCCACTGGATGTTCTTTATTGGACAAGCCTGCCAAGCTTGTAACTCCAATATGATGAGCATGATTAGATCAGATGAACATAGTCATCTGGGTATGGCCATAAACTTTCTCAATCATCTCATCCAGGGGGCCCCTGTAGAACATCACACTCCAATGAAGGAGACGGCAATCCTATATCTATCACTAGTGACCTAACATGACTCAAGCTCACCATCCAAGATAGTCTATAACCATTATGTTTCAAATGATATTGAACTACCTCAAAACAATGACAATCATCATTTAGAAACACAAGTGATCTCAAGTCAGAGGACATGTGCCACTTGTTGCAATCAAGGATTATTCACATTGTGACAAGCAATTGAATAACCTAGTAGGGTCTGTCCAGTACATCCAATGTACCCATGAGTCTACATCTTATTCCATGCTCGAAGCATCCTATAAGATTAGAATACATATTAGTCTCAATCATATCAGGGCTGTCTCATGTTCACCAAGATATCTCGACTAAGGACTTTACTGCATGTCAGCCTAGCTGAACATCATAGAGACATTATTCAGAAGTACGCTCATTGCAGCAGACAATGTAACAACCTGAATAACAACCATTGCCTTTATAAACATAAGAGTTTATACATGATACTGTTACAATCCCAAGGCCTCAAACATTAGCCTTAAGGGCATACCCTAACAAAAAAAGACCAGGTAAGCCAGAACATTGAAATAACTAAGGTAAGAGATCCTGGAGATATTTCAATTCCATGCAAGATTGGTAAACTTTCTGTCGAAAATGCTTTGTGTGACATAGGAGCTAGTATTAGCTTATTACCATCACATTTGGTTAAGGAAATAGATAGTGGAAGACTTAAACCCACTGACTCATATGTTCAATTTGCTAATGGCTTTGATCAACAACCAATCGGGATATTAGAGAATGTAACAGTTAAAATTGATAAATTTTCCATTGTTACTGATTTTATGGTTGTCAACATGAAGGAGAATGTTAAGTTCCTTGTTATTCTAGGAAGACCATTTTTGGCAAGTACAGCAGCCATGATTGATATGCTGCATGAGAAGCTTACCTTTAATTAGAATGATAGTAAGTTGGTCTTCGATTTTTCATTAGAAACTAAGAGAATTAATTTTGCAGGTTCCAATCAATCTCCAGAGGTGAAGGAGAACAAAGTGGATGGAGGAAGTGGCCTTGAAATTGATAGACGTCTCTCAGAGAGTTGAGAAAGACATAAAAGGGATGAGCTAGAAGAGGCTGAGACATGGACAATACCTAGAGTATTAGGGTTAGATTTGTACAATGAATTGGAAGAGCATGAGGAGCTACAATTGCCGATCATTCACTGCGCTTCATATCCACCAGAAGAGTCATGAACATTGCCTTGGTCGAGCTTAGGACCATAAACAAGCGCTACCTGGGAGGCAACCCAGAGGCTCTGAATTTAGCTAATTTTTGCAATCTTCTTTTGAGTTTTGAATTTCTCTTGAGTAGTTTATTGGTTTCGAATTTGTAGTTAACGTTATCAGCATGATGTGATGAACTTGTCTACATGAAAAATGCCATAAATTCATTGTTTAATGTGCAGGAATTTTCTCGTAATTTTTGGAAAAATTTTCGGTGGGAAGCCAAGTCAAAACGCAACATTCACGAGGGAGGCTATAATTATCGCGGAGCCATGATTGTGATCATAGCTGAGCTTTACGGGACATTGTACACCAAAACATGTTTACGGCCGAAGCCGTGAAATAATTATGGGCCGTAAGTTCTCACGGTTTAAACCTCACGGGCGTCCTAGGGTTTACGTTTACGCTCATAATATGTCGATTTTCGATGATTCCTTCCACGAGCGGCGACGAAATCTTCCCACCTGCCCTCCTCTCCTTCCAGCGAGTAATTTTCGACTGTCGCTCACCGGAGATCGGCCGGATTTCGTGAAGAACAGACGTTCGTCCGTCAACCCGCCAGAGCCCATTTTTCGACCGATTCGAGGCCGATTTCTGCACGAATTTGTGAGCAATCTCTTCCAAAACCTGATTTTCAATCTCAGTATTAGATTTACATACATCTAGCATCTGTTTGAGGACTTTGGATCAGATATTTTGGAATGATTTTCCTCTGACCTTTCACGGGCGATTTTCTGGTTACTGTAGCATCACGATTTTTGGATTAGATTTGCATATTTTGTGTTGTTTGGATTGTTGATATGGCACCGAGGAGATCTGTGAGGTCTAGACCCTACAAGGCAGTGATGAAGAGTAGATATCCTGGACCAGAACCACGTTTCGTTTATAGGATGATTCCAGGAGTTTGCCCGAAGAGATTTGAGCGCATCATCTATCCAGACTCGGAGCCTGACACCCAGGCACAGACACCAGAGGCTCCGAGGACATCTTCGGTAGCTAGTACATCACAGGCAGCAGTGCCAGAGCCTGCCCGCTCTCCGGAGCTAGAGATTATATCAGAGAGGCCTGTTGATAGGCCAGAGAACCGCGACCAGAGGATTGCTAGGCGATATGCTAGGAAGCGTACCACGTGAGGCATGACTACACGAGGAGGTAGAGCTACCAGGCCGTTATCGCCAATGGTGGAGACGCAGACTGATGCTGTACCGATACACGTGGGGGGTTCCACTACACCAACACCTTCTGCCGATATACCAGAGCCTGCTACTACTACTGATATTCAGACCGTGGAGATGGACATTCCACATGATGCATCACGGACTCCAGAGATTGCATCACCCTCCTCAGCCCATGGAGACCTGCCTGTACCAGAGGCTAGTACACCCATATTCCCAGATCAGGATGAGAGATCACCAGAGATATTTGTTGACCTACCAGAGATATCAGTAGACATACCAGAGCTCCACTCTTCACCTTCTATTGCACCTCAGTCCTCCGCGACTCCTGAGATAGCTCCACCACCATTCTCAGAGATACCCTGCACTCATGAGGTAGTACCGCCAGTATCTACTACAGCAGCACTGGTACCTTCTCCAGAGATTCATCTGCCATCCCTAGAGCTATCATCAGATCACTCACCAGATGCATCATTTGAGCCATCATCACCTGAGCCCTCTGCGGCTATCCCAGAGCCCGTGATAGCGGAGAGGAGATGCGCACGATCACCCCCCACTGCCCTTATTCCATACCCACGTCAAATCAGACATAGGGGCAGGGACGAGCAGAGGAGATATCGAGCTCTGTCCACCCGAGGAGTGATTAGCACCCGGTATTGGGACGACCAGGTACTGCAGTCCCTAGGATTGTTCGACGACGTCCAGCGGATGTTCGCGAACATAGGGTGGCAGAATTTCTATCATCAGAGACATGCCACATACGTACAGCCGACATTGGAGTTCTTCAGTACTATTTAGATTACACTAAGGAACCATGATGACGGTGACCCAGGGAGGATGTCATTCCTGTTAGGGAACCGGGACCATGTACTTACCTTGGACCAGCTGGGTCACATTTTTGGATTCCCTGCGGATGCGACTAGACACCGCCCCCGTGAGTTTTCTGACGGGGCATTTTGGCGGGAGATATCTATCGAGGGGAGGTTTGACCCTAGGACTGCTAGAGCCTCGCATTTGTCCAGCCCAGTCTTCAGATACATACACCGAGTTTTGGCGCATACCATCTTTGGGCGGGCAGAGAGTGATGGCATGGTCAGGTCTACAGAGTTATACTTCCTATGGGCCATGCTGAGAGGTTTCAGAGTTAGCACTTCATTTTTCCTGATGAAGCAGATTCAGAAAGCCGCTAGAGCTCGGAGAGGAGTCTTAGTGATGGGAGGCATGGTTACCACGATTGCCCTTGCCCTCGGTATCGACCCTAAGGGGTTGGACGAGGCAAAGGGTAATCCGAGATTAGACATGGACGCATGCGTTGCCATTAAGATGATTACGAGACTTGGTAGCTCGTACCATCTTATATTCAGGCACACAGACGTTACCATAAGGCTGCCGAACATGAACTGCACTACGGTTCGTGTTCAGCAGAACTGGATCGTGGATCCCACACTTGGGGGAGGTCCTAGAGAGGCAGCTTCACCACCATCACCGCCCAGATCTATAGAGCGTACTCCTCCAGTCCCGCCATCAGCCATTGATCGGCCGTCTTTGTCTGCCCGACCGTCCACTTCTGCATGATCAGATCCTTCATTGGAGCAGATGCGAGTCGAGCAGAGGAGGATGCGCGACGACATATCGCGACTTGAGCAGGGACAGTCGAGGGCACTCCACTCTTTACGCGTGATAGAGGAGTTATTACGGCGCCGTCTTCCATCATCATCGACTAGACATGCTAGAGACAAGGGAGACTCCGAGCACACCAAGACTAATTGATTTGGTTTTGTGAGTATAGCATTTCATTTATACGCCTTTTGCAAATATTATTTGATTTTATGCATGCGATCTCACAATTATCTTATTTATACACAGGATTTAGTAGATTGATGCAGGTGCGACCACACACAGCTGATTTTATGATTTCTTTGTGTGTGTGTGTGTGTTGTATCAGGATTTAGTGGCATTCATTTGGATACTTGTTATTTGACTTGGCATTGTATATATTAGATGGTATTATATCTTAGGATGCTGAACATAACTTGGTTGTGATAGTTTCATATATATCTGATGCTTATTATATGTCTGGTATGTCCTGTGATGATTTTTGATGTCTGGTTGATAAGTTTAAGCACGTGAAAGCTACTTTGATGATATTTGAGTTAAAACAGTAACTAAGAATGGTAAATTGTATTTTGATTAGTGAAACCAGACGGTATTTGATATTTGAAAGTTGATTACCATGTATAAATTGAATACCTTTGAATTGGTGATTTTCCCGGATTTTTCTGAGTCATGTTTCCATCTTTTGATATTACTATATAGGGTCTCGCCAATAAATACAAAGGGAACTCTTGCAAAATTTTTCTGAAATCTATCATTCATTGATTCTAAATGTTTATGTATATGCAACAATTTAAGTCTAGGGTATCCTTCATATATTGCTTTTTCTTCAAAGCTTTATAAATATGTATTCTGAATGTTTATGATTGTTAAGGATAATCAAATTTGTTTTATCCTTAGTTTTAGACTTAGGAGACATTTTGAGTGATTGATTTGATGACTTAGGAAATTTTTGAAATTTTATATAGACTTAAATTTTTGAGTAAATTCAATTCTGGTATTGATAAAATACATATGTGAATTGTTATATGTTCATAGGACACATGCATAGTATCTTTATACTTGATGTTTAATTTATCTATTTCTACTTGATAAAAATTTTTATGAATAGAATTTGGTGATATTTATTTAAATTGAGATTTGCTCCAACTCCTCTAGTTGAGAAATCTTAAGTCATGAGTTATATTATACCATAAATTGGTATACTCTAAGTCTGTTGCGATCAAGTAACAGAGGGAGAATTTTCAAAACATATATTTAACCCTCTTGTAGAAAGATCAACAACGATTTAAGTACCATGCCACTGACCGGCATTCTCCATGATTGAGAATAAAAATGGAGAAAAAGAGAATGCTGTAGGTCAAGTGGACAACTCCGCTGACTTTGTGATTGAAGCTATGAGTTAAATTATATTGCTTTGCAGTATACTTTAAACAATGTTATGATGCTAACAGGAAAGGGCACATAACCGTTTAAAGACCAAATTGCATTAAAAGTCTCTTATCTTTAATATCACCAAGATTCTTGAAATAAATTTATATCTATTGAGTAAGATGGATTTATTAAATTGAAAGTATCTAATATTTAGTGTGTGAAGAATGAATATTATGACATGAATTGTGAATTTTATCTTTCTTGGATTGTAACCTCTTGGGAATTTATCTCTATTATGATTTTTCTTGAGTTACTTCAGTTCTGAAAGATTGATTGCTTAATTTGTGGACTAAGGATATTATTAAGGCAAAAACAAATGAGTGTTCCTTATCTTTACATTCTTTATACATATCGAGGTATTGCTTGAGGACAAGCAAAATTCTAAGTCTAGGGTAGGGAGTTAATTTAGTTAAATACCGTACTACGCTCCGGGAGGAGGTAGTATGCACCATAGGAAGAGTTCCTTGCATGATAGATGATTCCTGTGAAATAGTTATTCTTTTTAACTACTCATAACTGTCTTTGTGGCAAACCCATGAAATCCCGATTCTTTAGAAATCAAGACCTCTTTAAAACTGCCTCTGAGTTTGTTAGTCCGTAGAAGTTTAAAACAATCTACTGAATTAGTCTGCCTAGATTCAAACAAATCAAGAAGTTAGTACTTAGCTACGTAGTCCTCGTCGGATCGATAACTTTTATTACTTTGATAAAATCCGTGCACTTGCGGAGGCTATCATTGTGCCATAGCAAGTTTTCCTATATTTTATTCACTAAATAGCATCTATTTGATTGTGGCTATCTTTGGTATTTTTTAGGGAATTTTTCTAAAAGACGAAGAGAACATGGCTAGGCCGTGATGATCATCACGGCTATGATCTCTTCACAGATGGATTTGTTCAGCTTGCCGATGCGATCACTGGCGGGGGCATGTTCACCATCACGGCTGCATTCTTCACCAGCTGATTTTTGCCGGGATGCTCATGGCTTGGCCGTGTATCTTGTCCTGCTCGTGATCTCTTTCATCCGGATTTTCACCAAAGTCCACACGGTCGAGCCGTACGTCTCGGCATGGGCGTGTTCTCCTAGGATACTTTTTCGCCGAGCTTGTCACGGCCATGGCCATGCCCACCATCACGCCCGTGCTTATGAAGGGTTCTCTACAACGCAACGAACGCGGCTGGGCCGTGTCTCCAAGCACAGTTGTGCTTTCATCTGTCTTCTCGACTAAAGAAGCGGTGGGCGACATAGCTACTTCCGCTGCCGCCTATTTACCGCATCTCTAGGCTTCAAAACTCCTCTAGATCTTCCCTCCTTTGCCGATTCTCCTCCAAGAAACTTCCGGCACCTCTCATTTCGAGCTTGGATCTCAGTTTCCTGGGTTATTCACTGCGATCTAGGCTTTTCGGTGGTGCTCTATGCTTGTGCTATTTTCGCCGCCGCCTCTTCTCCAAGTGTCTAGATTTTACTTCCCCCACCAAATTCCTTTAGAGATTCTTTCGGTCTCTCTTTTGGGTGCTGATCTATGTTTTTCGGTGGCCTCTTTCACCAAAACCTGGTTTTTCCGGTGCCTATTGTTGCGGCCTTCCGATTATCTCACCCTACATTGTAGAAGCTTACCCCTCAGCGTTGGTGATTTCTAGTGGTTCTTGTGATGGCCACTGATTTACTTTTAATAAGTTTATAGATTCTCTTCAGCCATTATTGTTAGAGGTGGCCAACAGGCCGGGCTAGCCCACAGCCTGCACGTCCTCGCACTACATGGGCCAGGCATGGCACAACCCGTTGACTAAGTCAACAAGTTGCGGGTGGCCCGTGGCACGGCTTGGGCTGGGCTGGGCTGGAGGGTTGAGGCCTGCGGGCCGGGCCGGGCACAGCATGCCAGTGGGCCGTGCCGAGCACGGCACGCAGGCCATGCCTGGCATGGAACGCGAGCCAGCCTAGGCACGGCACACGGGCACGTCCTGCTTTTATCATTATTATATATATGGTTTTAAAAAAATTTATATTATTATTATTATTATTTTAATATCTAAATAAAATTGCTTTTATCATTATTATATATATGGTTTTAAAAAAATTTATATTATTATTATTATTATTTTAATATCTAAATAAAATTTTTAATGAATTTTGAGATTATTTTTATTTCTAATGCAGTGCAAATCTATAAATCCTACAAATACAGCAACCTGTGTAGTAATCACAGGTGTGACAGCATTCACAGCCAACCCGTGTTCATTTCGGCCAGAGAAATCACATGAGTGACAGGAAGCACGGCCACGCCATGTTCTTCTCGGCGCATTTTGGAAGCACAGGCGGCTAACGCACCATCTGCCCACCGTGATCCGCCCATCCACAGTACCGATCATCACTAGACTCTTGCTACAGCGCCTCCTCCTCCGTGCGAACTCCTGGTCCAAAGGATCCAGCCATCGGATGGCCGGATCGCCAGAAACGAACGCCACTACGGTGGGCGACGTTGTTCCCCATTCCGCCCCATCCGCAACGCTGATCAACGCCAATCTCCAGCCACAGGATCTCCTCGTCGCCATAAACTCACAACCGGAAAGAATCGACCATCCAGCCGGTGGATAGCCAGAATCAAAAACTTTTCTGATTCCTAGCTTCCCCTGCCATCCGCTCTATTCCTAACCCGGCTCGCCATGTTCGGACGTTGGAAGCTTCCCAATCGCTCGCAGTCGCCACATGCAGCTCCAGCTAGAGTATCGCCGGCGATTGAAGCCGGAATAGCAATCGGCGGCATGCCCTGTCTGCCGTCCTGATGCAAATGAAGAAAAAAGATACACATCTAATGCCAACGGCCCAGATTGAATAGCCCTTCATCCAACGGCCAGATCAGCTTCTTGGCAATCAATGGTTGATATTGTTTCGGCCAGATCTGCTCCAATCAGAAGAGTTTCTGGGTGATCCGGGTGTAGATCCCCACTAATCCGAACTAGATCTATCCATCTATGCCATCAGATCTCATATCAGACGTCCAGATTAGAAGATATCATCAAAGCTTAAACAGACGGCTCACGTTAACTCGATCTGAAGCTTCTTGTTGTAAGTCCGCAAGTGCACGGATACTCAAAGTAATATTTAAGATATCGAACCACAGAGACCTACGTGTTAAGTGACAAATAGATGTTTTCTCACTATCCAAACAAACCGAATAGAGTTAAACAATCGATCGAAAAGAACACGGAAAAGTATATCAGAGAGAAACTGAGACTAGTGGTTCATCCACTTTAATTCTAATCACTAGAAAGAAATAAAGGCTGTCAGTCAAATTTCATTACGATAAAGATTTAATTTACTTCATAAAAGGATCATCGCACTCTCGCGTAGACAATCATACAAAGGACCAATCCTCACTCTCCTGCAAGATCTATCTGATGCTAAAAATAAGTAAATTATTGATCAAAGAACTCAAAGATCACTCTCGTGCATCCGATTTCTAAGTCAAACATCTCATGTGGAAACTCAAGGATCACTCTCGTGCATCCTGAAACTTATCACAAGTTCTACTTAAGGTTCTCCGACGATCAGAAATTTAATCTCTTACAATTTCGAATCAAGTCTAACACATTAACTCAATCCAAAGAATCAGAAAATCAACATGGCAATAAAATCACTAAAAATCAGAATTCAAAGAACAAATCTAATGTCTTACGATAAGTTCCAAACTCAATGATTTTTAGGGTTCCAAATTTCACAATCAACCTCTCAGTCTAGTTCGCAAAATTCTAAAACATGCTTATATTTATAAAACTAAGGAGAATTAAAGGAAAGTCATCACATAAGCAGAATTATCATAACAAAATTATCATGACAAAAATAAACATGTTCTAGTCATTAAGAAATCAAAGGGAATTACACCCCCCATGTCCCATAAGAAAATTAAGCTAGCATGGAAGAAGAAATATAGTAATACATAGTTTAGAACGATCGGAAATTTAATGGGAAGAGGAAAAGTTACAGAACAATGTTGTAATGAAAATTACAGCCCATAATTTCATTTCATTCTAAAACTTCTGGGGTATCCTCTCCTCCTCCAAGCGAAGCTTTCTCATAAAAATCGCGGCCTGAGGTGGTCTCTACACCTCTCGGCGTGAGGCCAAACCCTAAGGCACCTCCCTCGATTCCTCTCTTGATCCCCCCCTAAAAATTGGGGCTTTCAGTTCCTTTATCTTCTCCTCATTGAAACAAGTCCGCCACTTCTTTCGGATCTCAATTTGGTGCCCGAAATCTTGAGATATCATCTTTTTAAGTTTTCGGTGAAAAAATTGAAAAACTAGGTGCAAATTACAGTACCGTAAAACTAATTACGGCACTGCCGTAATTTCCTCAAAAACTCAGAAACTTTCTGGTCCAAATCGCCCAAAAATGCGGTACCGTAAAATGCTGAACCAAAATTACGGTAGTGCCCTAATTTCTCAAACTTGCTCCAATTTGCATGAAATTTGGCAGGCAGCTTCGTCTCGATATCTGGAATCCATTGGTGTATTCAGATCTTTCAAAATCCATCAAAATATGGCACTTTTTACCTGAAAATGATCAAAAATAAGAAGTGGTGTAGATTCTGCAATATTTGACAAATAAGGCTTAAAAACAAGCAAAAAGGCATAAATATGACACAAAAAGATCAATGAAATGACACAAAATATACTATGAATTTTGGTGTCATCAAACACATAAGGCTCAAACTTTGCTTGTCCTCAAGCAAATAAATAAAAAACAATGCTAAGTATGGAAAATATGCTCTTTTTTGAAAAATAAATTTCTAAAATATAATCACTCATGAAATATTCCACCAACTTTTTGTACCGAATTTTAGATAAATACACTGTCCTCTGAATTTAATCTTTAAGATTCACAACTTTGATCAAATAAAACTTCGCAACTCGCATAATAAAAAGAATCTCATTCTAATGATTCCACCCAAGTTTTAGTTTAAATCTTTCACACTTTTGTTTATAGGAATAGGATATCCAAAATCTTTTTCCACTCAAAATTTTCCTTTTTCTTTTTTTTCTTTTTTTTCTTTTTTTTATTTTTATTTTTTATTTTTGATGGCATGTACCCAGATAGATACACACTTTTTATTTGGACTTCAACTCTTATCTTCGGTACCACTGTCAATTTTACACAGTGCCAAGTAGAGGAGTCATTTTCTTTTTCTCTCACTCTTTTTTTTTACAGACTTCAACCCATATCTTAGGTACCACTGTCAATTTTACACAGTGCCAAGTAGGGGAGTCTCTCACTCTTTTTGGATCTTGGATTCTTTCTTCCTAACAAATAATAAAATAGACTAAACATCAACTAGGTTAATCAATTGACATCAATTCAAAAATTACACTCATATGCTAATTTTATTCAAGAAAGATGCTTCACTCTTAGATTGCATTCATCAAACAACATACCTACCCAAAACCTTATGCATCAATCAATGAAGGATTTCAACAAGTAGATATATATTGAAGAAATAAATTCAGCATAATAGTTATATCTCCATTCATAGGCATTGACATGCATAAACATTCATAATCAAAATTTAATCTACACATCTCTTATCACATGGATTCAAGTCATAAAAATTTTTTAACATCATAAATGTCAAAATCAATGCAAAAGGTGTGAAGCATCAAACTCATACAATCATGGTCAAAAGTATAACATGATAGATTCAAGAAACCACATAGAATAGAAATCTCAATGAGTGATACAATCATAGAAAATAGCAAAAGAAATCAAGTAGCAATGCCATGCAACCATATCAAATAAGATCACTAGAAAGTGCAAACAATACACACAAAACTATATAGCAAGCTCAATCATCGTCCGGGGTGTACCGTCAGGCTAGATGCGGCTGGGTCCAAAGATGCGCCTTTTGAAAATTTACCTGCACAATTTTAAATATATAAGGCTCAGATCAAAAAATAGTCCCTTACTTTAAAAAGAAATTATAGAAAATATTTTTTCTCAAAGGAAAATCAGAGATGTTATCAGTGGTCCAAAGAAAGATGCCAGTGGAGGAGCAGAGGTGGAACAGATGCTAGCTGAAGAGCTACTAGTGATAAAGATGATGGCGCCGACAGTAGAGTGATGATGAGTAGTCTCCAATGGCCTGCTGGTGACTACAGTCCTAGTGGTGAAAATGTCGGCTGGTGGTGCGAGATATAGCACTGCATAAAAAAATTAGAGTCACTAATGAAGAGTCTACTGCATAAATAAATAAAATCAATGGAAACAGAGGCAGCAGAAGAAGTAAGATGCTGCTGGTGGTGGAATCCAGTGTCAACGGCTGGAAACAGTGGTGTTAGAGGCAGATGCAGTGGTGGCGGCTGGGCTGCAGTTTCTGGTGGAAATCTGAAGACAAGGAGCTGCTAACGTCGATGGAAAGCAGTGCAGCCTGCTAATTCAGTTAAGAAAAGTAGCTATACCCAAGAATAAGATTTAATGATCGAAAAAGAAAATAGACAAAGCCAAAAGGTAGAATAAAACTTGTTCTTTCTGAGCGTATGAAAATTAAAGGATCAAAATCTGTCAAGAATTCAGGGTATTAACAGAAAGAAGGCTAATCAGATTACTAAATCAAAAACTGAACAGAAGTTAATCAGATATCAAAAATTGTCATGCTTCCTAGAATGACTCAAAAATATTTTCATGAAAACAACAAATCCACAAGATAGAATGAAAGATGTTCTCCCTATTTTATGTGAAAGATCAGAGTTTCAAGTCATTAAAGCATCTTAAATACCTGCAGCAAAAACGCTAATCAGATCAGTCAAAAAAAAACTGCTGCAAAAATTAATCATATACCAAAAGATGCTATGTGGTTTAGGATGATCCATGAACTTTAAAATTCAATAAAAATATCCAAAAAATAGACAAAGATGAGTAGTTCATGTTTGTGCCAAAGATCAAAAATTTCGCCGCTCTAGTTTCTTAAAATCACTGCGAGAAAACACCTAATCAGATAACTAGAATGCAGGAAGCAAAATGTAGATTATGTAGGAATTATGGTACCGTAAATTTAGTTACGGCACTACCGTAATTTTCACAAAAATCTCAAAACTCTCGGGTTGAAAATCACACAAAATTACATCATTTGAAGTTGAAAACGGACTGAAAATACGGTACCGTAAAATTTATTATGGTAGTACCGTAAAAAAGGCAAAACTCTCGGGATGAAATCGGACCAAAATTACGGCACCATGTAAAAGATTACAGTAGTGTCGTATTTTGCGCAAAGTTCAATTTTCCCTGCAAAAAGAGAAGAAAAATTAATTCTAAAAATAAACTAAAATAAAAGAAACTAAGCTAAGTAAGAGTGCTTGGGTTGCCTCCTAAGAAGCGCTAATTTTTAGGTCATTAGCTTGACCAAAAATCAAATATCATGGTGAAGCAGGTGGATCAGTACCATAGTAAATAGCATGTAATTTTCTGCATTTCCGTTGTCCAAAAAGCTTAGCTACTATTCTAAACATCCAAAATTTCATGTAAATCAAGATTGACATGGCTTTCTCAAATATGCAGAAATCAAAATCAAAATTTTCAATTCCACTCAAAGGATATTCAATGATCTTCCTATATTTGTCAGAAAGTAAAATCATCAGCCCTTTCTTCAAATTTATATCTTCAAATGCAATAGGACTTTGAACAAAGGATTCATACATTGGATCATCAAAATAGTCTTTCTGTTTCTCATTAGGTTCCTCAATAAAACATAATTTTTCAAATAAATCAGAATACATGGGCAAAGCATCAAAGTGAGATTCATCAGTGTTTGTAATATTCAAATTCTTTTCAAGTTCCTCAAGTTCACAATCAAATAATTTATTAATTTCAAAATTACCAAGAAAATCAGAGTAAGATTTTTTTAAATCAGTCCCCTCATATCCCTCATCAGATTTAACCACAAATAATATATCATTAAAAGAATCAATTTCAAAACTATCACTAGAGTCAAAAGGAGATTTAACAAAATCAATTTCCTCAAACTTTTCCACAAATAAATTATTAGATGAATCAATTTTACAATTATCAAAATCAGAGTGAGATTCATTAACGTTCACATAAGGCTCAATTTCAAAACAATCATAATTAGAGGGGGAATTCTCTAAAACAATTTCTTCAGGTTCCAAATCAAACTCAAATAAACAATCTTGTTGTGCTATCTGGGTTTCTAGCATTTCCGAATGAGCACTCATATTATCTATCCTAGAATTCATATGTTTAAAGGTTTCATGTGCCTCCTCACTTTGTTTCATGAACTTTTCAAACATTATCTCTAAGGTAGATTTTTCAGTATCCTCAAAGCATGGTTCAGAAGTATTGTTTGAGCAATCCTCATAAAAAGAAGTTTGATTTTCCCATCTAGAATAATATTGATCATCTTGGTACCATGGTGAATTGGAATTTGGAGAAATTAAAATTTGGCAATTAGAAGTATAATGATCAGAACATCCACAAATATCACATATAATAGAAAAATAAGATTTCATAACAGGGCGCATATTAAAAGTGTCTAATTTATGTGCCAAATAATCTAACTTATCTACAATAGTGCACCAAGAATCATCTTCATACTTACTTTGTGGCATGTATACCTCACCTCTTTCAGTTGCCCAGGAGTTGTGATTAAAAGACATATCTTCAAATCTATCAAAAATAGAAAGATTATCCAACACTAATCAATTAGATTTTTTTTCAAAATATAAAAAAATAGAAAATATAAAACACAAGCAAATTCAAAAATTTCAGAAGTCACAGTTCTGTCACAACTTGTGAAATCCAAAACCTGCAAAAACAGAAAACAAAGTTAAATCTAAAACAAATAAAACTTAGTCTAGCAATACTAACAACTATTTTGATATTAACAAAACTAAGGTCCCCGGCAATGGTGCCAAAAACTTGTTGTAAGTCCGCAAGTGCACGGATACTCGAAGTAATATTTAAGATATCGAACCACGGAGACCTATGTGTTAAGTATCAAATAGATGTTTTCTCACTAGCTAAGCAAACCGAATAGTGTTAAACAATCGATCGAAAAGAACGCGGAAAAGTATATCAGAGAGAAACTGGGACTAGGGGGTTCATCCACCTTAATTCTAATGATTAGAAAGAAATAAAGGCTATCAGTCAAATTTCATTACGATAAAGATTTAATTTACTTCATAAAAGGATCATCTCGCTCTCGCGCAAACAATCATACAAAGGACCAATCCTTACTCTCGTGCAAGATCTATCCGATCTGAAAATAAGTAAATTATTGAACAAAGAACTCAAGGATCACTCTCGTGCCTTCGAATTCTAAGTCAAACATCTCATGTGGAAACTCAAGGATCACTCTCGTGCATCCTGAAACTCATCACAAGTTCTACTTAAGGTTCTTCGACGATCAGAAATTTAATCTCTTATAATTTCGAATCAACTCTAACACATTAACTCAATCCAAAGAATCAGAAAATCAACATGAAAATAAAATCACTAAAAATCAGAATTCAAAGAACAAATCTAATGTCTTACGATAAGTTCCAAACTCAATGATTTTTAGGGTTCCAAATTTCACAATCAACCTCTCAGTATATTTCGCAAAATTCTAAAACATGCTGATATTTATAAAACTAAGGAGAATTAAAGGAAAGTCATCACATAAGTAGAATTATCATAACAAAATTATCATGACAAAAATAAACATGTTCTAGTCATTAAGAAATCAAAAGGAATTACACCCCCATGTCCTATAAGAAAATTAAGCTAGCATGGAAGAAGAAATATAGTAATCCATAGTTTAGAATGATTAGAAATTTAATGGGAAGAGGAAAAGTTACAAAACAGGGCTGTAATGAAAATTACAGCCCGTAATTTCGGGTATGAAAAGTGCCGGCGCCCGCTCTTTTGTTGATTTCTCCTCCGATCGATCTCCTTTCACTCTAAAACTTCTAGGGTATACTCTCCTCCTCCAAGAAAAGCTTACTCATAAAAATCGCGGCCTAAGGTGGTCCCTACGCCTCTCGGCGTGAGGCTGAACCCTAAGGACGCCTCCCTCGATTACTCTCTCGATCCCCCCTAAAAATTGGGGCTTTTGGTTCCTTTATCTTCTCCTCGTTGATACGAGTCCGCCGCTTCTTTCGAATCTCAATTTGGTGCCAAAATCTTGAGATATCATCTTTTTAAGTTTTCGGCGGAAAAATCAAAAAACTGGGTGTAAATTACGGTACCGTAAAAATAATTACGGCACTGCCGTAATTTCCTCAAAAACTCAGAAACTTTCTGGTCCAAATCGCCCAAAAATACGGTACCATAAAATTCTAGACCAAAATTATGGTAGTGCCCTAATTTCTCAAACTTGCTCCGATTTGCTTGAAATTTGGTATGCAGCTTCGTCTCAACATCTGGAATCCATTGGTGTATTTAGATCTTTCAAAACCCATCAAAATATGGCACTTTTTACCTAAAAATGATCAAAAATAAGAAGTGGTGTAGATTCTGCAATATTTGACAAATAAGGCTTAAAAACAAGCAAAATATACTATGAATTTTGGTGTCATCACTTCTCCAACACACCTTGGTTATTGGAATATTTCCGGTCAATGTACCTTTTTCCTCAACTTTTTCTAGCATAGTAGTTAGAATATTTGTTGTAACCACCCCTCTTGTGAGTGGGTGATCTTACCCTCCCTTAGCTTATAAAAGGGAGCTTAGGCCTACTATTTAGATAGCTTACAAATTCACAAGTTCGCAAGGGGCTGCGAAGAATCTTGTAACTCTGAAGTAGTGGTTGGTGCCTCGACTCCGCGGTGCACGTAAGAGTAGAGGGAGGTTGGTGCCTCGCCTCCAGAGTCTTGTGGCAATGCTAGAGTAACGGGCAAGGTGTTGTGATCCTTGGCCTAGTCTCGCTGCCTCGTCTTCCTCGATTGTAATGGTTAGTAGTTTTCATTTGAGTGACATTTCATAGTTGAATGCCTTGGTTGTTCTATTTTATCGTCCATTGGTCATATACGTATCTGATTGCATGAGTCCGCGTGTTTGATCGCAAGTTTTCAAATTGTTCGTACGTCCTCCTAGAGTCAGTCTAGGAGATCTCCCCACCCTGTAGCTTGGCGCTACACCAATTTCTTATTTCTCTGTATTTTTTAATTTTTTTTATAATTTATATATTTTTTTAAGAAGCTTTTATATTTGTAGTATTATTTTTAATATATAAATGATATTGGATTAAGAATTTTTGGTTAGCTTAAGAGGGTAAGGGTTCAAAACTTGGTAGAGTAATTTTGCAGCCGGGCTTGGAATGACCCGCATGCCCAGTCTGCCTGGCATGGCCCAACGTGCCCAGCCGGCCCGTCGTGCTGGGTACGGCCCACATGTCTTAGACAGGCCTAGCCCTGGTTAAGTCAAGTCAAACTCGGCATGACTAATTGAGCCACAGGCCATGCTGGGCCTAGAGAATTTTCTATCGTATCGAGCTCGGCATGGCATGATTAGAAATGGGTCATGCCAGGCACGACTCGGCCAAGGAACGAGCTGAAGCGGGCCCGTGCCTAGGCCGGCCCTATTATTTTGATGCTGCATAGGAGACTATGCAGTTCTGTGCTGTGGGTAGGAGAGTATCCCTCCTTGTATGATTATGGATTGCATTATGTTATCATGCTTTTGGTTTTCTTTGCTGTGGGTAGGAGGGTATCCCTCCTTGTATGATTATGGATTGCATTATGTTATCATGCTTCTGGTTTGGACTGAGTTACGTTGATGCTAATGATATAGCATGCTTGTGATCTTGTAATAGTGCAAAATTCTAAGTCTATGATTATTTCTCTAGTGATTCTCAATTTGTTCTCGGTTATTAAACTTTTTAGAGCTTATGATGTGTTAAAGTAGTTTTTATTATGACTACTTTTATGCATTCAATCTGAGTTTTCAGATCATTATTGAGTATGATTCTACTGTGGCATTAATGATGTTTCACAAGTTAATCCTTAGTTTCTGAATTAATTCTTGGCACAAAGTCATGTTTTTGATTATTCATGGTTATTATATTCCCTACTTTCAGCTCTTCAATCTAGTTGCATTTTGAAAAAAAAAAAAGTTTTAGAAAAAAAAAAGGGGCAATGGTACCAAAGAGACGATGAATCCTAAAACATTCATCCAACTTGGCACTGTTAACAAAGTAACAAAAGAAATGAGAAATAAAAAGAAATGAACATGAGAAAAGAAGGGGTTTGGTCAAAGTGAACAACTCTGCTTTCTTCTAACTTTTGACTTAGTGTGAAGAAATGAGTTTATGTGCATTATGTGTTGTACACACTCTGAATTTATTTTCTAATCATGTACCGAGGGTGCATTCATCACAAATGTTTATCCTTCGCGTAACAAAGTTAAAGGTAAATTCAGGGAAGTAGCTTGAGCCTACTGAAAAAAAAAAAATTTCATGATTCCAGTATTTGTAATTGATGACATGCATTTATATAGTATTTTTAGTACACTTTTACCACCAATTATCTCTCTTTTCTATCATGTTTTTGCTCATTATGGCTTAAATTATTTTGTTTGTTTGAAATCTTCACCTCTCTTCGCTTTTGTCATATTTCAGGGGAAAACAACCAAATTTTGATGGATTTTGAAAGATCCGGGCGCACAAATGGATTCCAGACGTCGAGACGAAGTGACGCACCAAATTTCATGTGAATCGGAGCTAGTTTGAAAATTACACAGAATAAACAGAAAGAATTATGGTCTGCTCTTAAAAATTGCACGAATGGATTCCAAACATTCAATTGTTCAATGTTTTACATTAAATCCTTCAACAAGGTGAAACCTGTTGTCCCGATCCTATCTAAATTGTAATTTCTCAATTAGTCATTGATTTCTAGATTCGATATTTTAGACTTAGTGTAGTTTTTCAATTTTTATTTTGAACTGTCTAGCTATCAATGATGCAAAAAGTAGGTACTTGATACCTTGTTCCCTTGGGACGATAACTTTACTACTTCGATTGAAACCATGCACTTGCGGTTAGCCTATCAAGTTTTTGCTGGACCAGCAATAAAGAGTATAGAAAACCCTGTACATTTGGTGCTTGACACCTTGTTCCCTTGGGACAAGTGCAAATCTTGTACATTTGGTGCAGCAAAGTCCTTCAGCGAACGAGTTTGATCCGTTGTAGAATTGTTTGGATGGGGTTCCTCAAGCTGTTGATCCTTAATTTTCCTTTGAGCTCGAAAAGTTCGTTCGATTTTTGGATCTTCTGGTACTAGATTTCCTGTTCTAATATGTCTTGGCATAAACAAGATTAGCAAACCAGAGAATAATACTAACTTGAAGATAGGAAGAAGACAAAAAGTATAGAAAAGAAACAAAAATTCAAAACTAAAAATAAATAGAAGCAAAAATTATCTAGTCTATCAATTGTACGAGTTAGTCGATATTGGCTTTGCCTTGCTCCCTGACAACGGCGCCAAAAACTTGATAGACTAGGCGCAAGTGCATGGTTTCTATCAAAATAGTAAAGTTATCATCCCAAGAGAACAAGGTGTCAAGTACCGACTTCTTGCATCATTGATAGCTAGACAGTTCAAAATAAAAAATTAAAAAACTACACTAAATCTAAAATAATCAAGAAATCAATGACTAATTGAGAAATTATAGTTTAGATAGGATCGGAACATCAGGTTTCACCTCATTGAAGGATTTAATGTAAAACATTGAACAATTGAATTAAGAAACAGTAAACCGCTTAAGGCGATCAATCCTTTGGTACAGATTACCTTCTCTCGAAGCATAATCTGATGTCTACCAAAGCTAATCTCCTACTCTCATGGCTTATTAGCTTAGGAAAAACCCAATGGGCTCTGTAAAAAATCATTAATCCTCGAGTGATTTTGAACGACTCTCGTAGTTCAAGTTATAAGTTTAAATTGGGAAAGTCGACTGTTACGATTCACCTTTCGGCTCTTCTCATAACACTTAACACATATAAATGTTTGGCCGAAACATAAATACGCAATATGCACACCCAAAGTAAATAAGAAAATCTACTAAAAATATCATTGAGATTAATGAAAATATTTTACAAGTGAGAATTTGTTCAATGGGCTAAGCCCGAGTCCTAAAATAGGATTTTACGCTAGAACATACATCGTTTAACAACCAAAACCCAAGAAAATATATTCAAAAGGAGGGGAAATTATAATTCAAGGTAAGGAGACGTCAAATCTTCGGTCTTCTCTCGATAGCCTTGAAGAAACTCGATCAAATAAGCCTTCAATCGCAGAAATAGCCCCCTTTCTCACCCTAGTCACCTTTCTCCAAGATTCAAACCATGTAACCACCCAAAATCCTCTTTTTATGGCTTAATCTCTTCCTTAGGCAGTTAGGAAGGTTTCCTTAAAATTTTGGCAAATTCTGACTTCGGAATCATTCAAATCGGCTAAGAAACCGCCAAAAGGTCGGATTTGGCGGAAGCTATCATGGCCGTGATCATGATCACACCCTGGCCATGATCGTCTCGTTGCAGAGTATTATACCTCTTCACGGCCATGAACATAAACACACACTAGCCGTGATCATCTCGTCGCATAGCATTAGAGCTCTTCACGGCCGTGAACATAAACACACCATAGCCGTGATCGTCTCATCGTAGAGCATTATACCTCTTCACGGTCGTGAACATAAACACACCCTGGTCGTGATCATCTCATCGATGCTGCAGAGTTCTGCCGAGAAGATCATGGCTGTGATGATGATCATGGTCTACGCGTATTCTCTACAAAAAAAACTCTGATTTGCCTCAAATTTGACCTGTGACCTCCTAGCACTATGAGGAATCTTCTCATAATTTCAAATCTTTAATTCTTCATGAAAAATGGGGGAAATACCTTGTATTTCACAAACAATAAAAAATAGTAAAGATTCTGCACTTTAAAGAAAAAGAATCCAAAATAAGGTAGAAAATAAGAATTAAGTTTGAATAAGTCATAAGAATAAAGACTTTAAATCCAATAAAAGTATGGTTCATCAGTGCCCTCTCTTTGCCTTAAGGTTTGGGCTCTTTAAATAGGCTGATGGAAGTGAAATAAGGCAAGAATGGGTTGTTGGTATGCCGTAAAGGATCTGTCTACATCTTCATTATCATTGGCGTGATTGCAATAATAGCCTGTGATTATAGTTTGACCATAAAATCATGGCCATAATTGTAATCATGGCCTTGACCATGATTCTAGTGAGAGCTCCAAATCACATAAAGTTCATTGTGTGCCCTCGTCTGTCATTGGAAATTATTATTTTAACTTGAAAATCTTTAAATCTTTTCACCACCCTAGAATCACATCTCATGATTGTAATCATAGGTTGAAACTTTTGTTCAGCTTTGGGCTCTAAATTTGTGGTAAAAGTCCCTTTTGATGCCTTGAGTATCCTTGTAATAAAATATCTTCAATTTTGCTTAATTTTAGAGCTTTTTCGCAAAAAAATCATAACAATAAAGAAACAAGAATTTTTTTTGCTACAAATAATAAAATAAAGTAATTTTGAATGCAAGTATAGGAAAATATGACACATATTTATAATATATATAAATGAAAATTTCTACAAAGTTTTGTGTTATCACCGGACGAATCCTTCAGAATGTAACCAACCACCATCACCAAGCTTACCTTAGAGTTCCCATCCTCCATCCATATCCAAGTGGTCAGCGATAGTGATGTGGATCTAGGGATCATTGTATTCAAATTAATGAACCAAGTGTATTTTATGACTTAAGCACAATGGGTTCCTAAAGAATGGATCGTGATACACACTGAGTGACTTTCAAGAAAATAGATTTTGGATGGATATTATTGAAGTGCAGTATTTTTTTTTTTTTTTGTAAAGTACGCTTAATCCACATCTACCTCAAACTCGTGTTCTTGGTATGTTCATCATGTCCTTTCTCATACTTCCTTTGATGGAGATCCGAACCCAATCCGACGGTCCAAGCAAACTCGAAGAATACCAGCATGACTTTCAGGATTGATCCAGCCATTAGCATTTATGCCAATATTAATTTTGCACGACTTATGATGACAGCCACCATTAATGACACTTATCCTTATAACATTAATGACACAAGTAGCGATGAGGCCTACCCCATCTTTCCGTGACTTTTGACATTATGACGTATTAAATATTTTATTTCTAATTGGACAGTCTGATTTTAGACATGTGTCACAATCTGATCCGTCCAAGCAACTTTATATAGGCCTTTATGCTATTGTAATAGACAGTGTAGTTGAATAAATTGAAACTTGTGTTGTTCTGAGTTAAGTGTGGTTCTTTTTCGATCTCCTCTCTATACTTCATTTCTCTGCTCGTTCTCCTCTCTATACATCAATACGCTGCCACGCCTTCGCCATTCTCATTTTCGTCAAATCAGCACCATTGTCTTCTTCCTCTTCGTTCTGACTGCATTGTCATCGCCGACGACTGCCCTGCTCACTTCTTCGTCTAGCGAATCAACCGCCCTCCTTCCCCGTCGCCATTTACTGTTGCTCGCTCTCCAATGTCTACGCGCACGTCTCCTGCCCATTCTCCTATCCACGAAGTACTCCTTCGCCCACCACCATTCCCTCCCCTTCCTCACCTCCTTCCACCTTCATCTGTATCTCTATCTGCCTTACTTGTGTGTGTCCCTCACTTTTTCATATGATTCTGATTTTGACTCTTTTGATGATGAATTATTTGTGGGGAAGCATGAGGAAATTGATTGTGAAGAGTCTCATCTTGATTTTGATAATGATTTTGATATTGATAAACTATTTGATTGTGAGCATGAGGAACCTGAAGATGATTTGAAAATTACAAACACTTATGAATCTCACTCTGATGTTTTGCCCATATCTTTTGTTGAATATTTTGATGAATTTGAAAAATTATGCTTTATTGTGGAATCTAATGAAATACATAAACATTATTATGATGATCCAATGCTTGATTATTTTGATCAAAGTCCTACTTCTATTGCTATTGAAAATATTAATCTGAAGAAAGGACTTATGATTTTGCTTTTTGATAAACATAGGAAGATCATAGAGATTACTTTGAGTGGATTTGAAAATCTTGATTTTAAATTCTACACATTTAAGAAAGCCACATCAATCATGAATTGTGTCAAATTTTGGATATTTGGATTAGTGGCTAATCTTTTGGGAAAAAGGAAATGCATAAGATTGTATGCTTTATACTTTGGAACTGATTCACTTGCTTCACTATGAGATTTGAGTTTAGGTCAAGCTATGGACCAAAAATTAGCGGTTCTTGGGAGGCAACCCAAGCGCACTTTTACTTTGCTTAGTTTCTTTTATTTTAGTTTATTTTTAGAATTAATTTTCCTTTTCTTGTTGCAGGAAAATAAAATTATTACAGTTGCACTGCTCTCCTTGGACACCTGCGGCTTCATCTGCAGATTTGCAGCACCTCTAGCCACCACTACATCTGCCTTTGACAGCACTGTCTCCAGTTGTTGACACTGGATCATACCACCAGCAGATTCTTATTTCTTTTGCTGCCTCTTATTCCATGATTTTATTTTTGCAGCAATTCTTTATTATTGACTCTGATTTTTTTTATGGAGTATTATCTTTTGCACCGGCCGACGATCTCACCTCTATGACTATATTCTCTAGTAGGCCACTAGAGATTACTCACTCTACTGTCGGCACCATCACCATCATTGCTAGTAGCTTTTCAGCTAGCCTCTGTTCCACCTCTACTTGATTCTTTCTACCGGCATCCTCTTTTGGACCATCGATGATATATCTGATTCTTCTTTTAGAAAATTATTTTTATCATTATTATTTTTAGAGACTATTTTTAGATTGAGCCTTATGTGCCTTAAATTTTGCAGGTAAAATTTTCAAAAGGCACATCTTTGAACCTAGCAGCATATGCCCCGACACTGTTTTTGATCTGAGCCTTATGTACTTTGGGTCAGAGCTTGCTATATAGTTTTGTGAGTATTGTTTACACTCTCTTGTATTCATGATTATTTCATATGGTTGCATCTTTGATTTGTTATCACTTTACACCCTTTGCATTGTTTGAGCCTTATGTGATTATATGGACCAATCATGTTACACTTTTGACTATGATTATATGAGTTTTCATGCTTCACACCTTTTGCATTGAATTAGAAATTTTTTATGGACATGATAAGATTGATAAGTTGATGATATGTTTTTCTTAGATGGGTAGATTTTTCTACATTGATTATGAAAGCTCATGTTAATGCTTGTGAATAGAGATATACCTATTATGTTAAATTTATTTCTTCAATATATATCTACTTGTTGAAAATTTTTCATTGATTAATGCATAGGGTTTTGGGTAGGTATGTTGTTTGATGAATGCAATCTAAGAGTGAAGCATCTTTCTTGAATAAAATGAGCATATGAGTGTAATTTTTGAATTGATGTCAATTGATTAGCCTAGTTAATGTATGATTTATCTTACTATTTGTTGGGAAGAGGGAATCCAGGATCCACAAAAATAGTGAGAGACTCCCCTACTTGGCATTGTGTAAAATTGACAGTGGTACCGAAGAGATGGGTTGAAGTCTATATAAAAAAAAGAGAGAGAGAAAAAGACTCCTCTACTTGGCACTGTGTAAAATTGACAGTGGTACCTAAGACAAGAGTTGAAGTCTAAAATAAAAAGTATGTATCTATGTGGGTATATACAGAAAAAAAAGAGAGAGAGAGAGAGAGAAGAGCAAGAAAAGAGAGATTCTGTGTGGAAAAAGATCTAGGAGACTTTATTCCTATAAACAAAGGTTTGATAGATTTAAACTGAAAATTAGGTGAATTCATAAGACTGAAATTCTTTTCATTATGTGAGTTGCGAAGTTTTATTTAATCAAAGTTGTAGATCTTAAAGATTAATTTTAGAGGACGATGTATTTATCTGAAATTTTATGCAAAAAGTTGGTGGAGTATTTCATGAGTGATTATATTTTAGAAATTTATTTTTAATAAAAGAGCATATTTTTCATACCTAGCATTGTTCTTTATTTATTTGCTTGAGGACAAGCAAAGTTTGACCCTTATGTGTTTGATGACACCAAACTTCATAGTATATTTTGTGTCATTTCATGTGTCTTTTGTGCCATAATTATGCTCTTTTGCTTGTTTTTAAGCCTTATTTATCAACTATTGCAGAATCTACACCATTTCTTGTTTTTGATCATTTTCAGGTTAAAAGTGCCATATTTTGATGGATTTTAGAAGATTTGAGCACACCAATGGATTCCAGACGTCGAGACGAAGCTACATGTCAATTTTCAAAAAATTCGGAGCTAATTTACAAAAATACAGCACTACCGTATTTTTAGGCAAATCTGTCACGGTACTGTATTTTGCATCAGACGACAATCAGAAAATACGGCACTGCCGTATACAATTACATGGTACCGAATTCTCCATAAAAACTCGACCAGAATACTTTTACAAAATACGGCACTGCCATATGAAATCCCATGGTGCCGTATTTCCAGACAATTTTCTATAGAACCCCAAAGGTAGAAATATGGCACTACCGTATTTTTGAGTAAAACTTCCACGGTGCCGTATTTTTCGGAGGATTTTCGCGAGTTTTTCGGGTCTGATTCTTGCGTGGGCCATAACTTTTGATCCAGAGGTCCAAATTAAGATCCAAAAGATGCAGCAGACTCGTCGCTAAGAGGAGAAGACGTACGAAGTGGAAAGAGGAATTGTTATCACGAATTGAGAGAGAAATCATCAGAGAGGCGGTTGGGGTTTGTCCTCGCACCGAGAGGCGTAGAGGACACTCAGACCGTTATTTTTACACCGAAGCTTCGTCTGGAGTAGGAGAGCACACCCCAGAAGTTTCAGAGTGTTTGGAGTCCGATCGAGGGAGAAATCATCAAAATAGTGGTGACAGCACTATTCACAAGCGAAATTACAAGTTGTATTTCAATTACAACCCTGTTTTGTAACTTTTCTTCCCCTTTTTCGCTTTCTAATCCTCTGAAATTATGGTTTGTTGTAATCCCTTCACCATGAAAGCTTAAATCTTCTTTTGGGACATGGGGTGTAATCCCCTTAGTTTGTTAATGACTAGAAAACATTGATTTTTGTCAAGTTTAATTTTAATATGATAATTTTATTTTTTGATTGATTGTTCTTTAATTCTCTTTAGTTTTATAAATATCATCATGTTTTAGAGTTTTGCGAAATAGACCTAGAGGTTGATCGTTTGAAATTCAGAACCCTAGGAATCATTGAGTTTGGAACTATCGTAAGAGATTATGTAGTTCTTCGAATTCTGATTTTTAGTGATTTTATTGCTATGTTGAATTTCTAATACTTTGGATTGAGTTAATGTGTAGACTTGATTTGATCTTGCACGAGAGTGAGGATCGAGTCGTCGAAAAATCATAAGTAAAACCTGTGTTGAGTTTCAGGATGCACGAGAGTGATCCTTGAGATTCCACTTGAGATGATTGACTTAGAATTCGGATGCACGAGAGTGATCCTTGAGTTCTTTGTTCAATGATTCACTTATCTTTAGCATTGAGAATAGATCTTGCACGAGAGTGAGGATCGGTTATCTGCATGATTGTCTACACGAGAGTGAGACAATACCTTTATGAAGTGAATTAGGTCTTTATCATAATAGAATTAAACTAACAACCTTTATTTCCTTCTAGTCATTAGAATTAAGGTGGATGAAACCTTAGTCCCAGTTTCTCTCTGATTGTCTTTTTCGTGTGTTCTCCATCATTGTTTTTCATCATATTCGGTTTGCTTAGCTAGTGAGAATACAACTGTTTGGTACTTAACAATAAGGTCCCTGTGGTTCGATATCTATTTTATTACTTCGAGTATCCGTGCACTTGCAGACACACCAAATTTTTGGCGCCGTTGCCGGGGACCTTAGTTTTGTTAATATCAAAATAGTTGTTAGTATTGCTAGACTAAGTTTTATTTGTTTTAGATTTAACTTTATTTTTTTTTTGTTTTTGCAGGTTTTGGATTTTCACAGTTGTGACAGAGCTGTGATTTCTAAAATTTGTGAATTTGCTTATGTTTTTATATTTTTCTAATTTTTATATATTTTAAAAAAAAAAGAAAAATAGTTCTTATTGATTGGTGTTGGATTATCTCTCTGTTTTTGATAAATTTGAAAATATGTCTTTTTATCACAACTCCTGGGCAACTGAAAGAGGTAAGGTGTACATGCCACAAAATGATTCACGATGCACTCTTGCAGATATATCGAAATTACACTCTTATTTTGTTACATGTAATATTTGTAAATCATCTGATCATTATACTTCTGATTGCAAATTTTTAATTCCTCCAAATTCTAATTCTTCATGGTATCAAGATGATCATTATGAATCTAGTTGGGAAAATCAAACTCCTTTTTATGGTGATTACTCAAACAATAATTATGAACCATGCTTTGAGAAAACTGAAAAATCTAGTTTAAAGGGCATGTTTGAGAAATTCATGAGTTCACAATTGAAACAAGATGTGAGTGAGACCCTCAAACAAATCAATTCTTAAGTTGGATGACATGGTTGCACACAATGAAATTTTAGAAACCAATTAACACAACAAGCATGTTTAGTTGAGTTTGATTTGGAAGCTGAAAATATTGATTTAGAAAATTCCCCCTCTGATTATGATTGTTTTGAGATTGAGCCTTATGTTAATATTCATGAATCTCACTCTGATTTTGATGATTGTAAAATTGATTCCTTTGATAGTTTAGTTGAGGAAAAGTTTGAAGAAATTGAAATTGAAAAACCTTCTTCTGATGATAATTCTGATTTTGATGTAAATTTATATATGGTTAAATCTGATGAGCATGATGAAGGTTCAAAAATTATAGACATTAATGAACCCCACTGTGATTTTGGTGATATTTTTGAAATTAATGATAAATCTCTTGTGGTCAACCCTGATTCTATTCATTCTTTTTCATATGATTCTAATTTTGACTCTTCTGATGATGAATTATTTGTGGGGAAGCATGAGAAAATTGATTGTGAAGAGTCTCATCTTGATTTTGATAATAATTTTGATATTGATAAATTATTTGATGAAGTGCATGAGGAACTTGATAAAAATTTGAATGTTGCAAAAATTGATGTATCTCACCATGTTGATGCTTTGCCCATATCTATTGCTCAATCTTTTGATTTAATTGAAAATTTATGTTTTATTGAGGAATCTAATGAAAGACATAACTATTATTATGATGATCCAATGCTTGAATATTTTGATTAAAGTCCTATTGTGATTGAAAAGATAAAGTTGAAGAAAGGACTGATGATTTTACTCTCTGATAAATTTAGGAAGATCATTGAATATCCTTCATGTGAAGATTTTGATTTCTGCATATTTAAGAAAGCCACTTTAATTGTGATTTATATGCAATTCTGGATTTTTGGATTTGTGGCTAAGCTTTATGGACAAAGAAAATGCAGAAAATTGTTTGCAATCTATTTTGGTACTGATTCACCTACTTCACCATGATATTGATTTTTGGTCAAGCTAATGACTTAAAATTAGCGCTTCTTGGGAGGCAACCCAAGTACTCTATCTTAGCTTAGTTTCTTTTATCCTAGTTTTTTTAGAATTAATTTTTCTGTTATTTTTGAAAAAAAAAATCTGTGTTCCTCTCTGTAGTTTGCTTATTGAGTAGGTGTCTTCTAGTTGCGATTTTAAGAAACTGGATTGAGAAAATTTTTTATCTTTGGCACAGCATTGAACTACTTATCTTTGGCACAGCATTTTTTATCTTTGGATTGAGAAAATCTGTGTTCCTCTCTGTAGTTTTTAAGTTGCTTAAATAACTTGAAACCCAGATTTTTCATTTGGAATTAAAAGTTCATGTGTCATTCTACCTTGTGGATTAATTATTTTCATGAAAATATTTTCTGATCATTCTAGGAGACATAGCAACTTTTTGAATTTTATTAACTTTTGTGCAGTTTGTGCAGTTTTTAATCTAAGTAGCCTTCTTTCTACTGATGCCCTAAATTTCTGATAGATTTTGATCCTTTGATTTTCATACATCTGAAAAGAACATATCTCATTCTATTACATGGTTCTGTCCATTTTCTATTTGGATCATTAAATTTTATTCTAGGGTATGGCTACTTTTCATAAAAAATTCAAAAACTGCACAGTTTGCTTTCTACCAGTTATTGCTTATTTTGCATCCAGATTCGGAAATCTTCAAGAGCAACTGTCTTCCACCTCTAGCCACCACTGCATCTGCCTTTGACATCACTGTCTCCAGCCGTCGACACTGGATCATACCACCAGCAGATTCTTATTTCTTTTGCTGCCTCTTATTCCATGATTTTATTTATTTTTGCAGCAGTTCTTTATTATTGACTCTGATAGTTTTTATGCAGTACTATCTTTTGCACCGGCCGACGATCTCACCACTAGAGATTACTCACTCTACTGTCGGCACCATCACCATCATTGCTAGCAGCTTTTTAGCTAGCCTCTATTCCACCTCTGCTCGATTCTTTCTACCGGCATCCTCTTTTGGACCATCAATGATATATCTGATTCTTCTTTTAGAAAATTATTTTTATCATTATTATTTTTAAAGACTATTTTTAGACTGAGCCTTATGTACCTTAAAATTTGCAGGTAAAATTTTCAAAAGGCACATCTTTGCCCCGACACTATTTATGATCTGAGCCTTATGTACTTTGGGTCAGAGCTTGCTATTTTGTGAGTATTATTAACACTCTCTTGTATTTTATTTCATATGGTTGCATCTTTGATTTGTTATCACTTTACACCCTTTGCATTGTTTGAGCATATGCCGTTGCCGGGGACAGCATAACAATGAAAAGGGTGTAAAGTGATAACAACAACTTGCGGACAACTGTTTGTGTACTTTGGACACCTGATAATCTCTGCCTTTGACCGCCCACCATTCCTAAGCCCCCAACCCTTTGAAAGCGTGAGGAATAGACAGAGGCGATGAAAGAATAATTGAATGTTATTTCATCGTGTTTCGTTCACTCTACATCGACTGTTTTTATACATATGTTGGAGTGTAAACATAAGGTAAAAAATAAATTTGTACAAGGAAAGAACTGAGTTGGGAATTATATGATTTTGATTTGATCTAATCCGGATCCTTTGCACTTTGATTGTGTGCTTTGTTTGGTAGGAGAATATCTTGATTCTTATACTCCCCTGCAAGCTCATCGTGAGACGTGAAGACATTGAGCTTGAGTGTTAAAAGAGCATGCCGCCGTTTAGAGAGAGGCTTGGTTAATATGTCCGCCAACTGATCTTTGGAAGAGATAAAGGACACATTAAGTTGTTTACTTATCACTCGTTCACGAACAAAGTGAAAATCAATTTCGATATGTTTTGTTCGAGCATGGAATACTGGATTGGCCGCCAAGTAAGTGGCGCCAATATTATCGCACCAAAGAGTTGGAGTAGTGGATGAGGAGAGTTTGAGTTCCGTAAGAAGAGATTGAATCCAGATTAATTCGGCTGTGGCACTCGCAATTGCTTTGTAATCAGCTTCAGTGCTGGATCTTGATACTGTTGGTTGCCTTTTAGAATTCCAAGAGACTAGATTCTTGCCAAGGAATATTGCATATCCACTTGGGAGCGATGGTCTGATGGAGACCCGGCCCAGTCAGCATCACTATATGCATGAAGATCACATGTCGAATGGTGATGAAAATGGAGACCATGCATGATTGTTCCCTTGAGATACCGAAGTATTCTTTTCACAATTTCCCAATCTTGCATAGTTGGTGCATGCATAAATTGGCATGCACGATTCACAGCATAAGTAATATCCAGCCGAGTGATGGTAACATATTGCAAGGCGCCAACAATACGTCTATATAACGTGACATCTTCCATAAGAGGGGATGTAGCCATTAATGCTTTGGTAGCTATTGGTGTTGAGATCGGCTTCATACCATCCACATTGTGGCGTTGAAGTAATTCCATAATGTATTTGCTTTGATTGAGATGAGAACCATGTGGATGTTTTTGCATTGCAATACCAAGAAAGAAATGAGCAATACCAAGATCACAAATAGCAAATTCATTACCAAGGGCAATTAATAATTCATCGATTTGAGTGGAATTGTTACCAGTGACCAGAATGTCATCAACATATATGAGAATATATAGTTTGGAAGAAGAAATGCAGTTGTAAAAAAGAGATGTATTTGTCTTAGAACCAATGAAGCCTTGTGTTTGAAGCCAGCTACTAAGACGTTGAAACCATGCACGGGGAGCTTGTCGAAGCCCATAGAGAGATTTCTTAAGGTGACAAATATGTATGGGATACTGTGGGTGAGCAAATCCTGGTGGTTGTTCCATAAAGATGGTTTCTTGTAGATGCTCGTGTAGAAAAGCATTTGAGACATCTAACTGACGAACGGGCCAATTGAGGCTAGTGGCAATGGCCAAGAGTAGGCGTACTGTTGTAATTTTAATGACAGGACTAAAGGTATCAGTGAAGTCAATGCCTGGCACTTGTTGAAAACCTTTAACAACCAATCGTGCTTTGTATCTATCAATAGTTCCATCAGCATGACGTTTTAGACGAAAAATCCATTTGCACCCAATAACATTCATGGATGCATGGCGTGGAACTAGGGTCCAAGTGCCATTGCGAAGTAGTGCATCAAATTCAGATGCCATAGCAGCCCGCCATTCTGGATCTTTTGAGGCTTGAGTAAAACATGTGGGTTCTGCAATAGTCGTAGTACTGAGTAGAGCCTGAGGTAGAGGATGCTTGCTGGGAGCTCTTGCTTGAAGAGTGATAGGCTCAGTTTCTCGATAAATATCACTGAGGGCCCTGGTGCGCCGAGGTGGAGTATTAGAAGAAGGAGAAGAAACTAATTCTTCTGATGGAATGCCTGGAGATGGTGGTTCAGAAGAGGGGGAAAGAGGTGGTTCTTCCAAGGATATATCCGCAACGGAATTGATGTGCTCCTACCCAAGTGACCCTAATGAAGGTGAATCCCCAATTGAATTATGTGGAGGGTGGGGAGCGGCGCCGAGAATGCCCCAATAATTCGATGATAGTGGGGCAAGATAAGTGCCCTCAGGTGGAGGAGAATCCTATGTCCTAGGCTGAGCAAAAGGAAACAATTTTTCATTAAAAGCAACATGACGAGAGATATAAATTTGACTAGTTAGAACATGAAGACAACGGTAACCATGGTGCATAGCACTATACCCAATGAAAACACATAATTCAGAACATGGTTGAAGTTTATGTTTGGTATATGGACGAAGCCAAGGATAGCATGCGCAACCAAAAATGCAAAGAAATTTGTAATCTGGTGGGTGTTTGTATAGTTTTTCCAGTGGAGTTTGATGTTGAATGAGAGGAGTGGGAATCTGATTAATGAGATAGACTGTTGTAGTAACAGCATCATCCCAATGCTTATTGGGGATCAAGGCATGCTATAAAAGAGCAAGAGCAGTTTCAATAATGTGGCGATGTTTTCTTTCCGCAATTCCATTTTGTGGGTATGAGGACAAGAGATACGATGAGTAATACCGTGGGCGATGAGATGTTTATAAAGATCTTGATATTCGCCTCCCCAGTCAGAATGAACACTTATAATTTTGCGATCGAAGAATCGCTCAACCTGTTTCTGGAAGTTGCAAAATATTTCTGTAAGATTAGACTTTCTTTTCATTAAGAAAAGCCACATAAATTTGCTATAATGGTCAACAAAAGACACATAATAAGAGTAACCATTGAATGATGAAACAGGTGCAGGACCCCAGATATTATAGTGGATAATTTCTAAAGGAAATGTAGATTTATTCATAGAAGATGAAAATGGAAGTTTATGACTCTTTGCTTGCATACAAGCATTACAATACTGAGAAATAGACTCATTTGTGGTAGGTAACCCATAACGATTTATTATTTGAGTAACAAGTCGAAGAGAAGGATGACCGAGGCAAGCATGCCAAGATGATGAGGTGGTGCGTTCCCCAAGAAAGATTGCTTTGGACTCTGGTGGAATGTGGTAAAGCCCATGCCTAATTCCTCCACGAAGAAGAGTGCTTCCCGTGGTCCGATCCTTTACAAAACATTCATTAGGATGGAATTCAAAAAACACATTATTATCTTCAGTAAATCGACGAACAGATAATAAATGTTTGGTAATAGAAGGAACATGGAGGACATTGCGCATGTTAAAAGAGTGATTGGATGAAGAGAGCAATGTGTTTCCAATATGGGTAATATGCAAACCTGTGTCATTGCCGATTTGAACCGTGTCAGGACCATTGTAGGGAATTACTTCTTGTAGAGTATTGAAATCCGGGGTAACATGATGTGTTGCTCCAGAATTTGGATACCATTCAGAGGAAACTTGATGTTCATTAGTTGATGTTGGATGAGGAGAACTTGGCACCGTCATAGCATAAGCACCTGGTTGAGATCTCGGTGTTGGTGGTTGTCGTGAGGAACCTCCATAAGATCTATCAAACCATTTATAGCATTCACGACCAGAGTGTCCAGGAATGAAGCAGATTTGACAACTCACTCGACCACGGCCTCTGCCTCGGTCGCGGCCACGGTTGTCATAAAAATTGTGACCGCCTCGTTGATGTTGATGAATAGTATTGTTGATAGATGGTGATATATGGTCAGGAGTTCTCAGTTGTAGGAATTGTTCATAAGAGGAGAGCATCCCATAAGAGGAGAGCATCCCATGGACTTCCTCTAAGGTAAGATCATCAGTACGAGTAATAATGCTCGGCACAAAGTTGTCATATGAATGACCAAGACCATGGATGACATGCATGATAGGATCTGCATCAGAGATAGGATGACCAATCGCACTGAGATTATTAGAAATATGTTTAATTTTCTGCATATAATCATAAATGGAGTCATTCCCCCGTTGTATCATCTGTAATTGAGTCTTAAGATGTAGAATTCTAGCACATGAGTGTGATTGAAATGCTTTGCCGAGAGCATCCCATACAGCCTTCGAAGATTCAAGACCAACGACAATGGGAAAAAAACTCCTTCTGTGAGTGTAGAGTTAATCCAAGTGAATATTAATTGGTCTTTGACAACCCAGTCATGGAAGGCAGGATCAAGAGGAGATGGGATCGGATCCGTGCCATCAATAATTCTCAATAGTCCATGTGTTCTAAGTAATGGAATAAATTGTGTTTTCCATACTAAGTAATTGTCATTCGTCAACTTTAAATGTAAAAAAGGAACACCACTTAGAGGAATATGTATGTTTGAAGATCCACTGATTCGCCGATGAGCTAATTTCGCAAGCCATGTAAAAATTGAATTGTAAAGAAACAAAATTGACTCACAACTTGAGAAGAGTAATTCTGCAATCTGGACGCAGTGGCAGTGAAGAAAAACCTATGTTTTCTGGATATCCACCATAAAGCCTCTCTGGTGTCGTTGAGAAAGGCAGAATCTGCTCAGTCGGCGCTGGATGGGAGAGACAAGACGTTGCGGAAAGGAGAAAAGAAAAGGAATGCAGGTCGGTGAAATTTCGATTCGGCGACGTCAATCGATTTGGCCTCCTCACCGGGAGAAACGAGAATACTTGGAGGGTAGTGCGGCCTTCACATGACGAGAGCAGAGAAGCGGCGCACCAAAAGAATCTTGAAGGAGACAATTGTGCTCTGATACCATGAAAGCGTGAGGAATAGACAGAGGCGATGAAAGAATAATTGAATGTTATTTCACCGTTTTTCATTCACTCTACATCGATTGTTTTTATACATATGTTGGAGTGTAAACATAAGGTAAAAAATAAATTTGTACAAGGAAAAAACTGAGTTGGAAATTATATGATTTTGATTTGATCTAATCCGGATCCTTTGCCCTTTGATCGTGTACTTTGTTTGGTAGGAGAATATCTTGATTCTTATACCCTTCACCGGCTCCTGTGCCCCTTCCGCCCGCCACCATCTCCTCCTCCACCGTCAGTCCTTCCGTTGCTCCCCGCCCTGCTCCCACCGCCTTTCTCCAGCTTCCCCGCTGCCCTTAACCGATTAACTCCCTCCACCCTGCCTCTGCGCCGACCTGCTGCGACCGCTCGACCTCCGCTTGGGAGAGGTGCGTATGAAAGAGGTGGCAATTAAGCCGACCTAATCGTGGCCCTTCCTCCATCATCTTTGGTAGAGGTGATAATAATAGCATGGTTCGTCAATGTGAGTTTTTCATTTTATAGTGCATGCTTTATGATTTTTAGTCTACATTGCTTTTCATTTAGTAAAACAATTTGGGAAAGTAGCTCGTGCCACACTAGGTGTTAGGCCCTGGGCTCCCCGGTTCAGCCCAGAGGGGGTGGGCCGAACCCAAGCCCAAGCCCGTAACCAAACTCGAAGAGCAATGTGATTTCGGCCGGTCAACGCCGAAATCAAACGAAGATGTTGACTCGGCTTCGGCGTTGTCATCACGCACGGACGCAGCGAACGCGTGGGATCACACGCGACGCGGACGGCACGAGCGTCGTGCGGAGAAGCGACTCCAACACAGAGCTTCGAACGCGAGCAGATCGGCTGGGCGACGGAGCTCGCGGAGGAGCGGAGTTCTCGGACGCGGCTGCTGGACGCGGGCAACGAGCGAAGCGGGCGGGGCGCGAGGAAGAGGCGGTCCATGCGGTGAGCACTCGAGCTCGGAGGCGAGATCCGCTCGAAGGACGTGGACGACAACGGAACAACCGGACGCGTGCGGCTGCGGACGGCGCCTCTGCATCTACTCTATAAAGCTCGAGGCGAATCGAGCGAAAGGGAGGGGATGGACGAGTGACCAGGAAGACCACGATCGGCGAGCGAGCGTTGAGAAGAGTTTCGAGAGCGTGTAACGGCGGCGACTCTCGCCGCCGACGCGAGGACGAGAGAGGAGGAGAGCGAGTAGGGTTTTTGTAACCTTCTAACGTGAATAAGAGGTGAAATTTCCCTATCTTCTCCGGTGTTCTCTGCCTTTTCGTGTTTTCCGGCGAGATCCTCTGTTTCGGCGTTCTTCGGTGTACGGCGGCGACGAACCTCGGCAGCAGGCGGCTGCGAGGTCGTCGACGCTCGGCGACGAGGCGAGACACAGGCGGTGTCTTCCCCTTGTCGTCAATCCTCTCCGGCGACGTGCGAAAGGCGACGACGAACGCAGGCGGCGTTCGAAAGCTCGTCGAACGAACGAAGACGAAGACTCGAGTTTCGAGGTTCTGGTCAGCAGGTGGTCAACGAAATCGAATTCGAAATTCGATTTCGCGGCGGTTGACGCAACCTTACGTCAGTGGAGCGAATTCGCGCGGCGACATTCGATCGGGAGGGCTGACGTCAGGCGTGACGTCAGCGACAGAAATTAAATCGGCGATTGATTTTGACTTTCGGTCAAAATCAGAAGAGGTATTATAAGTTGGGGTTTTCGATTCTTTCTCGATTTCTCAAATTAGGGTTAGGGTTTCTTTTGAGAGACTTGTAATTTGAGGGATAAAAAGTGAGCGTGAACTAGGGTTTTGAATTTGGGGACGAAATTCGGTCCGGAAACCCTAGCGCGATCACGTTCCGGTGTTCCGCCGGACGGCTCTGAGACAACAGATAAGCGTTGTTTTTAGACCGTTCCGACCGGGGCGTGACAACAGGTATCAGAGCTTAAAGTGATCCAACAGCAATATGGTGAATCACGGAGATCGTATTGCCCGGATCGAGCAAGTGCTCGGTTTGACTAGGAATAGCCGAGATGCGGTAGTTCCTCATGTGGAGGAACTCCATCGCACAATAGATGAGCAAAGACTGCAGATCCTTGCTCTCCAACAGGCTTTGGCTGGAGTAGTGGAGGCTCCCCAGAATGCTGAAGGCATGGCAGCCCTACAAGAACAAGTAGGGGCTTTGCAAGGACAGGTGACGACGTTGGCAACGCAGGTAGCCAACACCACGGCAGTTCAGCAACAGATAGTGGCGGACCTCGCGGTGATGCGCATGGCCTTGGCGCAGGTACAAGGGGGTGGCCCTACAGCAGCCAGGACAGAGTATGGGGCTCCCAATGGCAACGGGAAGGTTCGCACCCCAGAACCTGCAGTGTTCAAAGGGGCCAGATCTGCAAAAGTACTTGGTAACTTTTTATGGGACATGCAACAATATTTTGAAGCTAACCATGTCACAGATCAGGAGAAGGTGAGAGTGTGCACGGCATATCTCTCAGATGATGCAAAGCTCTGGTGGAGAACCAAAGTGGATTCTACATCAGAGGCGGCGAGTTGGACTTGGGAGGTATTCCGAGAGGAACTCCGACAACAGTTCCTTCCCGGAAACTCGGTGGACCAAGCGCGAGAGGCGGTGGATCGGCTCAAGCATACAGGGACGATCCAGGAGTATGTCAGGGCGTTCTCCGCGCTGATGTTGGAGCTACCTGAGATGGCAGAGGGAGATAGGAGGTACTTCTTCCTCCGGAATCTCCAACCTTGGGCGGCAACGGAGGTACGAAGACATGCACCACAGGACTGGAGGACGGCTGCTGCTATAGCCGAATCTTTGGTGGACCAGAGGACTTCAGGGACGACCTTCCAGAGAGCACAAAGGTCGCCCCCGAAGCGACCATCTCCACCCAGACCCAGAGCGCCAGAGAGAGAGAGGCTCTCTCCCCGACGAAACGGAGGACAAGCAGCATGGCAGGGGAATACTCGACCTGCAGAGCGAGGGCAAGGTCAACTGAGACCGATTGCCTGCTTTTTGTGCAAAGGACCGCACCGGATACGCGACTGTCCGGATCGACAGCGATTGAACGCGATTGCAGCGATAGTGCATCGGGAGCTTGCTGAGAAACCGGCGGAGGTGCATGACGAGGAACCAGTAGATGCTCGCATTGGAGTTGTGCGCATTGCCTCAGTGGTCGCAGGAGAATCATCCTCGACCCCCGCAGAAGCAGAACCGAAGGACACAGTCGACAAAGGTAATGTCGAGCAAAAGACGAACCCTCCAGAGGAGAAGAAGACGTGGAGGCAAGTAGTAGAGGAAAAAGCTCCGGCGGAGCCTTCGTCGAGTTCTTCTGACGCTGAAGAAGGCCAGACTCGGCGGATCCAGGGGAGGTATTTGCCCTCTATAGCCGACCCGAGAGAATACGAACGATGGCGTCAAAGGATAGCTGACGATATTGCACGCCAGCAAGAAAAGAAAGATCGGCGAGCGCGGGCCTGAGCGCCGCGCCGGACATCGAGGGCGATGTCCAAATTGGGCCGGGGAGAATTGTTAGGCCCTGGGCTCCCCGGTTCAGCCCAGAGGGGGTGGGCCGAACCCAAGCCCAAGCCCGTAACCAAACTCGAAGAGCAATGTGATTTCGGCCGGTCAACGCCGAAATCAAACGAAGATGTTGACTCGGCTTCGGCGTTGTCATCACGCACGGACGCAGCGAACGCGTGGGATCACACGCGACGCGGACGGCACGAGCGTCGTGCGGAGAAGCGACTCCAACACAGAGCTTCAAACGCGAGCAGATCGGCTGGGCGACGGAGCTCGCGGAGGAGCGGAGTTCTCGGACGCGGCTGCTGGACGCGGGCAACGAGCGAAGCGGGCGGGCGCGAGGAAGAGGCGGTCCATGCGGTGAGCACTCGAGCTCGGAGGCGAGATCCGCTCGAAGGACGTGGACGACAACGGAACAACCGGACGCGTGCGGCTGCGGACGGCGCCTCTGCATCTACTCTATAAAGCTCGAGGCGAATCGAGCGAAAGGGAGGGGATGGACGAGTGACCAGGAAGACCACGATCGGCGAGCGAGCGTTGAGAAGAGTTTCGAGAGCGTGTAACGGCGGCGACTCTCGCCGCCGACGCGAGGACGAGAGAGGAGGAGAGCGAGTAGGGTTTTTGTAACCTTCTAACGTGAATAAGAGGTGAAATTTCCCTATCTTCTCCGGTGTTCTCTGCCTTTTCGTGTTTTCCGGCGAGATCCTCTGTTTCGGCGTTCTTCGGTGTACGGCGGCGACGAACCTCGGCAGCAGGCGGCTGCGAGGTCGTCGACGCTCGGCGACGAGGCGAGACACAGGCGGTGTCTTCCCCTTGTCGTCAATCCTCTCCGGCGACGTGCGAAAGGCGACGACGAACGCAGGCGGCGTTCGAAAGCTCGTCGAACGAACGAAGACGAAGACTCGAGTTTCGAGGTTCTGGTCAGCAGGTGGTCAACGAAATCGAATTCGAAATTCGATTTCGCGGCGGTTGACGCAACCTTACGTCAGTGGAGCGAATTCGCGCGGCGACATTCGATCGGGAGGGCTGACGTCAGGCGTGACGTCAGCGACAGAAATTAAATCGGCGATTGATTTTGACTTTCGGTCAAAATCAGAAGAGGTATTATAAGTTGGGGTTTTCGATTCTTTCTCGATTTCTCAAATTAGGGTTAGGGTTTCTTTTGAGAGACTTGTAATTTGAGGGATAAAAAGTGAGCGTGAACTAGGGTTTTGAATTTGGGGACGAAATTCGGTCCGGAAACCCTAGCGCGATCACGTTCCGGTGTTCCGCCGGACGGCTCTGAGACAACAGATAAGCGTTATTTTTAGACCGTTCCGACCGGGGCGTGACACTAGGCGTGATTATACTCGAGGGGAGGGGAGGTCTCATTACCCTATCCCACTTACTATGGGAATAGATAGTTTTGGTTTAAGACACAGGAGGTACATGTCTAGACATGGACATGTGTTTTATAAACGTTAATTACCAACAAATCTTAATTTAATTTGCTCGGCAAATTAGAGCATGTGAATTTTGAAGTAGTCAATCTAGAAAATAACATTGGAATTCAAAACTAGATTTCTATTATGTACAGTGTTTGGGATTAGAGTTTCGTGACATTGAATTCAAATAGTTAGAGGAACATTCAAATAGTTACATATCGCTCCCTTTCGGTTACTATCAATCTAATATTAATAAACACTCTTGTAGCTTACTAAGAATAGAACAACGAAAATAAAAATTGTGATTCCTCATCAAGTATTTTTTTTTTTTTAGATCTAGTCTCTTTACGAAGAGAACATTAGCACCCCACTTGACACTTTGAGTTCGATATGAGCAAATTATTTTATTATTAATTTTTCATTACATGAGATTTTGTATCGATATAATAGTATGAAACAAAGTTTATTTTTGATTTATTGATTTTATGAGTCGAGTTGGGGATGCATTTCAGCATCGGAGACCATTTTTCTTTTGCTCTAGTAGTGACTTTCTAATATTTATCTTATGAAAGAATACAAAAACAAATCTATGGCATCCACACATGATTAATAGAAATTTCTCCATCTTCTCTAGTGCTAGAGACAAAGAGGCCAAAACCTTCTACTTATCTCATGTGTAGAAATTTATTACTTTTATGAGTATTTTCTACATGGTGCATTGAGATAAAATTTACATAGTTTACAAATTATGAGGATTTTCACTTTACATATATTTTCTATTTCCAAACAATAAAAGTTGGTTGCTCTCTGAAAATTATTAGTATAACTAGGGATCTTGTGGGATTTCTCTAATCCTAACAATTATTAGAGCCTTTAAATGCATCAAAACTATCATTCAATTATTAGAGCATGAACTTTATATCGAACATTGAATCTGTACTGATCATTATATAAAATCTCATGACATTAACACCAAAATTCAAAGTGCTCAATCTAATTCCAAAAAGAGATATATAATTCCCAAATTGTATGAAACTCTCAACACGCATTTGGATGCAAATACATTGGGAGATTTAAGTTATCGAATAAATAAAGGTTATTAGGAGGTTTATATCATCTTGCACATGGTTAATATGTACTGCTAAATGATGAGAGAAGTCCATCATTGTTGACACCAAAATTTATAGTAAATTTCATGCCATTTTATATATCTTTTCATGTCAAATTCACACCACTTTGCTTATTTTTATGTTTTTTTGTCAAATATTACGGAATCTACACCATTTCTTATTTTTCATAATTTTTAGGTAAAAAGTGCCATATTTTGATGGATTTCGAAGGATTTGAGCACACGAATGGATTCAGGACGTCGAAACGAAGCCGCCCGCCAATTTTCGTGCAAATCGGAGCAAGTTTCAAAAATACACCCCGGGTGTAATGGATATTATGGCTGTAATTTGCAGAAAATAAGGTAGTGCCGTATTTATTTTACGGTACCATATTTTTGACCCAGAATTCACCCGAGAGACTTCCAGAAATTACGGTACTGCTGTAATTTATTTTACAGCCGTAATTTCATCCCAGATTCACGATTTTTGCAAACTATTTGAAGCCCGAATCTTGTGCGGACCATATCTCTTGATCCAGAAGTCCAAATTGAAATCCGAAAGTTGCGACGAGGAGAAAATAAAGGAACCAAAAGCCCCAATTTTTATCAAGAATCGAGGGAGCAATCGATAGAGAGGCGCTTAGGGTTTGGCCTCATGCCGAGAGGCCTAGAGGGCACCTCAGGCCGTGATTTTTACACAGAAGCTTCGCTGGAGGAGAAGACGACACACTAGAAGTTTTAGAGCAAGAGGAGGTCGATTGGAGGAGAAATCAACGAAAGAGCGGCGCCAGCACTGTTCACTCACATAATTACGACTGTAATTTCTATTACAACCGTGTTGTAATGTTATTTCTCCCTTCTTTTCATTTTCTGATTGTTCTAAACAATGGATTATTGTATTTCTTCTTCCATGCAAGCTTAAACACTCTCTGGGACATGGGGGAGTAATCCCGTTTGATTTCTTAATGATTAGATAACTTTTTACCTTCGTCAGAATAGTTTTATGATGATAATTTTACTTATGTGAATAATTGCACTTTAATTCTCCATAGATTGATGTTATTATTCATGTTTTAGAGCTCTCACAATAAGGACCGAAAGGTGACTTGCTTGAGAACTTGGAACCCTAGAATTGCATGATAGGAACTTTCTTAGGTTAGTTCTTATTTGTTTAATTTTTGTGATATTATTGCCATGATAGATAATTTGAATCTAGGGTTGAGTTATTGTAATAAACATTGATAGGTATTGCATGAAAATGAGTACCGGTCTATTGGAAAACCATAAGTAGAACTTGTGTTGAGTCTCGGATGCACGAAAGTGATCCTTAAGATTCCACTTGAGACAATCAACTTAGAATTCGAATGCACGAAAGTGATCTTTGAGTTCTTTGATTAATAATTTACTTATGTTTAGCGTTGAGATAGATCTTGCGCAAAAGCGAGGATTGATTCCTGCATGATTGTCTGCACAAAAGTGAGATGATCCCTTTATGAAGTAAATTAAGTCTTTATCATGATAAGATTAGTCTGATGACCTATTATTTATGTCTAGTCATTGAAATTAAGGTGGATGAAACCCTAGTCTCAGTTTCTCTCTGATTTATCTTTATACTCTTTCTATTATTTATTTTCATTATAATCGGTCGCTTGTAAGAATACAACTATTTGGTACTTAACACATAGGTCCCTGTGGATTCGATACTTTCTTTATTACTTCGAGTATCCGTGCACTTGCGGAATATAATAAGTTTTTGGTGTCGTTGCCGGGGACCTTAGTTTTGTTAATATCAAAATAGTTGTTAGTATTGCTAGACTAGGTTTTATTTGTTTTAGATTTAACTTTGTTTTCTGTTTTTATAGGTTTTGGATTTTCAGAAGTTGTGACAGAACTGAGATTTTCTAAAATTTGTGAATTTGCTTGTGTTTTATATTTTCTTTGTTTTATATATTCTGAAAAAAAAAGTTTTATTTGATTGATTGGAGTTGGATTATCTTTCTGTTCTTTAGATATTTGAAGATATGTCTTATAACTCTTGGGCAACTGAAAGAGGTGAAGTATACATGTCATATAAAGATGATTCATCATGCACTCTTCAAGATAAGTTAGATTTTATCTCTCGTCAAATAGACACTTTAAATATGCATCCTATTAAGACATCTTATTCTTCTATTAGTTGTGATATTTGTAGATGCTTTGATCATTGTACTTCTGATTGCCATATTTTAATGCCCCAAAATTCTAATTCTTCATGGTATCAAGATGATCATTATGATTCTAATTGGGAAAATCAAACTTCTTTTTTGATGATTGCTCTAATCATGTTTCTGAACTATACTTTAAGGATACTGAAGCATCTAGGTTAGAATTCATGCATGAAAAATTCATGTCAAATCAAAATCAGTTCTTGACAAATCAAAGTAAGGAAATTGAAGATCTTAAGGGAATAATTGGTCAGCTTGCTTCTCATGTAGAATTTTTAACTGCTAATTCTGAATTTTTAGAAACTCAGTTAGCACAAAAGGCATATTTATTTGAGTTTGAAACTGAAGAACTTGATTTAGAAAATTCCCCATCTGATTATGATTGTTTTGAAATTGAGCCTTATGTGAACATTAATGCATCTTACTATGATTTTGATAATTGTGAAATTGATTCCTTTGATAATTTATTTGTGGAAAATTTTGAGGAAATTAAAATTGAAAACCCCTCTTTTGATGAAATTGATTCTTTTGGTGATATGTTATTTGTGGTTAATTCTGATAAAGAATATGAGGGGACTAATTTAGAAAAATCTTACTTTGATTTTGTTAGTAATTTTGAAATTGATGGTGTGCATGAAGAACTTGAAAAGGATTTGAATATTATGAATATTGATAAATCTCACTCTAATGTTTTGCCCATGTCTTTTGATCTATTTGAAAATTTATGCTTTGTTGAAGAATCTAATGTGAGACATAAAGATTATTTTGACGATCCAATACTTATATTTTTTAATCAAAGTCCTATTGCAATTGACAATATAAATCTGAAGAAAGGACTTATGATTTTGCTTTTTGATAAATACAGGAAGATCATTGAATATCCTTTGATTGGAATTGAAAAAATTGATTTTGATTTTCGCATATTTAAGAAAGCCATGGTGATTGTAATTTACATGAAATTCTGGATATTTGGATTAGTGGCTAAAGTTTTTGGACAGCGGAAAAGAAAAAAATTACATGCTATTTATTTTGGTACTGATTCACCTACTTCACCATGATATTTGATTTTTGGTCAAGCTATAGACCTAAAATTAGCGCTTCTTGGGAGGCAACCCAAGCATTATCACTTAGTTTAGTTTCTTTTATTTTAGTTTATTTTAGAATTAATTTTTCTTTTCTTTTATGCAAGGAGAAACAAAATTTTGCGCAAAATACGGCACTGCCGTAATCTGCTTTACGGTGCCGTAATCTTGATCCGATTTCATCATAGTTTTTAGCATATTACGGCGGTACCGTATGATTTTTTACGGTACCGTATTTTTGAGTCATTTTTGACCCGAGAGTTCTTTGAAAAATAGCACTGCCGTAAGAAATTTCACGGTACCATATTTTAAAACTGCAGTCTGCTTAGTTGAGTAGGTGTTTTCTCGCTGCGATTTTAAGAAACTAGGTTAGGAAAAATTTTGATCTTTGGCACCATCATGAAATACTCATCTTTGTCTATCATCTGGATATTTTTGCTGAATTTTAAAGTCCATGGATCATTCTAAAACATATAGCATCTTTTCGATTCTGATTAATTTCTATAGCAATTTTCTTTTGACTATTCTGATTAGCGTTTTTGCAGCAAGTTTTTAAGGTGCTTTAATGACTTGAAACCCTGATTTTTCGCACGGTATATGAAGAATATGTGTCGTTCTATCTCGTGGATTAGTTATTTTCATGAAAATATTTTCTGATCATTCTAGGACACATGGCAACTTTTCGAATCTGATTAACTTTTGTGCAGTTTTTGCAGTTTTGTAATCTGAGTAGCCTTCTTTCTGCTGATGCCCTAAATTCCTGACAGATTTTGATCCTTTGATTTTCATACATCTGAAAAGAACGGGTTTTATTCTATTACATGGTTTGTCCATTTTCCTTTTGGGTCATTAAATCTTATTTTTGGGTATAGCTACTTTTCTTAAAAAATTCACTGGCTTCACTATTTGCTTTCTACCTGTTATAGCTTCTTTTGCCTCCAGATCCAGAAATCTTCAAGAGCAACTGTCTTCCACCTCTAGCCACCACTGCATCTGCCTCTGACATCACTGTTTCCAGCCGTCAACACTGGATTATACTATCTGCAGACTCTTACTTCTTCTACTACCTCTTGTTCTATTGATTTTATTTATTTATGCAGCAGACTCTTTATTAGTGACTGATTTTTTTTTTATTTTTGCAGTGTTATCTCTCACACCCATCTGCCGACGATCTCACCTCCAGGACTGTATTCTCTAGCAGGCCACTAGAGATTACTCACTCTATTTTCGGCACTATCACCATCATTGCTAGCAGCTTTTCAACTAGCCTCTGTTCACCCTCTGCTTCTTGCCTGCTCGACTCTTTCCACCGGCATCCTCTTCAAACCTCCGGTGACATCTCTGATTCTCCCTTGAGAAAATTACTTTTATCATTATTATTTTTTTAATAAGAGACTATTTTTAAACTGAGCCTTATGTATCTTAAATTGTGCAGGTAAAATTTTCAAAAGGCACGCCTTTGGACCTAGCAGCATCTGCCCCGACACTATTTTTGGTCTAAGCTGTATGTATTTTTGGTCAGAGCTTGCTATATAGTTTTGTGAGTATCGTTTGCACTCTCTTGTATTCATGATTATTTCATATGGTTGCATCTTTGATTTACTTTAGATGTATCACTCACTGAGATTTCTACTCGATGTGGTCTCTTGAATATATCATTTTACACTTTTGACCATGATTGTTTGAGCTTGATGCTTCACACCTTTCGTAGTGATTTTGACATATTTTGATGCTTAAAGATTTTTTTTATGACTTGAATCCATGTGATAAAAGAAGTGTAGAACTTTCTTGATGATAAATGAATTCATGCATGAGATTAGGACTAGACCTATTATGTTGAATTTATTTCTCTAATACATATCTGGTTTTGAAATTTTTCATTGATTGATGAAAGAGATTTTGGACGGATATATCATTTGATGAATTTGGTTTAAAAGTGAAACTACTTCTTTGAATAAAACTAGCATATGAGTATGATTTTTGAATTGATGTTGATTGATTAATTTAGTTGATATTCATGCTATTTGCTATTTGTTGGGAAGAAAGATTTCATGATCCAAATAAAGTGAGGACTCCCCTACTTGGCACTGTGCAAAATTGACAGTGGTACCAAAGGACATGGGTTGAAGTATAAAAAAAAGGAGAGAAAAAAATGAGAAAAAGAAAAAGCATGTGTCTATGTAGGTGCATGCCATGGAGAGGGATCGATCTACATTAACTCCACTATCTTTAGTAAAATTCTTTCTATCTGATTTCTGTTACATTGATTATGTGATCAGTGTACTCTAACTTCGTCACCAGAAAAAAGGTGGTAATCGAATTAGATAATGTGGACGATACAAAAATTATGAGTGGAAAATGATCTTAGAAATCTTATTCCTGTAAACAAAAGTTGATAGTTATGAATTGAAACTCGATGAAGTCTTGAGATTGATATTCTACTTATTGTACAAGTTACGAAATTTTATTTGATTGTGGATCTTGAGAATTGAATTCAAAGGGTGATGTGTTTATTTGAAATTTTATGAAGCAATTGGTGAGATTTTTCATTAGTGATTGTATTTTAGAAATTTATTCATCATGAGAAAGTCTATGTCTATGATCAATTTTTGATTTTTGCTTGAGGACAAGCAAAGTTTGAGCCTTATGTATTTGATGACACCGAAATTTATAGTAAATTTCATGCCATTTTATATATCTTTTCATGTCAAATTCATACCACTTTGCTTATTTTTATGCCTTTTTGTCAAATATTGCGGAATCTACACCATTTCTTATTTTTCATGATTTTCAGATTAAAAGTGTCATATTTTGATGGATTTCAAAGGATTTGAGCGCACAAATAGATTCAGGAGGTCGAAACGAAGCCGCCCGCTAATTGTCATGCAAATCGGAGCAAGTTTGAAAAATAAACCCCGGGTGTAATGGATATTACGGCTGTAATTTGCAGAAAATAAGGCAGTGCCGTATTTATTTTATGGTACCGTATTTTTGACCCAGAATTCACCCTAGAGACTTCCAGAAATTATGGTACTGCCGTAATTTATTTTACGGCCGTAATTTCATCTCGGATTCACGATTTTTGCGGACTGTTTGAAGCCCGAATATTGTGCGGACCATATCTTTTGATCCAGAAGTCCAAATTGAAATCTGAAAGTTGTGGCGAACTTGGCTCGATGAGGAGAAGATAAGGGTACAAAAAGTTCCAACTTTTATTGAGAATTGAGGGAGCAATCGACAGATAGGCTCTTAGGGTTTGGCCTCACACCGAGAGGCGTAGAGGGCACCTCAGGCTGTGACTTTTACACAGAAGCTTCGCCTGGAGGAGAAGACAACACACTAGAAGTTTTAGAGCAAGAGGAGTTCGATTGGAGGAGAAATCAATGAAAGAGCGGCGCCGACACTATTCACTCGCATAATTATGGCTGTAATTTCTATTACAGCCGTTTTGTAACGTTATTTCTCCCTTCTTTTCATTTTCTGATTGTTCTAAACAATGAATTATTGTATTTTTTTTCTTCCATGCAAGCTTAAACACTCTCTGGGACATGGGGGAGTAATCCCCTTTGATTTCTTAATAATTAGATAACTTTTTACCTTCATCAGAATAGTTTTATGATGATAATTTTACTTATGTGAATAATTGCATTTTGATTCTCTATAGATTGATGTTATTATTCATGTTTTAGAGTTCTCGCAATAAGGACCGAAAGGTGACTTGCTTGAGAACTTGGAACCCTAGAATAGCATGATAGGAACTTTCTTAGGTTAGTTCTTATTTGTTTAATTTTAGTGATATTATTGCCATGATAGATAATTTGAATCTAGGGTTGAGTTATTGTAATAAACTTTGATAGGTATTGCATGAAAGTGAGCACCGGTCTATTGGAAAACCATAAGTAGAACTTGTGTTGAGTCTCGGATGCACGAAAGTGATCCTTGAGATTCCACTCGAGACAATCAACTTAGAATTCAGATGCACGAAAGTGATCTTTGAGTTCTTTGATTGATAATTTACTTATCTTTAGCGTTGGGATAGATCTTGCGCAAAAGCGATGATTGATCCCTGCATGATTGTCTGCATGAAAGTGAGATGATCCCTTTATGAAGTAAATTAAGTCTTTATCATGATAAGATTAGTCTGACGACCTTTTATTTATGTCTAGTCATTGAAATTAAGGTGGATGAAACCCTAGTCCCAGTTTCTCTCTGATTTATCTTTATACTCTTTCTATTATTTATTTGCATTATAATCGGTCGCTTAGCTAGTAAGAATACAACTGTTTGGTACTTAACACATAGGTCCATGTGGATTCGATACTTTCTTTATTACTTCGAGTATTCGTGCACTTGCGGAATACAACAAGTTTTTGGTGACGTTGCTGGGGACCTTAGTTTTGTTAATATCAAAATAGTTGTTAGTATTGCTAGACTAGGTTTTATTTGTTTTAGATTTAACTTTGTTTTCTGTTTTTGCAGGTTTTGGATTTTCAGAAGTTGTGACAGAACTGAGATTTTCTAAAATTTGTAAATTTGCTTGTGTTTTATATTTTCTTTGTTTTATATATTCTGAAAAAAAAAGCTTTATTTGATTGATTGGTGTTGGATTATCTTTCTATTATTTAGATATTTGAAGATATGTCTTATAACTCTTGGGCAACTGAAAGAGGTGAAGCATACATGCCATATAAAGATGATTCATCATGCACTCTTCAAGATAAGTTAGATTTTATCTCTCGTCAAATAGACACTTTAAATATGCATCTTGTTAAGACATCTTATTCTTCTATTAGTTAAATTTTATAGTTAAATAATTTAATAAGTTTAACTTACAACATACTACATAAATATGATGTACCGTTACAATTATAACTTTTCTACCCAATAAAACCTATTACAGCAATGGGATCATACCAAGTAAAATTTTAAGCAAAGTAGTGGCCATAAGTCATAATCAATATCCACAATGAGAACCACGCTAATGAAATGGAACAAAGTTTAAGAACCTTGATCCCACCTTCCGCATTAGGATGCAAAACTTCAGAACCACGCTAATAAAATAGAACAAAGAAAACCTGAACAAACCTGAAGCTATCCTCCATGATATCCACAATGAGATCCATCGCTTAGAAGCCTTGGAGGGGCACCGTCTGCTTACAGAGGCCGACGAATAGAAAGATCAACCTTACCACTCAGGCCAATTTCTTGGCAAGACACATCAACGTCAAATGGCATATGCTGGCAAAATGTAACTAGATCAGGTATGGTGAGACCAACAATAAATTTTTCCACCGTTGGGTCACTATACAAAAATGCATAAATTTCATCGGGCAAATCAAACTTCCCAACGGTACCATTACCACTGATTTCAATCTTATCCAAGAAGCTTTTAAGACTTACTATACCAATCTGTGGAGGGAGGGCAACATTGATCCAATTTTGAGCACTGAGCAAAAGACAATTATTGCTAATTACTGCTCGCAATTGCTAGACAGTGAGTGGCCAGAGCTATGCAACCCCTTCACACCGTAGGAAATCCACCAGGTGATTAAGGAGCTTAAGCTTAGAAGAAGCCCAGGTCCTGATGGGTTCATGGCAGAATTCTATAAACACCACTGGCATATCATTCAGGAGGAGTACATGACCACCATTCTCAACTTTCGAGACTCCAACCTCCTCCCTGCTGCTTGGGCATGTACTAAACTTGTTTTTATTCCTAAAGTTTCTGCCCCTTAGTGCATTTAGGATTACCGCCCCTTGGCTCTCTGCAATGTCAACTACAAGATCCTTGCAAAATCTTTGGCTAATAGATTGCCCACTTACTTACCTTCTCTCATTAGTCAGGAGCAATCTGCATTTATTAAATATCGCAGCATTCATGAAAACATCCGAATCGTGCAAGAACTTGCCCACAGCATAAATCAATCCAAAGCCAAGCATCCGCCTATCTTAATCAAGATTGACCTTCACAAAGCATTCGACACTATTAAGAGGCAAGCAATCATCACCACCTTGCAGCTTCTTAACTTCCCTGCACAATTTATCACATGGATCGAGACCTGCATCAACTCCCCGTCCTTCACTTGCTCCATACACGGGAGTTCTACCACAACCTTCTAGGGTAGCAAAGGCATCCACCAAGGAAACCCCCTATCTCCTTATCTATATGTCATTACGGCTAACATCCTAAGCATTCTTATTCAAGATGTTATTGCTAGCAAGAGAATTACACCTTACAATATCAAAGGGAAATATAAGGTTTCCCATTCATGTATGCAGATGACATAATCCTTTGTGTCTGAGCTAATAGGGAAACCTACCTCAACTTGAAGAAAATATTCACAACATATGCTGAGATTACTGGGCAAGTAGTGAGCAGAGCAAAAACTCAAATTTTCTTTCCTAAGCACCGCCCAGCCGCCTCCATACGTGACACTATAACTCATCTCGGCTTTTCTCAAGGATACTTCCCCTTCAAGTACATTGGATCTCAAATAAGACTTGGAGCTTCTTCCAAACAACTGTTCCATGACTGTCTCACTAAATTTCATGACAAAATGCAAACCTGGCACAGTGGATATCTCTCGCAAGCTGGACGGGTCACTTTGGCCAAGAGCGTTTTATCCTCCACTCCTATACATAATATGATCACCAATGGCCTCAACGGTGCCCACTTGGAACACCTCAATACACAGATAAGGAATTCATATGGGCCAAAGATAACGCAAAGAGAGGCTTACACCTAATCAACTGGCACACGGTCACACAACCACTGAACCAGGGGGTTTGTATGTTAAAGACCTTACTATCCTCCAGCCTACTATAAACGGTAAGCGTATTCTAGATTATTTGAATAATTCGAACAAGATGTGGGTGCAGGTGTGCAAAGCAAAATATGGCCACTTGGACCTTACTGAACCTAGATGTCCCAGAGGTGCTAGTAAGAGCTGGAGGGGCCTCATCCAGGATCTGCAACAAGTCAAGCATCACATCCTTATGGAACGGCTAAGTAGACCTGGCTGGGGACTTACCCAAGCAAATGCGGGGATTGAGCAGCAGCGTTGGCTTTGGAAAATGGGTACCAATGGTTTGCCCCTAAACAAGGCTATTTACCACTCTCTTTTATTAGACTGCACTCAGCAGGTGGTCATTGACCATGACTAGAAGACTTTTTGGAAGTTGCCCACTACACCAAATCTAAAGGTTTTTGGTTGGAAGATGCAGCATGAAAAGCTTCCGACTTATGACCACCTCCACTGACTGGGTTTGCGGGATTCAACTACCTGTGTGCTATGTAACTTTGCTCCTGAATCAGTGCCTCATCTTTTTCAACAATGCCTTTATTCGCATAATGTCTGGAATCAACTCACCTAATTGACCAAAACCTCAAGCTTCATGACACACTTCACAAGTGCACGGAAATGTCGAAGTAATACAAAAGATATCGAATCTCACAGGGAACAAGGTCAAATACCACAAAATCTAATTCTTGATATCTAAGCTGGTCAAAACGGGGTTTTAAGAACTTGAAACAAAAGGTTAAGCGAAATTGTAAATAAGAAACCAAACGACAACGGTAGGAAAAATATATGAGAGAGATATCAGGGTAATGGTTTCCACCGCACCGACGATTTTAATTGTGTTTAGAAATATCAGTTACAAGGATTTATGATTATGCATAAGGAATCTAACCCTAGGGTACAAGGTGCCCTCTTTCGAGTGTACACCCCGGTATTTGCCTAGAACGGTCTCCTACTTTCGCCGTGGATCGTTCTAGGTAAATCCAATGAGTTCCGTGGTAGATTATGAACCCTCGAGCGAAGACCAAGCACTCTCGTGTCGAGGCTTCGCAAGTTTCACAAAGAGGTTCCGTCGTTACGATCCTACTCTCGTTATGAATCATAACAACTAAGACACGTCAATACTTGGCCAAGGTACAGATCATGCAATAAGTACATCAAGTGAAATATGCTTACGACATAATCCAAATAATAGAGTTAAAATATGAATCGCATACAAAAATCATTGGTGGGCTTCAACCTAGCCCCGAAATAAGGTTTACGCTACAACCATCGTTGAAACGCTCAAAAATCTCTCTTTAAACATAGAAAAATCACGAGAAAGAGTTTCTAAGAGGGAGGAGACGATGAACCGAAACAAATAGCCAAGAATCGCCGAGTTCCGATGATCGAATCTCCGAAAATCGCCCCAAAGTCGCCCGTTCGCCGCCGTCTTCTGCCCTAGCCGCTTCGTCGCGTGATTGCCCTCTTTCTAGGTCACGAAAATTGGGGCTTTTATACTCTTTTTGTTCTCCTTCGAATCAGCTTTTCCTAGAGTCCTCACTTGCCAAATTTGGACTTGAATCGGGTCCGAAATCAATGAAAATCCGAGTAAGGGTTGTGCTGTCCAGAAAGCATCACGAGTGAACCCGCCGGGTTCACCAGGCAGTGAAGCTCACTGTACAGTTCTGTCGCGAAAGAAGCACCGGTGAACCCCGCCGGGTTCACCTACCAGTGAAGTACTCTGTAAATTTCTGCGCAAGTTTCCTCGGACACAATCACGGGTGAACCTCATGGGGTTCACCTGCCAGTGAAGTCTACTGTGAGTTTCGGACATCCTTATCATCATCGGTGAACCCCACCGGGTTCACCTGCCAGTGAAGTCCAGAAAAAACTCCGATTGAGCCCAAATTTTACAGGCAGCTTCGTCTTCTCATAAGGAATCACCTCATGCTTTTAGATTCTTCAAAATGACTTCAAAATTGGGTGATTTAACCTGAAATTCCATAAGAAAGACAAAAAGTGAAGATTCTGAAGCTTTGAAGTAAATAAGCTTTAAAGGAGTGTAGAAACATTCAAATAAGCCTAAATTTATCATGGAATAATAATAAAAGTCACTATAAAAATGCATGGCATCACTTCATCTTTGGAAAAAAGAAGGGCTGGCTAAGTGCAGGTAAGGATTTATCATTGAAATCACAAACCTTGATTCTCACTACTTGCTGGCACATTTGGAAGACGAGAAATGCTTGGATCTACAATACAGAGCGATTAAGTCCTGCTTGGACAAGCAAACAAACTTTGGGAGAATACACACAGGTCGCTGCAGAGTTGGAGTGTGCAAGAGTCCAAAACCGTCCTGATAGGAGAGCCAGACGTTGATGGACCCCTCCTAATGATGATCAGATTAAAATTAATACGAACGGTTCTTGGATGGGTATGACTAAAGATGCTGGAATTGGTTACTTAGTCCGGAACAACAAGGGACAAGCACCCATGGTTGTGGCTGCCTATCACCAGAGCCCCTCAGCCTTGTTCTCTGTAGTTCTTGTTATTAGGTCAACAATGACTTACGTGCACTCCCACCCGGATTGGCAAATAACAAGGATCATCATTGAGTCTGATAGTTGTGAGGCGATTAATTTTATTCAAGGAACTTCCCATTATCCACCTCGCGAGGTTTGCTCACTTCTGGAGGAGATACGCTTCCTGCGTGCAAATACTCCTTATAAATTTACTTATGTTAACTGACTTAGTAACCGCACTGCCAATTGGCTAGCAATTTATGCTAGTGCTCTACTGGTTGGACAGGGAACTAACCACCGGAGCTAGCATGTTTGCTTTTTGCTGATGTAGTGGATTAGTTATTCAATAATATTATGACTTCAAAAAAAAGTCATAATCAATATACTACACAAAATCATATGAATTAATTGACATCCATATTAGCCAACATTTATGAGATAAGACAATGATGAAATCATGGCAACGGCGACGAGACAATTAGAAATTGCATAACTTTAGTACACCAAATAGAAACAAAGATGAAATTACATATGTATAGTTTTTGGATAGAAATCAAGCCCTAAATCGGCAACGAGATGCGGTGGCAACGCTGATGGTGATGAAAGGTGGTGGCAACGCTAACGGCAATGAGAGGCGATGGCAACACTAATGGCGAAAAGGAGAGCGGCGATGAGAGGTGGGAAGAGGTGAGCGACGACAATAGTGTGAAGAGGAGAGCGACAATCGGAAGGTTGAGATGAGAGGTGAGTGGCAACGGAGAAGACTATGTGAAGAGGCAGCAACTGAGAGGCACGAGAGCGCATGGGCACGGGGTGAAGCGCGAAGCAGGGTGAAGCGAGGAGCAGGGGTGAGGTTAGGGCAAAATCACACTTGTGGCTAGCTTTTCGCCCGATTAAGGCGAATCCATTTTGAAGAAAAAGTTAATCAATTTTCCCTCTTATTTTCGAAAAAATTTCCTGAGCAACTTAAGCAATGCCCCCCTAAAAAAATTTCACGAACCTAAAAATTATGAAAAAAATTACTGTAGTGTAGTATACGATGAGAGCTTTTCAACGGTACCAAGATTGTGGATTTGGCTATGTCCACGATGAAATATCGTGGACACAAAGAATGTGGATTAAATTGTTACAGTAATAGTGTTTTGATCCACAATCTTTGTGTCCACGATATCTCATTGTGGACACAGCTAAAATCCACAATCTTAGTACCGTTGAAAAGCTCTCATCGTGTACTACACTACAATAATTTTTCCAAGATTTTTAAGATCGTGAATTTTTTTTTAATAGGTGTTGCTTAGGAATCTTATGCAGCCCCCCGTTGCTTAAGAAATTTTTTCTTTATTTTCCTTTCCTAATTTTTCATCTATTCTATTAAATACAAAAAAAAATATTAATTTTTTTTTTCTTTGTTTTCATCCTACTAAACACGGCATTAGTGAAGTCACATGTGTCTTGGGACGGTCTCCAATAGCTTAAATTGTACTGGTGACATGCCACCAACATTAGCCGCTACCTATTCTTAACAAGAACAAGTGTTTAATTAAGTGAGCTGTGTGCCGCTTCCTCTTCATTCCTATTATTATAATTAGCTGATTTTTTTACAAGTTAGAGGCTTCGCTGATGTTGCAGCAATCATAATACACACGATTTTCGTAGTATCACAAACAAAAACTAAATAAATTGTACGAGCTCATTCAATACTCTTTAAATTTGTGCTCTATAGGCTATAGCCAAATGAATTCCGGTGAGGACCGTTATATTCATTGCTTGTGAAGTGTGCCTGAATGCCTTGGTCCGCACGCCAACAACGGGACCGCTGTTGCCACCATGCACGGTGAGGACCCGTTAAATTCTATGCAGCGCACAATATACTTAATTAATCAAATCTTTTTTTTTTATCCACTTAAGTGGTAGATTATCCTATTTAATTAATCTTAATATATATTAATTGAATATTTATATAATTCTGAAGGAAATAGGCAATTTTCAACCGCATGTCCACGTCATATACATGTTCTCCTTTTAATTGTATTTGAAAAGATACTCTTACCTGATTTAGAATTTTAATTGATGCTAAATGTAGTTAATTAACTCACTTAACATTAATTTTGAGCGAAAAAGGTTCAAGCTGCGGGCTCAATTAACGTCCATGTTCGCGGTCCAAACCCCCATGACACTTATTAAATGCCCACCTCCTTTTTAGGTGAAATGCCATTTCCATCATGAAATCATGCGCTTTTTTCATTTTACACCTTTCAACTCACCATTATCGCCATCTCAATCTAGTAATTAGTATTTCCAAACTCAACGACTTGAGGTTTTTTTTAGATAGATAATGATTAATGGAGGTGGGATTCTATTCCTAAACTTACTATTAATTTAAGGACCAATTTGAGAAACAGATGAGATTTAAGGACTAAAATTAACAAGTATCCATGTCCATATTAAAGAGCTCATTAAATCCATCGAACTACTACCTCTGCGGCCACCTTCAATGCCTACTGCCAACTAAATAACCACAGCCCCTCATCAATTCCTTTTTCTTATTTATCTCCCCGATCCGTTTACCAACCCATCATCACTTCTCTCAATCACTCCTACTCCTGTTTCCATCCAAAATGACGGTGGAGAACGGCACGGCCGCGCCGGAGAAGAAGGTGACGCTCGTCAGGGTCACCAACAAGGCCAATGTGCTCCCGAGGAAGGTGCCGGAGAATCCGGGCCCGTGCTATTTGGTCACCTTCGACCTGCCCTACATTACTTTTTACTACAACCAGAAGCTCATGCTGTACAAGTTGGGCAGCGGTTGCGGCAGTACTGAGGAGTTCGGGGCGGCCGTGGACCGGCTCAAGGAGGGCTTGGCGGCGGCGCTGGAGTACTTCTATCCGCTGGCGGGAAGGCTCAAGCAGGACGAGGAGAAGGTGCTGTATGTGGGCTGCCAAGGCGAAGGACTGGTCGGGGCGGAGGTGGTGGAGGCCGCCGCGGAGGGGGTGTCGGCGGTGGAGCTGGCGGAGGGGGAGAATTCGGAGCTGCTACAGGAGCTCGTTCCGTACACCGGCGTCATGAATCTTGAAGGCCTTGACCGCCCGCTCCTCGCCGTGCAGGTCGTAATTCAAATGTTTGACTCTGTTTAAGAAAATCAAAAATTAAATGTAACCCCCATTATCTAATAAGTTAGCATTAATTCAGCCGTTTTTATAGAAAAAATTCATTCTAATACTAACAATAAAATTAACATTTTTTTTTTCACAATTTCATTGCAGTTCACTAAGCTTAAAGATGGCATCGCGATCGGTTGCGCCTTCAACCATGCGATTCTCGACGGCAACTCCACGTGGCACTTCATGTCCTCGTGGGCCGACCTCTCCCGCGGTTCCGCCGCCATCTCACTTCTCCCCATCCTCGACCGATCCCGCGCCCGCAATGTCCGTCTCCCGCTCTCCCTCCCGCCTTCCGCCGCCGACCACGAGAAAGCCGACCCAAATGGCCCCGTCAAGCCCCTCGTGGCTCGCGTGTTTTCCTTCTCGGAGGCCGCAGTCGACCTTCTCAAGTCGCGCGCCAACGCCAGTCCTGCGGCCGCCGCCAAGCCGCTCTCCACCTTCCAGTCCCTCTGCGCACACATTTGGCGCGCCGTGTGCCGCGCGCGCGCACTGAAACCGGAGGACATCACTGTCTTCGCCATTTTCGCCGATTGCCGCAACCGCGTCGACCCGCCCATTCCCGACGCTTACTTCGGCAACCTCATCCAGGCCATCTTCACGGGCACCGCCGCCGGGCTGCTGTTCGCTAATCCGCCGGAATTCGCTGCAGGAATTCTACAACAGGTGGTTGGATTAACCGAAACTGAAATGACTTCCTTTTCCTTCATCGCATTCTCTTTAGTTGTTACTTTTTTAGGAAAAAAAATTTAGCAACCTCCGACATCATAAGTCAAGTTTCGTAAAATTCAGGATTGCCAAAAATTAAGGTTTACCCATACAGGTGATCGATGCGCACGATGCGGCGGCGATCAAGAAGCGGCTGGAGGAGTACGAGGCGGCGCCGAAGCTGTTCCACTACAGCGACGCCGGCATGAACTGCGTGGCCGTGGGTAGCTCCCCGCGGTTCAAGGTGTACGATGTGGACTTCGGGTTCGGGCGGCCGGAGCGGGTGCGGAGCGGATCCAACAACAAGTTCGACGGAATGGTGTACTTGTACCCGGGAAGAGAGGGCGGGCGGAGCATCGACGTGGAGCTGACACTGCTGCCGGAAGCCATGGACAGGTTGGACAAGGACGAAGAATTCGCCGTCGTGAAGGCGTAACGAGGAGAGGAGGCGGTTGATTAATTAAGTAGATTACTAATGAATTACTATTAAGCAGTGTTTGATCTTAGTTATGTTTGCTGCGCTTGCGTTGTGGAAGAAATTAAGGAGACGTGTACGTGGTGGCTGCATAGCAGATGATGGCCGCCATTGCTGTTGCCTCTCTAAAAATAATTAAGCTTGCTGTCTCAGTTAATTATTAACTGTGTTTGATCGTAATTATGAGCATTTTTCCAAGTATTGAAAAGCGCTTCTTTTTATTTCTTTTTTTTTTATTTCTTCGATTAAATGAACTTTTGCATTCGTTATTGTTTTAATAATAACATTGCATTGATATTATTAACATGTCATGTTAAATTTTATTTTATACTTGTTATGATCTACTAAAATATCTAATATTAAAATTTTTGATAACATAACATATAATTTTATTTGTATTGGGGCTAGATCTATACTTGAGAAATTAATTTTATGTTATGAAATTATTAGGATTGTTTTGGTAGATTCGTCTCCTACCAAATGCTTGATCTATTTCCTATTGGTGGATTATATTTTTATTTTGGTTTGGGCCTCCAACACTTTTTTTAATTGAGTTGAACTTTTCTAATGGTAGTAAATTTATAGTAGCTACACACAATTTAGGAGGTAAATATGTTTTGACCATGATCCCGTACACTTATATGCATACTTATTTTCCTAAAATATGCCCATGTACACTTATTTTAAAATTTAAATGATTACAACGAGTAATTTTTTCATTTCTTTTAATCGATGTCTCTTTTTTAAGGGATATGCCTTTTCTAAAAGATATTTTTTATAATTTTATCTATTTAATTAATTCTATGAAGGAGTAAAAAAAAAATGCTTCATCTTATAAATACAAGCCCCTTTTCTTTTATTTGTAAGAGAAAAAAAATCATATTAAATAAGGAAAGAAATAGCCACAAATAGATTGGGTTGAGCCAAATTGGTGGCTATTTACATCTTAATTAATAGATTGATACACTTGTCATATTACGATGACTCTACTTTTCTCTGTTTTTTAATTTACCATTTACATGTTAATTATAATTAGAAAGACATAAAAACAACACTAGTAGCAACAGAAGAGACCCAATTATAATAGGACAAGTGTATCAAATATTGTACGCTGGCATCTTCTAGTCAGTTAGCTCAACACTGTGAGTCCAGTATGTTTGCTTTGAATAATATGAGCACGCAAGGACAGCGTGGCACATGGACTCTTGCAAGTGATCAGGAATGGTCAATGCTTTGCCGGGAGAACGAATCCGCCTCGTCCACATGCCACACTACAGTCGTGATTGAGTTAGATTTGGCTTCGCCATCACCCAAAAAGTCCGGCACGCGCAAGACTCGTAATTGTCTGATTCTGGCTCGGACAAGTCCAAATTCATTAGCAGTCATGATGCCATGTCTTGATCAAATCCTGATCCACACAAAATACGCCACTTGTTAATAATTTCTGCATGATTCTAATCAAGCTAGCGTGTCATGGCTTTGCCTTTTTCATTCCCTTACGTACGTGCGAATACCCCACCACATACAATAATCCATGTATTTATCTTATATTATTTAGTACATTAGTGCCTACATTAGTGCACATGGACTTTGTATCACATGACAATATTTATTTATTACACATGCTAATCTTAACATCTTATTCTTGTCCCATTACTCAATAATAATTGACCATTGACCATGGTATTTACGAATAATTATATTATTCAAGAGATATTATTATAATTACAATATCAAGCAAATATAAAATAAAAACTCTTTGAATTAAAATATATAAGTGAACATGGTAAAATATTTGTTAAAATCATTATATAATATTTGGTCTTTGGCCCATGCATCAAACAGTTTTTTCAAGCACATATAATAATGGAAAAAGCCTTGAATTAAGATATAAATGAATATGATAAAAATGCATCTTAAAACTATTATCTAATGATTGATTTTTAGATCATGTACAAAAAAGTGTTTTTTAGAGGTCATAGTAGGCTATCAGTTCATTGGACTATGTCATGTACTTGACTATAGTATTTGATCCTTGGTTAAGCAACTAAATTGTTTAAATTTTCCATTTTGAGAGTATTAGGGAAATCATTCTTCTTAAGTAGTAACTTCATTCGTCCCATGAGTTAATGGGGGAAAGTTGGACTACTTGGTGGCATTCAACATTATGCTAATGAAGTTTGGTCTAACTAGGAACATACCTACAAAATTTCCTCCAAGGTTCTAGTGCACCATCCACTAATTAAAGTGTTGCTTGATGTCTATGAGCGAATCAAAGAATATTTGTGGGTTTAATATTTGAGTTGATTTTAACTAACCAAATGTTGGCATCATCTTCACATGGATAATTTTCAAAACCAACTGCTCCTCTTGCTAGGGGTCATTGGATAGGATCCCTTGGGGGAATTTCTCAATTAGGCAGTGGTAGCTATTCTATAATTGGCCCTATTGGCAAAATCAAATAAGTCTTTAGGATATCAAGGCATTTTTTTTTTTATGTTTGAAACAATCATTTTGTTGGTTAAGAGGAGCGCCTATTATCTCTAGTCAATGTATGAACAAGTTGATCGTGTACATTAGTTGAACATTTCTATTAGGTGATTAAAAGGCTTAGATGTTGAAGAGTGGAGGGGTGTGAATTTGGATTCCTAGTTTTGTGGTATTTCGTACATGGATAAAAGAAACTAGATTTCAAAAGAAAATGAATGAGAAACAAAACTATAATGAGAATAGGTTTTGAGCAAGTGCTTGAATTAAGATTACTTTTATCAATTTAATATTTGATTTACTTGGATTAGAGTTTATCATGATACCAAGTTGATGTAGGAGGGTATTTAGTGTCCATCAAATAAACAATAAAAAAAATAATAAGGTGATTAATAGTAGGGGGTGGAGTTGGTAGAAAATGACTGCGAAAGATAAATTCATTAATAAAATTGTTGCAACAAATATAAATTTGTACTTGAACAACCATTGAAAAATGAAAACCAAAATATATTTTTAAACACTCAAATAAAATATTCATTGAGGCAAAAGAGCTTATGATTTAATCTAATCTTTCAAGTGTTTAGAGAAAGCACATCCTATTTAAATATATTTTTGACAGACAACTTTGGAAAAAGAAATTTCTCCTAAAGCTTGATTGACATGTTTGTGTGATATTAAAATTACTTACTTAATGTTAGGCCCATGGACACTTGGGCCAGGGGAAAACCAAGCAGGCAGGGCGGTGGCCCAAGCCCACGCTGTCAACGCCAAAGCGAAACCCGATTTCAACGGTCAATGGATGATTTTGACCCCGAAATGGAAAACGCAGATGATGGAACGAGAGCTGCGGAAGCGTCTCCTTCCCCGATTCGCTCGGACGCACCTTCAGACGGAGCATTCGGAGACGCTAGCTACGACGCAGAAGGAACGAGCAACACGCGAGCGGATCGCATCTAGGTGAAGCGCCGCCTTCCCGATTGGGAAGGAGGATGCATTCGCGCGTGGAAGAAGCGGAGAACATGGGGAGCAAAGACACCTCTGCCTTAGCCTATAAGATGTATGGCGGGAGGAAGCGAGGGAAGGATTGATCAACCACCACTAGCAGCGAAGCTTAGGGAAGCTTCGAGGAAAGTTTTCCGGTGCCCAAGGGGACGCTGACAGAGGTGAGTTGCGAGCGTACTTTGAGCGATTGTAACCGACAGCAAGGGTGCCACCGGCGAGGGAGGGGAAGAGGGAGTCGGCGACAGGGTCATCGACAGTAAAGAGAGGTTTTGTAGCTTCTTTCGATGAATAAACGAGGTTTCTCTACACTATCTCCTTCCCATATTTTTGTGAGGTTTTCTATGCTTGTTCTCGGGTAATGGCGACTGCTTTCGGTGGTAGGCGGTTGCCGAACGACGACGAGGATATTGAGGGAAGCAGGCAGCTTCCCTGCTGGTTCACCCTTCTTCGGTGAAGAGCTCGACGTACGCATGCGGGCAGAAGAGCTCAGCGGCAGTGGTCGCGTGCTTGAAGACGAAGACGGGCAAGATGAATCGAACAGTGTTCGATTCGAGGAAGAGGTCAAAATTGGGGAGCAGTCAACGGGTGAAAATTAATTTGGCGGGCAAAACAAAATTGGGCACTGACGCAAGCACGACGTCAGCGATCGAAAACGTATGCATGGCGAATAGCAAAATTCGAGCATTGATTTTGACAAGAGGTATTTTCTATTTAGGTTAGGGTTTCCGCTTGCTTTTCGATTTGGGGAGGAATTTTGGTCGACGATTAGGGTTTCCAAGTTGGGGGTAAAATTACGTCCGAAAATCTAGGGGTTTCATGCCCGGTTTGATGTTCCGTCAGATTACCTTAGACTGGAGCATGACACTTAGAGAGTTAATCTAGAGTTGATGGATAAAAAAGACGCCTAATAAAAATGTACTCCTTTTAGAGGCACCACAAGTTGGGGATCGTATTTCTTCAAGTGTGAGAGGCATTAGAGAATAGAAGTGGCAGTAAAAAGTTATAGAGAAGGTGTTGGCTAGCAATGAGATTGTAATTTTTCTGTATCTATAGATGTAGAAAAGATGGCAATCACCACAAAAGAACTCAAGAAGAAGAGGAAACTAGAAAGTCATAAGTGTTTGAATTTCAAATTTCAATGGTATATAATAACCCTATGGTTCTTTTATAGGTCTCAAGATGGCCCCTATTTGTAGAATAATACTATTATTAGTTCCTTGTCATTGTCCTTGTACCAATGTTCATGTATGCACGCTTTCAATAAGCTTACATATCAATTAGGTTGATGTTAGTTTCACTTAATTGGCTGAGGTTGACCTTAATTTCAGGTAGATTGAAAGAGAATAACTTCTCCTTAAAATGTTGGCTAAACAAAATTAAATTGTATGCTAATCAATCAATGACTTTTTTTTTATAACAGTTTGACCTTTTCTCTCTCTCTCTCTCCCTATCTATATATATATATATATATAAATTCAATTTGGTTTTCATTTATGTTGGAGATAATTAAGAGATATTTGAAAATATAAGAAATACACAACATATGATCATTTGTGTAAAAGAATAAATTTTTCATATTATTTTGATTATAAATTACTAAAAATTTATGAAATTCCTGTGATCACTCATGTAACTATCTCCTTGCAAAAAACAAATAATCTGATATTGACAGTCACTGAAACTTTTTTGTAAAAGTAAATAATTTGTAACTCTAAACCAAAAGAAGCTGAAAGCGTTTTCTATTTGCTTGAAGAAAAAGCCAAAAATTACTTACTTGTCAAGCAAGAAAACTTTCAGTGCTACCCCTAAGTCAACACTAACAAAATCCATTAAATCTAATTAATTTGATACGAATACTGGCGAAACTTAACGAAACAAATCGACACGCGTAAACAAGGCAAGTCTCCACGTCGAGTTGACGCGGTATCCATCCGCCAGTCACTCTCCTCCCTCGCTTCGCTTATATTATATACCGGCAACTCATCCTTCATCCTTGCACCACATTTGCCCTATTCCATTATCGTCCTAAATTCAACACTCCGTCATTAACCATGCCGTTGGCTTCCATCCCCAAGGTGGTGCTCGGCTCAGTGGCCTTCTCCATCTTCTGGGTACTCGCCGTCTTCCCCGCCGTCCCTTTTCTCCCCATCGGCCGCACCGCCGGTTCCCTCCTCGCCGCAATGCTCATGGTCCTCTTCCGCGTCTCCACCCCGGAGCAAGCATTCGCCGCCGTCGATCTCCCCATCCTCGCCCTCCTCTTCAGCACCATGGTCGTCAGCGCCTACCTGGAGCGCGCCGATCTCTTCGCTCACCTCGGTAAGCTCCTCTCCTGGCGTAGCAAGGGCCGCAAGGACCTCCTCTGCCGCATCTGCCTCGTCTCCGCCGTCTCCAGCGCCCTCTTCACCAATGACACTTGCTGCGTCGTGCTCACCGGCTTCGTGCTCAAGCTCGCGCGGCAGAACGACCTCCCCCCGCGCCCCTTCCTCATCGCACTCGCTTCCAGCTCCAACATCGGATCCGCCGCCACTCCGATCGGAAACCCCCAAAACTTGGTCATCGCCGCGCAGAGCGGAATCTCGTTCGGAAGATTCTTGCTCAGCCTCCTCCCGGCGATGCTCGTGGGCGTCATCGTCAACGGCGCCCTTCTCTTGCTTTTTTGCTGGAAGCAGTTGTCCGTCGCCAATGATGTGGAGGCCAGTGCGGCGAACTCCCCGGATCTGATCGCCGGAGAGGAGGTCGCCTCCCACCGCTTCTCGCCCGCCACCATGTCGCATATATCCTCTATGGATTCCGAGGAATGGATCGGCGCACTCGATTCCATCGTGCGGAGCCCATCGGTGAACGGTGGTTTCCCGCATACGGAGAAGCTGAGGAGCAGAGGAGGTGGTTTGAGCGCGGACGAGATGCAAGCAGAGGTAGGCGTGGGGACCACGGCACCCGCGAAATCGTCGTTAGAGATGGACGGCGAGGATTCAAGGAGGAGCGAGCAGAAGGGTCTACGTGGCAAGTGGGTGAAGGAGATGGCGAGATGGAAGGGGCAGCACCATCACGTGTGGAGGGCGTGCGTGTACCTGGTGACGCTCGGGATGCTCGTCGCGCTTCTCATGGGGCTAAACATGTCGTGGACTGCGCTTACCGCCGCGCTTGTTCTTATCGTGCTCGATTTCAAGGACGCCCAGCCGTGTCTCGAAAAGGTAGGCCGAGATTGTGATTTATGTTTTTATTTTTCTTGAAAAAAATGAAACACTAATATTTAAATTTATATAGGTATCGTATTCGTTGTTGGTATTCTTCTGTGGGATGTTCATCACTGTCGACGGATTCAATAGAACTGGGATACCGAGTGCCCTGTGGGATATCATGGAGCCGCACGCTCGGATCGATAGACCCTCTGGAATTGCAGTGCTTGCAGCTGTTATTCTCATCTTATCGAATATTGCCTCCAACGTGCCAACTGGTTAGTCTATCTATCTTGTTAATTTTGTGATGACTGATTAATCAATCCTAAACTTGAATTCCCTTGTTAAATTGTCTCAGTTCTGCTGCTTGGTGCTCGGGTGGCAGCCTCCGCGGCAAAGATTTCTTCTGCTCAGGAGACCAAGGCATGGCTGATATTGGCGTGGGTCAGCACGGTGGCAGGGAACCTGTCGCTCTTGGGATCCGCTGCCAACTTGATAGTCTGCGAGCAGGCTCAGCGTGTACAATCTTCGGGCTACAACCTCTCATTTTTCGCTCATTTGCGCTTTGGTTTTCTTTCCACGCTGATCGTCACAGCAGTCGGCTTGCTGCTCACTAGAAATTATTGAGCAAATCCTGTAAAGATTAATTCATTTAGAGTAATTAACTGTCACCTATATTCGATATAGATAGATGCTCTGTTACAGCCCCCATGACTAGTTGGAATAAGATTTTGAATCGAGCAATACATGTTAAGGTGAGAAATGTGCGTGATTGTGCGATCAAGTTGAGAGGAGAGGACAGAATATATGCACAGTGGATTCAATATATTGCCGAGATCAACTGAAGTTGCCCCGTTCGATTTAGCTGAATAATGCACTCCTTAGGCTGGGGGAATTTATTTTATGGATTATAAAATTAGAGAGAAAATAATATTCCCTCGCGAATTCGTTTCGTATTGATTATATTTGATTTTTCATATTAATTATCAAGAAATTTTGGGTATTATACATTGTTATACTTGCTTAATCAAAGATATTAGTGAATATCATCTTAAGTTTTTTTTTTTAGTTTTCAATATGCCTAGTAATAGATTTATATATTTTTTATTCCTAATAACCTAAACAATATACTGTCCATGTGTAGGATATAATATTGATATCAAATACACAGTACTAATATAAAAAATAAACAAATTATTAACAAAATTATTGTATACTCATTTCATTTTGAATACTAATTTTAAATTAGCAATTTCCATTTTGTGAAATATAAGTGTAGTTCAGTGACTATTATTTTAACATAAATTTATCTTAATACAACATACACTGTTTTGTTTGAAGATTACTTATTCATTTATTTAATTTAAATGTATTACTCATTAATAAGAATTACACTCTCATGTTTCATACGAACTCTTTATATGCAACCATCTCATATTTGTATTTGTACGCATTTAATCTTAGACGCATCTTTCCCTATAGTCATATTATCATATAATATAGTGAAATTGCAATTTCAAATATCTTATATTCTCACATATTAATATCAAATTCCTCTCAAATTCTAAGAAATCTTTTTACACATTCCATGAACTAAGGGCCTGTTTGGACTCGCTTTTAAGCTGATTTTAAGTAGCTTTTAAGCATAAAGAAGTTAAAAAACTATTTGATAATGAAAAGTAGAATAAGAAAAAAGTAGTAAGAAAATAGAAGTTGAGAAAACTACAATTCGATACTGTTGCAATTTCTGCTTCTCAAAAAAGTAATTCATATGATTTCGTTTAAAATTTTAAGTATGTATATAT